>CM062805.1:1132672788-1133123579 GCA_031772625.1 Pinus tabuliformis | reverse complement strand
AAGGGCAGTGTGTTGGTCATGCACTCATGTCAGTTTCATATGTGTTTCTTATGCTTGTAGTCCATGTGCCTATTTCATTTACATGGTGTTGATCATGGCTGTAGTGATGTCGCCATGTGAAGGTTGATGGTGTTGTTGTGGGATGTGTCGTCATGGGTGTAAGGTTGTATATGCATTTTTTATGCATGTTGGTGTCTATATGTTGTTATGCATGCATTGTCATGGTTACGATTATGCATGTATAGTAGGTCAAACATGCATTGTGAGGTCATTGTATGCATTCTAGGTCATCATGATGTTGTTGGTTGTTATGATCCTGATGTGTTGGGTGAGATAGAGCAAGAGATGTAGATCACTAGAGCGATATTTCTGCACTAAACTTTGGAGTAAGAGAAGATCGCATATAGGTTTTTATGGTGGAAATGCAAGTATGTAGGTTATGGATTGTTATATGCATTATGGTTATGTGTATTCATTTCATTATATTGGTGTTATGGTTACATACATGATAGATGACAGTTGATTAGTGCAGTCATATGCACACGTGTCAGATAGTCATGAATGATATTAGCTTGTGGTTGTATGCATTGGTATTTTTGTTTTAGGTTATATAACTTGATGATTATGTTATATGTTGTTTATGAGTATGTTATAGGTTAACTTTTTGTGGTTTTATATGATAGTTAGCTTGATTATTATGTTATATGTTGTTAATGAGAATTATATATAACTTGGTGTTGTTATATGCTAGTAACTTGATTATTAGGGATATTACACTAAGATTTTGATGTTATATGTATCATACTAAGTTGGATTGGTCTATGAAAATGGTTAGGGTTATGCCATTTAGGTATGAGTTAATATGATGTGATATTATGTCGTACTAATCTCGACTGACTGTGCAGATGTGATTATTATGTATGAATGATAATTGTTTAGTAGTTTATGATATGAACATGTTAGCTAGTGAATATTATATCATGACCTTATTTATGGTTGAGTTGATATGTTCTAAATTTATATCGTGCTAATATAGGTTGATTGTGTAGACAATATAACCTCCCTTGAGGTACATTAAGGTATGAGTTTTCTTATGTCGTCTATTTGGTGTTTGAATGTTTGACTATGTTGTTTATTTGGTGTTTGAGTGTTTGGTTTCTATTATTTCGTCTATATGTTGTCTGAATTTTTTATTACTAGAACGATATGAGTATGTGTCTATAAGATTTCTTTCTGAAATGACTTGTTTTAAGATGGTTGTACTAATACATGTGTCGAGACAACTGATATGTACTTGAGTGTAAGTAGGTGATAGTGGTAGCATTATGTATTATGACTGATGAATGTGAGTGGATTGTTGAGTATGACATGGGTGTTAAACTTGGTAAAGGTTGATTTCAAATTAATATACATGATGTCTTGATCTTTGTAAAATGAGACTGACATGTGTGCACAATTGCAGGGAAAAATGCTTGGTATTAGATTGACAAGGTAATAGTTGATGTGTTTATATAACCAACAATTAGGTGATGTGACAGTGCATAGTAAGACTCAATTGCGGCAACAAAAAGGTAAATGAAAGGAATTGGGTGAAAATTCCTTTGGCTATGTTTGGAAACTGCAATTCCAAATGAGGGAGTGCTTTACATACAAGAAGTCTTCTTAACCTTGAATTTGTCTGAAATTATGTGGATATGTGATATATTCATGAACATGTATTTGAAAGGTATATTAGCTAGTCTCTAGTTACAGGTGGATCCGTCGGGAATGGAGTTCCTTTAGAGATGGCATGGATGTGTTTAGCTACAAGGCAATTTTCTTGGCACAACAAGTAATATAGCTAGTATATTGTATATTTATTTATGCACTAACAGCTATGTGTTTATGGCAGCATGATGTAGGGGATTGCATGGGAAAGAGGTTTCCATGAAATATTGAAGAAGGCTCAAGTTGAGCTTTCCTCAGGAACCATGGGATTGAGTTATGGTGTTTGTTGCTAGTCTTGTGATTTGGTACTTTTTGACTTTTTACACTTGATTTATGGTTTTGATTGTGTCTAGTGCATGGCCATGCCACTTTGTTCGCGTGTCATATTGTTATTGGATTTCATGTTTTTCTTATTGTTTGGGTTTTTTTCTTTCCTTTTATGTCTTGAGTGTCTTGGGAATTGGTTGGGAAAGAAGAAAGTTAATGGAGCTCAAGGATAGCTAAATGAAACCTAGTAGGTAATGTAAGACCCAAATGAAGCTTGGCGCATGAGTAAGGGAAGTTGAAGGTGAGAATATGATAATCGGTTGGATTGGTTTGGTCCATTAGAGTAAATGGATAGTGGCAGTACAGTCATGAGAAAGGTAGTAGGAAAGGTGGAGTAAATGGATCTAAGGTGTTAGATGCCTTGGCTATGTTGGGAACAATTTTTCTCAATGTTGTGCCTGGGGTACACAGATAAAGGGAGTTCTCTAAACCTTGACCTTATGGTATTTGGTAATTATGTTATGATCATGATTATGATGATTTTTATATATGTATACATGTATATATGTCATGTCTGACAGGGTCGTCATGGATCGTGGTTGTTTACTGCTTATGTTTATATGTATATATGTGGGTATGTGTCTCATTGTATGATAGGATCATGATTATTTTATGCTAATGTTTATGTCTATGTATGTATGTATCCATGCATCTATGTCACCATCGGACCGGGTTGTGAGGGATCATTCTTGTGGTGGAATTATTTCTTATGCAAGTGAATGGCATGACGAGGTTCCTGGTCTTATGCGCATCAAGTGGGAAGAGTAGTCATGACAAATATATGAGGTCAGTATTATGTGGATATGAATTGATATTGTATGCTTCTATTATGCCTATGTTTATGTTATGATAGGTAAAATTGAAGGATACATCAGCAGAATGAAAATAATGTTCTTTGTAGCATGCTAGCATAAGCATGGATGGCAGAGAGACACTGGAAGCAAGGTTGTTTGGTAAAGATAGTGTGGTTTGGATGTGTGGTACTATTGTTGTGCATATGTTGTATATGTTGTACATGTTGCATCTAAGATGTTGTGCGCATGTGGTGCTATGTATATATAGTGTGTGTATGTGTTGTTTATGCCATGTTATGTACAGGACGGTACAGATAGTGTTGTGCATGTATTGCATATGCAATGGTGGGTATATATGGTGTTATGTACATGTTGGATATGCGATGTTGTGTACATATTGTACTGTGAACATGATGGATATGCGGTGTCATGTGCATATGGTGTTATGTACATGTTGTATATGCAGTGCTATGTACATATGGTGTTGTGTGCATGTTGTACATGTGGTGCTATGTACATATGGTGTTGTCTGCATGGTTGTACAAGTGGTGTTGTGTGCCTGTGGTTCAATGTACATGTCATACATGTGGTTTTGTGTATAGGTGGTGTTGTGTACATGTTGTGCATGTGTTGTTGTTTACATGTGGTGTCATGTACATGTCATGCATGTGGTGCTATGTACATGTGGTATTGTGTACACATTGTATAGGTGGTGCGGTGTACATGTGGCACTGTGTACACATTGTGCAGGTGGTGTCGTGTACATGTGATGTTGTGTACACATTATGCAGGTGGTGTTGTGTATAGGTGGTACTATGTAATTGTTGTACATGTGGTACTAATGAACATATGGTATTATGTGCATGTCGTACATACTGTGTTCTTACATGCGGTACTATGTATGTGCATTGTGTAGTCATGGTATCATGACATGTGTATTCGTTGTGTTGTACTTTGTGTACGTATATGTATTGTGTTGTACATCGGGTGTAGGTGTATGTATTATGTGCTGGTGTATACCGGATGTAGGCATATGCATTGTGTTGTGTTGTACACTGGGTGTAGGTGTATGTGTGGTATGTCAGGTGTAGGTGCATGTATTGCATGGTGTTGTATGTCATATGTGGTTGTATGTGTGTGATGCACACTATGTGTATGTGAAATTGGTTGAGGAGAAGGCTTTGGGTGTTTTTCGAGTGTGGCAACCAATCCGAAGTGTGTACGGAATAAGGACAAAGGTAAAAGATAAGAATTGATTAAAGGATAAGTATCCGTATTTTATTTCAATTTTATTATACATGTGATCTATGATTCTAACTTGTGATGGTTACATGTGATTTATGATTATGGTTTACGATGATTTCATGATTTTCATGATTTTAATCTATGATGGTTGAGTTTGAGCTAACTAGATGTGATATGTATATTCATGATGATTTGATCAAACAATTAGTTTGACTTGTTGTGACATGAAGTAAACAAGATTGCAAGTGTGCCTTATTGATGAGCTACCAATGGGGTATGATGTGAATTTATTTCAATTTATTTTAAATCTAATGGAAGTTACGTGCTTGGTAGAGGAAGCACGGAGATGCATAGTTGGGTGGTTGAAACTGACTACAAGAATTAGGAGCATCAGTGAAAGGAATTGGAACAGGCAACAATATGATGGTAAATCACTTCAAGAGTAGGGCCATTGTGGGACATTGGTACCTAATAGTGTCCATTGATTTCCATCAGAATGTTATGACTTGTATGATGGTTTTAAGGTAGGGATATGCCTTGGTTTTTCTATCTTCCAATGCGAGGAAGCCTTGCTAAGGGATGGACTACCCAGGATGGGGATGCCAATGGAACTTGGAAGGTGTGTGACTGCATGGAAGGGGGTGACCAGATTTCTCGAGGGACTGTGTAGTAGAGAAGGGATGGTTGGGGATGGATTTTTTTTGGTCAATATCATTTCCAGATGGAATCATATGCACATTGGGAGTGTGCCCTGGAACAATGAGTCGATAACGGTTCACTAAGGGGACAAGTGGCGCTGGATTGTAGCACTGGACATTGGATGTAGATTTGAATTTGATAGTGGATTCTAGAGTTCCTAGGAAGGAGGTTAATCTTGGTACTACTTTTGAGGGTGGAGGTGTGAGCCTATGGATTCCCTTGTTGATTGATACAAGCATCGTATCCTTTTATTTGCTAGTTGAGTAAATGTATATATGTGTATATGTGTATATTATTGTAAATATTTTATCGAGCTAGTTTATAAAGATCCACAGATAGTATGGTTATTTGTTGGGTGAATCAAATGTGTATGTGTATATGTGGTTATTGTAAATAATGTAATGAGCTATGTTATAAAGCTCTAATAAACAATATGTTTGTCATGTTTTAGAATATAGTCATTATAAATACTACAACAAGATGTGTTATAAATCTCCATCAATAGTATGTTTTATTTTTAGCAGATTTATTGTTTTTAGGTGTTGTTGAACACTGAGGATGGTGTTCCCCCAAGGGGGATGGTTTTGTAATAGCCCTAGTGAAATTCTATGTAATAAAAGTTAATAAAAGAAAATTAATAACCACAGTTGATGGGACACTTATTCCAAGCTGAAGGGTGGGTAAAACATCCTAGTGGGTGTTCATTTGGTTTAGTATGGCTAAGGAAATTGGAAAAGGCAATGGCAAAGGATTTGGAAAGGCATGAGGCATTATTTGGAATTTTATTGATGAAAATAAAGGAAATTAGGAGAAAAGGAAGGTGAAAGGTCATAGGTTGCATATGAGGAGGACATTGAAGGAAAATAATGGAAAATGAGGAAAATAGAGGCCTCAATGATAAAAAGGCTTATGAGGATCAGCTGGCAAGCTTTGGCTCAATCTTTTGACAGGTTTTAGTGGAGCTCTCTTCTATTATCTCTCTCACTAATACTCTTGGAAACTTAGAGTTTTATAGGAGCACTCTTGCAGGAGTGTGGTATAGTTGGAGTTTTAGAGGAAGAAGGCAAAGGCAGAGCAGGAAAACATAAGAGGATATTGGGATCAATAGCTACACGGGTTTCACTTGCAGGTACTGAGTTGCATGTATGTTCCCTCACTAGTTTTGGCATGCATGGCATATGAATGTGGTTTATTGGGCATAATTTGTCACTGGCATGGAGGATTGCATGGATTGACAATGATTTTGCCTAGCCTTGCCATTTCTTGGATATCCATGGTGTTGTGGGTTCATTTCTTTTTTTTTTTGGTTGGTTCTTATGTTTCCTTTAGCTTGGGTTGAGTTACTAGTTTCTAGAGCCTTGGTTGGACAAACGTTCTGGAGCGCTGTAACAACTTGGGTTGAGTTACTAGTCCTGCAGCCTTGATTGGATAAATGCTTTGGAGCCCTTGGTGGGTTAAGTTACTAAATCTAGAGCCTTGGTTGGACAAATGCTCTGGAGCCATGTATAAGCTGTAGGTTGAGTTACTAGTCCTGGAAGCCTTGTTTCGAACAAACACTCTAGAGCCCTAGATGGCTTGGGTAAAGACCAATCTGATGATGGTTTTGTGATGTTCGACCGTGAGGTGGAATGAATGTTTGATGGGTTGAGGTGGTTGGCCTCTAGAAGCCCTGGATGGTTTTTGACTGGTGTGTTTTATGAGATCCCACATTCATTCTTGGAATATGGCACAGAGGTGACTGGTTGAAGAAAGATTTGGCTTAGCAATGTCTACGGTCAAGTGATTCATGGAAGTCCCACAATAGGTTGATCTTTGCATAATTAATATGAGGATTATATGGTTATTGTTTCCTTGGTATTTATGCTTATATTATGTTGGTTATGCACATGTATTATGACAGTGGCTATGTATGGCTCTCATCATGTTTTTACTTGTGAATGAATGAAAAATGTATCTATGGCTTAATGGACAAAATCATAGCTAATGTATTGAGGCATCAATGCTTCTTAGTGATTCTTAGATGAGCTTGAGACCCCTATGCTTAGATCTGTTGTTTACACCTGTAGATTACGTATTTGTGATATGTTTGAAGAAATTCCTTCCATGGCTAGTAGGGGTCTAGTCAAGCCCTTGTTCAAGTAATTACATTTGTATCATCTTTCCACTATTATATTTCATATCTGAAGGTGTCATTTAGCTTTGGGCAGTGACCTAGGCTCTGGACCTGAAAAAGTGGCTCAAATCCCGAGGACGCAGGCACAACATTTGGTAGAAAAGTCCCTGGATGCTGGTATACCATGTTGTGGGAGCGTACAGAGCCCTCTAGATGCATGCATACCCATATCAAGGGAGTGTCCGAAATTTTAATGGTCTAAAAACTCAGTGGGATTCGAGGGTTGGTTACTCGAGAGGTTGGGATGGTTCTTGAGAGTATTGTTGTTTCAACTTGTTTTAGAAGGTTTGTATAGTGTGTTTCCATTAGTTTCACTTCCTTAATGTGACTTAGGAGGTCAAATCATATCATAGTAACTTCTTGTCACATGTTTATCCTGATTGGTCGGTTATGTGGGAGGAGCGTGTTACAAGCCGAGATAGATTACCACTAAGGAATATTTGGAGTTAAAGAAAAAAAACATGCATAACTACATATGTGGTCCTATCCATATTAGAAAAATGTTTATCATGCTTTAGAGGGAAGTTGAAACTGGTTCCAAGTCATCGTACCCGGATGCCATGGAGGCTAGAGTGTGCTTCTAGACCGACATCATCACATAGTTTGGGGATATCATCACACAATACCAAACTTAGCACCAATATGTGACCAAGAAGCATCAAGTGGAAGTTGTTGAGCTAGAGTTCTCCCATACTCAACCATCATAGTGCTCTTTATTATTAGGCAGTCAAGTTGTCTCTACCCTATTTTGTCTTATATGGGTACAAATGTAAATTGTAATATTATTTGTAATTATGTTGTAAGTGAAATTCCAAGTGTCAATATTAGAATATGAAGAGTCATGATGTAATGTAAAGAGTCATTTTGTAAAGAAGTTGAAGAGTTATGAAGGTAGTCCAAATGTCACAAAAGGAAGTTGAAGAGTCACCCCCTCTTGTTATAAATAGAACCTCATAACTCATGTAAGGGGATTTTTGGAGCCAAGCTTTTGGCTAGGCTTAGGCTTAGAAGGAGCTTGGGATTATTGTGAAGAGCCTTGACTTCCCCGTAGCATAGAATGAGTATACTTCTTTGGAGGATTAGGTGTTCTTCACTTTAATGTTCCACTATTGGGGCTAGTGGTCTACCAATGGTGTATGTATGAATGAAACTTTCACTTATAATAAAAATCAGAGCCAACACGCTTTCATGCATATGTTTTGAATATAGTAGGACTATTCTTTTTGTATTTTCAATTTATGTTATTTAACTTCAGCTTATGCTTATGAGCTATTTTGTTTACATTTGTATGAATCTTGTTAAATGTGTGTCATTGTATTAATTCATCACTGTTAACTTGTGGACTATTCTGCATATTTTCTTATGATGTCATTATGCTCGTGTGTTCCTTTCAAGTTGCATACTACTACAGGCTTCCAAGGGGTGCACTTCCTTTTCCCTTCGTGTGTTGGAACCTTCATGTATTGCACTTTACTTTCCTTAGGGTCACACACTTGCTCTCACCAAAGTTACCATACTTCACTTTGCGCGTTTTCGCAGTCAAGGCATAACATTACCACCCACTGTTGGGAATCTTACTCCAAACGGTGTGAGGTCTAATTGGGAATTAATATCAGGGAGATCCCCTGAATGTTGGAGATTCTAGTACCGTCAAAACTGTGACACAAGAAATGACAACAGAGGCAAAGCAACCAGTGGAGAACCAATAGGCTGGTACACAAGAACTTGCTAATGATGTTGTTGTCACACAAGAACAACCAACTAAGTCAGAGAAGCCTATGGAGAATCAATTTTCTAGTACATAAGAACATGTTGACGATGTTTCTATCACACAAGAACCAATATCTGAGGTAGTACAACTTGAAGATGAAAAGAAGAAAGAGACCCAGGAGAATTCACAAATGTCTATTGATGACACTGTTGTATGGAAACACTTGGGACAATACAACCCAAAATTGTGAAAGATGATAATTTTGACATAGTATTTTTATTTGTAGAATTAAGTAAATGGAGACAAGCTATTTTTCAATTAGCAAGGATTAAATCCAAAAGGCCATATAAGATAAATACTATCATGTCTTTTATGGATATTTTCAAGCATAGTAACTTTGTAGAAGAACATTTGTAGTGTGAGTTGTATCTGCATGAGTTCATTTGTTATGGAGGGAAGATTTTCAATCTATCACTTTATGTGGGGGACATCCAACTAAGAGAATTCATTTCATTTTCTTCAAAATCAAATAAATTGGAAATTAACCCATGAGATTGTAACAACAAACAAGGAAAATAAGGTGTTGTGGATTTGAGAGCAACTTGGTCCTATTGCAGTAGTGGTTATAACTTATGGAAACTTTCTTTCATCTCTATGTAGGATGACCATAGTGTGTGAAGTCTGAAGAAAGTCCTAGACCTATATTATATAAGTATTGAGTAGCTAAATACGTTGTATTGGAAGGTAGAAATTAACATGGGAACTGTGCAAAAAGAAGCATATGAAGATCCATACTACTACCCAAATTTTATGCATGCCTTTTTTATAATACTAAAGTATGTTGATTGTATCAGATGTTGTGGGCTTAATTGGCTAGGGTTAAAGTTTCTATTTCCTCTGATTTAGCTTCTAATGCTAAAGTATCAATATTATTTTCAAGTGAAAGTAGGCAAGGCAGAGACATGGTGGATGGATATGATTTATTCTAAGGGATACAATGATATTATTAAGGATCTAGAAATGGATTATAATTTCATTGAGTTACACTCAGAACATGCATTAAAAGCCAACTGATGGGTCTGCCTGAGGACATGCAATCGCTTCATTTGGGGGAGATTTTGGGCCCAACAATTGGAATCCTTTTCATCACTCTTTCCTTACCTTATTGACCATTTTCAATTTCATAACCACATCATTTTATTCAATTGATTATCTTTTTTAACTAAGATATGCCACTCTCTCATTCTACTCTAAATTATGCATTTTTTCTTCCATTTGATGAGATGACTATTTTGGGAGTCTTTAGTAACAAAAAGACAAAGAATAATGTTTATAGGATGACCCAGTTGATTAGGATGCTATTATTCCAATTTTTTAGACAATGCAATGCTCTTTTTCTAGGATTTTGCGACGTTGTTACACTAGGCCAATAGCTTTGTTGTTATTTTTATGTTGATACTCTATTTTGCATTGACAAAATTCTCATTGCTATCTTCAGAAGCTAATGTTAATGTTGTTAATTAGTGGGGTCATCTAGGAACATTGTGCCAAAAGGGATTTGAATTTTCTTGACAAATTGACCAATTTGGCCATAACAATTATGATCCTAGTAGTTTAGCCACTTGTTAAAACAAGTAACCCATTATGGCATCAACTTTATTTGATAATATGTTGTAACTTGTTTAAAGAAAAGGCTTTTAGTTTGAACAACCTGAGAATCAAAATGTTCTCATGGCTATTTATGATTCTGATGCCAAGATTATATAGAAGGGATAAACCTATAAGAAAGGATGTCTCTACCCTCTGCGGAGGGTGAAATCATCATTGTTTGGAATGCACATCTTGTATTTTTTTCAGAGCTAATGCAATCCTCTGTAATTTCATGATTCACTTATGATCTGTTGTGGTATCCCATGAGCTGTAATTTTGTTAGCTCTCTGTGAAGGAGGAAGGGCCCTCCATTTCAGTAGGGATCACTATGTCTATATAGGTTGTGTAGTTACTTTAATTAATTCTCTTGTGGGCCATGGTATTTCAATTCCTATCATTTCAACTTACTGTTGTTACAAATGTCTTGTTTGATATATTGTTGTTACTTCTTGGTTGAGTTAGCTTGTAGAGTACTTGAATACATGTCACTCGTGTTTCATCATAGCTATTACTAGATCGATCCTTATTAACTGTGTTTATTTTCTATTGCTCAATTGTTGCTACAGTTTTACAATTCATTATCGATACAAAATATTAGTTAGTTGTTGTCATAGACTGGTACATTTTATTAAGAAGTTGGTTATTTCATTTTATTTCCAGTTGTGAGCATAAGGGTTGATGATTGTGTGGGGTCATGGTTGAATTATTTTATGCAAGTGAGGAATCTATTTCAAGGAGTGATATTTATTTTCCAACAAGAGTGATATTAGCAAAGATGAATGCTATTTTATTTTGCAAGTGTGATTTCCATTTTCAACATTGTGTGTAGAGAGTCATTTTCATGTAAGTGTTGGTTTCATAGTGAGACCTTTTTTCGAATTGATTTCCATTCCTGCAAGTGTGAGTAGTTATATTAACATTTATTTCGATTAAGTTCTAATTTCTTGTAGAAGGAAACCATAGTGATAATTAGGAATTAGTCAATGTTAGTTGATAATTGCTTCCTACATATATTTTGCATGATAACCTTGAACTAGACATACTTACCCTGGTTGATAGTTTATGTGTGAGTTAATGGATTTGTTTACTAAGACAATTAATTTTATCATGATAATATTTTTTATCTTGTTATTCAAGAAATATTATCTTTCCTTGGAAGGGCCTAAAATTTGAGTGTTCTGGAGAAGGATGAACTTAATTATGTGGCTATATTTTTGGGTGACCTTGTATCATTTTTTGCAGTTGGTGCTAGCCATTTGGTATTTCTTGCAGGTATTATCTTATTGTAGAGATATATAACAAAATTTCCTTCAGAGTAGTTTGTTTAGGAATTAAAAACTCAAGAGGACTAACTAGAGAAATTCGCCACAAATAATTAAAAAATGTATTCCACCATGGAAACCATAAGTGGAAATAAGTATTTTAGAGATAGTGGGACTAGGAACAATCAAGAGGAGATATTTGACCTTCATTGTTTCCATTGCAAAAACGTTGGACATGAAGTAGAGTCCCTTAGGACAAGATAAAAGACATGTAAGAAGACAAAGGAAATACATTAGAGCTGGTCAAAGGCAAAGAATCTAAACTACTCATTATATTGTTTCTCATTACAATATTACCTTAAATGATCATTTATTTCACACAAATTTTCTTCTTGGAGAAATGCATGGCTTCTTGACATAGGTGCAACATTCCATGTGGCCTTCTAGAGAGATTTATTTGAAGATAATTTATAGCATATTTTGTAGATAAAGCAACTCTCAAACCTTCAAAATTTGGCACCATTAGGCATAAATTTCCTAAATTCCCATATTTTTCTTCTAAATGATGTGCTTTATCTTCCAAAGCTATGAAGGAACATGCTATCTCTTATACACATTTGACATCAAGGCCACTCCATTCATATGTTTGATGGAAAAGTTGAAATATTGAAGTATTCTAATGACATGGTCATTATGACAAGAATGGAGGATAAAATATTGTTGAAGTTGAAAGGGACATATGCTCATGGATAAAATATAGCAATACCTCTCTCACCATGATGAAAGCACATTGTTTTGTACTTTCTTATGATATGCTAGATTTGGACACATTGATTATGACAATGCTCATTTGTTGAAAAAAAAATGATGTTTTTGTTTTACTACAATTCCTAAGGAAATTGAAGCAATGTGAAGCTTGTATCCTTGGTAAACACATCAAACAACATTTCCATGATTCCATTTCTAAAGAATATAGAAAACTTGGAATTATAAATTTAGATCTGTGTGGCCCCATGCATATTCCATCTGTGAATGTAGATAAATACATCATGAATTTTATTAGTCATTATACCAAGATGTGTTGGGTGTACTTGTTGAAAGATAAATCATGGGTTTTTACAAAATAAAAAATTATGGATCCAAAAAAATGCATAACCACATGTTGGAAATATTTGTACTTATAATGGGGGAGCATATACATATACTACATTTGAAACCTATATTTTCCAACATGGCATTCAACATAAAACCATAATTCCATACAATCCTTTATAGATTGGTGGAATCGAAAGAATGAACCAGACTCTCTTAAATATGGTTCATTCTGTGATGTTTTTCAAAATGTGAAACTGATGTTTTGGATTGATATAGTTATATGTACAATATATGTGACAAATAGGTGTCCATATCATGCTCTTTGAAATAAGACTCATGAAATGTGGTATGGCACATTCCTTTGGTGAGGTGTCTCAAGGTCTTTGGTTATACTGACTATGCCTTGATTCCTAAGGAGAAAAAAAAAAAGCTTGATGCAAGGATTTGGACGTGTATGTTTTTGACATTCAAATACTACCAAGGCATATCATCTTTCAATGAGGTAAATAAGAAGTTAAATATTTATAGAGATGTTATCTTTCTTGAATGTTCATAGAATAAAAAATCTATTGAGCAATAACTTGACCATCTAAATATATTCGCCCATGTAAATACATATCATGAATTTGATGATGAGATTCCACATCTTGAAGGATGGACTGTTATCATGAACTAATATTTCGAACCTCCTTGTGAAGCACCATCTCCCCCTCATCAAGAAGTATTGGCCACTTCATTAGATTAGGAAGTTTTGGATGATGTGATTGAGAGGATTAAAAGGATAAACCTTGATACAAATGCAATGTCATCTCAAGTAGTGGAGAAACTTGGACCATCTCGTAAAGGTCCAACTAAGTGGCTTACTAGACACTTGAAATTTTTCATCTTGATGAGGTTGGAAAGATATGAATTAAAGGGCCCAATAGACAAGACAAAGGTGATGTAGATCATTCAAATTCAATGATGTAAATGATATATATATTTCATATGATTGTGAATTGAATTTATCTACTGAATTTAAACAAATTCCTTTAAATAAATTGCTTCCCATGATGAGTCGAATAAATCCACATAGAAGGAGTATGATTCTCTCATCAAGAATGAAAAGTTAGTAGACCCTCCATTCAAAACCAAACCAATTATATGCAGGTGGACATTCAAGAACAAGTACAAATTAAACACCTCACTTGACAAGCATAAAGTGAGGCTCATGTAAAAAATGATTTGTAGAAAAATGAGGCATTGATTATGAAGAGTCTTATCCACCATAGTATAATGAGCCATCATTCAAATGATATTTTCCTTGGCAGTAGAGAATGGTTGGAAAGTTCATCAATTGGATGTGAATACTACTTTCTTGAATGGAGAGTTGGAAGAGAATGTATTCATGTATCAACTAGAAGGTTTTGTTGTGAAATGAAAAAAATAAAATGGAAACTCAATAAATCCTTATATGGCCTGAAATAAGCATCAAAAGCTAGATCTAAAAAGCTAAATGAGCATGTTTTGAAATTAAATTTTGACGATACAACCCTACTTGTTAATAAATTTAGAAAAAATGTTGTATCTTTTGTAGTGTCCGTAGATGATTTGTAGATAGTGGGGAATAATGGAAGGTATATCACATCCATAAAGAAATAATCAAAGAAAGGATTTGAGATGACATATTTGGGGCATCGTCACTACTACTTGGTCATTGAAGTGAATTAAAACCCAAAGTACATATCATCTCCCATAGGAAGTACATTGAGGAATTATTGAACAAGTTTAACATGGATGAGTGTAACTCTTTCTCTACTCTAGTGGAATGGAATTTGAACATTATATAAAAAGAAGGAAATTAATTTGAGGATGCAACCAAGTACAAAAAACTTTTTCAAAGCCTTAGCTACCTTACCACCACAAGACCAAATATTTCATTCATTGTTAGGATCCTTTCTTCGTGCATCAAAAAAACCTTATGAATGACATTGCTTTGTTACAAAAGAGTTCTAAAATACTTGAAGGGAATTTAATGCTTTAGACTAAAGTATTCTAAGGTGGATGAATTCAAACTGATTGAGTATTATAATATAGACATTGATGGTTATAAAGAAAATGGAATGTCAAATTTGAGCTATCTCATGTGTCTTGGATCACCACTTGTATCATAGAGATCACACAAACAATTAATTCCAACAGATTACACAATAAAGGTGAAATATTTGGTAGTGGTAGAAGTAACAAAAAAGACTTTGTGGCAATGAAAAATACACGAATATTGGCTAGAGAAATAAATAGGTGAATTCTACTTCTCTTATGGTTGACAATACTTCTACAATCATGTTTGATAAAAATCCTAAATTCCATGATTGATCTAAGAACATCATACCTAAGAACTAGGAATTAAAGTAAAATTATAAATATTCATGTAAATAATTGTGGGGAAATATGTAAAGTCATAGTTGGATAGGAAGAGTCATTTGGATCTTGGAAGATGAAGTGATAGGTCATTCTCTTTGTATTAATATATGGCTCACATTAATGAAATCATCCATCACCCATGGAGTTATTCCTCAACTTAACAAGTTTACTTGAAATTTTGTAACTCAAAATACCAATTTGCTTACATATTTACAGATCCATGGACAAATGACATGTTGGGGTCTCTTACACAAAATTTAAGCGTTGTAAATGCCAAAGAACTTAGTGATGGAATTAATACTTACATTAATAAATAAAAATTAGTAATAACAAAAAGAATTAATGTTGGTCATAAATAAAATACTTCAATTTTACGTTAATTTTATATAGAGAGATAAAGTAATTGAAAGTAAAAAAATTAATTTACTTTTCGGTATTTTTTCATCTTAACTATGAGAGATGCTCTACAACCCAACAACACATTGTGGGGGAGATGTTTTCATGTAAGGTTGCATTTAAAAATAATAAAATAGTACTTACATTAACAAATTAAAAATAATAATAACAAAAAAATAATGCTAGCCATAAATAAAATACTTCAATTTCACCTTAAATTTATATCAATTTTTTATATATAGAGAGACAAAGTAATTGAAAGTAAAATAACTTTAATTTAAGTTTTAGTATGAGGCACATATGTACCTTATTCACTACTTAAAATGGAGTTAATAGAAACTAATATCATTGATATTGCATGATGTGTATTTCATTATAACTTTAATTTACATTTAATATTTAAAACAAAAATATGCTAATAACAAAAGATATTTTACTATTAGCTACAAGTAAAATATTTCAATGTCTATATTAAAAGTATTGGTCAATGAAAAATTAATAGAAACCAATAAGAAAATAGAATCCTATAGGCCTACTTTGGAAAGAACTAATAAATTGACATTTGAAGTAGATAAATTAATTCCTTCCTCAATCACAAGGACTTGCATAATTGTTGGTAATAACCATTAGTAAATCTACACATATACAATTTTATTCCTACATAAGCACCCATGAAAACATAAATAATGGTGAAAAGTAACTCTAAGTAGGTATATTTATTTATTCCTATCATTTTTTTATGCAAAGACTTATTTAAATTATGGTGGGAAGTAAATGATGGTAAATATGTTATTTATTTGAATATGAACTATTTTCAATGATTTTAGTTTTTAATGGTTTTCCTACAAAGCTTAAGAATAAATGATGCATGAATATTGCAACCATATCCATAAATTATGGATATGTTCATTGCATCAATATCTAAAAATGATGCATGAATATTGCAACCATATCCATAAACTATGAATATGATTTTTCCATAGAAAAAAAATTGTAATTCTTATTATGGTGAATAAAAACTAAACTTTGTAGATGCACAAATTTGTGTATGCATATAAACTATTCATCATCAATGCATAACAGGGATTGAAATATATAAGTGAAAACCCTAACCTTAAGTTGAGGAAATCATAAAGATCCAAAGGAATGCAAGCCCCTCTAACAAAGATCTGGCAACCAGGCCATAGGCTATTAAGAATGAAAAACAAAAAAGGCATGTAGGCCCTCCAAAATCCCAAGCAGGGAGCATAAAAAAGAAAAATATAGTTCACTGACACACAATGAGGCTGTAAATAAAAACAAAAACTAGGCCCAAGACCCACACCAAGAGGCCCTAATAGACCCATGAAATATTCCACAAACCCAGAAGGAACCAACGTTGAGTCTTAGCAGAGTTATGACATGAAGAGGCACTGAATAAGGTAAGAAACCCCCTCCCCTCAACTCTTCGTTGTAGTAGTGGTACAATAAAAAAGGTCCTTCTGGCTACGCACGTGACCCACAAATCAAAGTACCTTGCAAAAAATCAATGGCGAAAAAGGATGAACGACCCTGAAGCCTTGCAAGAGCAAGGTAGACATCTTAAGTAGATAGAATGGAAATGGAAAAAGTTGAGTGTGGCATAACCCGCAAAGACAAAAATAACCACCACAAAAGGCTGATTCCATGTGTAGGTGACCAATCCAACAAGTAGAGGCATGAAACGAAACCCTTATAGCTCCATCCCCTCAAATTCTACCCAAGCTAAACATAGAGACGACACATCTAACCATATGAGCACTAGAAACCTGCAATGGGAAAAATCACGAGGACAGGGAAGAAAATTATATGGGTGGAGCAAATAGGGTTAGTCCCTTGCCCCTCCCCAACTCTCTCCATCCCATATATATAGAGAGAGAAGTATTTTGTATTTTTGAGTATGACGACATCTATTAGCATTTTAATGTGGAGTTAAGATGGGTCTTACATGCCTTTACAATCGAGGGAGAGAATATCCTATGGATATTTTCTATTTTTGAGTACGAGGGTGTGCATTAATATTTTAATGTGGAGTTAAGATGGATCTAAGTGGCCCTATATAGTCAAGTTAATTTTACATTAACCTTATATAAAGTTAAAATATTTCAAAGTAAAAGAAAATAATTTACTTTTTAGTATTAGGGAGATCTGTGTAATTGGAGTTGACAAATGGCATGTAAAAATAATATTGTTGATATCACATGATGTGTAATTCATTCTGACTCGTTGAAATGTAAAACTTAAATCAAAAGCATATCAATTGTTTTCATTCATTATTAGCCATAAATAAGATATTCCAATGTCCATAGTAAACAACATAATTTTATATCAACATTATACTGAGAATTTACTATTAGTCTTAAATAAAATATTTTAGTATCCATATTGAATAGCATAATTATAATTATAATTAGAATATATTATTAGTATTTTGCTCAAGTAATATCTCTAGCATAGAAACTTAGGCTTGAAATTTATAATTTAATAAGGTGAAATATTATGGTGATTAATGCATTGGAATTTATGATTATATCATTATTTACCATATTTAATGAATATTTTTGTATAGTTTGTGTTAGCCTCCTGTTGCAACAGGTATTCATCTTTCATGATCGACATTTTTACATGCCAAATAAGTCATACTTTGCATGCTGCAATGTTCCATATTTCCTTAGGAGGCCAAAGAAGAGGCCATGAAAGTGTGCTAGTCTAAATGCCACTGCTGTACTCCAATTTTGATGAGTCATTCCATTTTGAAGAATTTCCAGTTAAGGGAAGGCCAAACAGTTTAATCCTGGCTTCCCTAGGTTTCAATTTCTTGTTGTAGAACATAGAGAATGGATATCTGTCCAAACAGCTTAAGCTTGGCAGATCAGTAGCTAGGTAGAGAAATAAAGGAGCCCAACTGCTTAATCTGGGCCCTTGGAAGATATAAGGGTACATTTAGATAGGAGGGCAGTCAAAAGAAAAGAAGATAATCAGGGTCTGCAAGTCTAAGTGCACCCAAACCAAAAAGAAGAAAAAATGTTAGGTAAGTAGGCTGGGTAAGTAGTTTTTGAGGTTGCAGAATGAATAAGTGTGATCAATTTTGTATCTCAAAGTGTTATTTTACTTCAGATCACAAGTGCAAGGCAATTTTCCCTTGGAGCAGCTCAAGCGAGGCATGACTAACTCCCCCTTCTTCTTGTTCCCCAAATCATTCACTGACCTCCCCAAAGAGGTCAAGATCTGCTTGATATCTCTTTAGTTTCATCATTTGTCATAGCATTGCCTAAGTAAAGATCTTCTTTGCTTAAGGATGCTTATATTTCTTATAAAGGTCTGTTTTCCCCTTTAAAGCCTAAGATTCCTATCCTTAGCGCTTTCTTCACAAAATTCATATTAACTCTTAACTCTATTATGTAAATCCCTCCTTATTTCCCCTTCCCATACTAAAAAATATAGTAAAAATCCCCATCATTTACATATCCCCTCCTCTGGTTGAAATATAACCATAAATATGCTTGGGAATTACTAAGTTTTCTTGAAACTTAAGTAAGAACCCTCAGTTTTGCTTCTTAAACTCCCTCAAAGTGTCTTTGGACTCCTTCCAAGGCATGAAATCCCTCTTTTTTGGTTATCGGACCCCTTCTGAGGCCTCAAGAACCCTTCCAAAGCTTTAAAAAAGCCTCCTCCGATCGCATTAACCCTCCTCCGATGAGTTTTCCTCCCCTCCGATGCGATATCGCTGTCGAAGGTCATAACATTCATTCATCGGTCCCCTTTTATAACTGCCCGATATCATTTTGTCGATCGAGAGATCGCGATCGGCAGTCGCAAGGTTTTGTACCTATATATATATCCCCCTTCTCATCCGCCGACGTAATATTGCTATCGCACCCGAAAGCATATCGCATCGTGATCCGCTCATTTCCGCAATATTTCCCATTTTCATACAGCCGCATGCCTTATCGCTTTTCCGATATCGGCGATCGCTCCTATCGCCTCACACATATAAAAGCCATCACCCCCTGTCCCCGCTGATCGTCGATCGCCGATTTAATTCCCGCCGTACAACCATATCACCCTGCCACATCACTACCGTACTGGGACCCACTGTTGGCATCATACTGATGTCATGCTGACGTCATCACTAAAAGAAGGTGCGAAGGGCGAAAATCACAACAAAGAGAGCCCGGAATGTAAAACAGAGGCAGTTTTCGATGCACGATTAGCGCTTAGAAAAAATGACCAAAATGGAAGGATTCATATCGCTCGGCTACTAGCAGGCCCGAAAATTTGCAGTTTTGACAGGATTTCTTCATTTTTGTTCGTATTCAAATCGGCCAGCGCCGGTAGCATTCTAGAGGCCACAGAAATCATTTGCAGCAGCCATTTTTTCCTTGAAAGGGCAGAAAGGGGCGATTTGACAGTTTCAAGCATATCAGATCGAGAGAAAGTGGCCCGATTCAAGTGTTAAAGGGTATCAGAGGAAAGATGAAGCCTCGATTAAATTGAAGAGTATCAGTGAAGCGGCAAAGAGTATCAGATCAAAGCAGGTGAACATTAAAGGCCCCCAAGCAAAGTCAAAGAAAGCGGTGAAACCATTTAAGGCTCTTAGATCACAGTTAATACACATCTAAATCACTCAAGAGCAGGGGATCAAATCCCAAAGCACAGTTATGGCTAAATGAACAGCATAGAGCCACAAGGACAGATTTCGACTCATTTTTGAGGCGGCTGCCCCAGCGCAGCACTTAGATATGTTCTTGCATCAATTCCACGACAAGATTAGATTAAAGAACTCATTTCCCTTAGATCTGTTTAAGATCTTTTGTAATAGATATTTTAGATATTTTCCCTATATAAACCACCCTAATTCGTTGTTTAAATTGTTGGTTGGTTGATAATCCTCATGCTGGACTCGCACTGTATGTTTTGAGAATTTCTATAATCAAAGACTGCTGAAAAGTTTGGAGGATGGACTGTCTGTTGTGTTATTAATGGCTGAAGAGTGAAATATAGAATTCTTGCGCTGCTACATGGCCCAATAAGTGTTTCTCACCTCTGTTTTAAATTCATATATGTTTATATCATACATATATCACCGTCTAAGTTACAACAAGAAAGATTAGCTTAGAATTTGCTTGGCTGCACTCTATGCTCAGTTTCTATGACTTCTATATGTTTTCTTCTGATTTAGGCATAAATATGAGTTCCTCATGGCTCATATTTGCTCTATTTCATTCATGTATGAATGTTATTTAGGAATTCTTGACTGCTCCTAGATATAGTTCACTCACCTTCCCTCTGTTAAGCTGAATGAAAGATTCTTAGTTGCCTTTCATTCCTTAGCCTTCATTTCATCCTTTTTAGCTTGAATGATTGTTTCATGAGTAGCTATCCTGCTCTATATTCCTCTTGTGACTAAGAAAACGCACCAGCAGCCCTACTCCACGACTCCATGCCCAATGGTTTGAACCTCTCACACTATGCATGCCTCCCTACTTGAAAACATCAATCATCCCACCAAAACTTAAACAAAAACCAAAAGAAGCATATAACTAGCCTAAAATCAACCCAAAACAAAGTTAAAACAGAAAGAGAGAGCCCTCTCTGATTGCAGGTAGGCTAGGACCTGCAGTCCAAAGATTGGTTTGTGGTTACCTCAGCCGTATCCCTTAAGGAGCCAAGGGACAACCTGAGTGATAACATCATTGGCGACTCCACTGGGGAATTATTCAGAAAATTCCAAAAAACAAGTTAGAAACTGGATCTTAAGAAGAAAACACATAATACCAGGTCAAACCCAGACCCAAATCCCCCAGTTATTTTCGAAAATCCCAATCTAATCTCTAGAAACCTCAGCAAGCAAAAACAAGGAGAGCTTGTTGATTCCAGTCCTAAGACAGTTCAGCCTAGCTGTTTTCCAACCCAAATCAAAGTTTTATTCTGTTCAAACCATACTTCCCCTAGTTCATCCTCCACCTCTTAAAGCACTCCTTCCACACCTCCATTCACTACACATACTCCCATTACCACTTTTATTACCACTTTTCCAGTCATTCCACTTATCCCTGTAAATATGGCTAATAGATATGCACCGTTGCAGTTGCCAGCAAATCCAGGGGCTATGCCTCAGGATTATCAAACTAAATCCACATATTTTGATGGTATTGGTTCTTGCACAGCCCTGCAACATACCAAGAAGATGCAAGACTATTTTGAGAACTACGAGATAGATGATGACAGTGTAAGAATGAAGATTTTTGTCCAAAGTTTAACAGGAGATGTAAGGCCCTGGTTTAGAAGCCTTGCTGCAAATTCCATAGCTAACCTAGAGGCCCTTTACCAAACATTTCTTAACAGATGGGAGAAAAAGAAAGATCCCTTACACATATTATCTGAATATGACACCATCAAAAGAGGCCCTCAAGAGGCTGTCTTAGACTATTGTGCAAGATTTAACAATGTTTATAATGCAATACCACAGAACCTCAGGCCTCCACCTGATCTTGCTTTGTATAAATTCCCTGATGGTTTTGATACTGACATGGCTTATCAGTTAAGGGAAAGAGCCCCTCAAAGCCTAGCAGACATGAAAAATGTTGTTGTTAGCGCAGAGGTAAATCTAATTGCTAAAAGGAATAGAGCTAGAAGTGAGAGAAGAACCACCTTTAAGGAAGAACCCTCAGCCTTAGACCAAAAGTTGGATGCTATTATCAGTGGCATGCACAGGCTGGGAGATAGAGTGGAAAGCGTTGAAAGGAAATCTACATGGGAAGGACAACAGCCCAATACCATAAGGAACCCAAATTTCAGGAAAACTCAGAACACAAACGCTGGTAGGTCTAGCCCAAACCAGGATATAAGGCCTCCTTTCCAAGAAAACTATACAGAAGCATCCACATCTAGTGAGCAGACAAAAGACACTCATATAAACTTGATGGGTTTGAAAAGTGAACAACAAGTATTCCTAACCCAAGAAGACCAAGATGAGCATGACTTTAATCAATTTCAGACTCAGTCTGGTGAGTCTTTTGACTTTAAACAAGGTTATGATTCAGCTGTGTATGAGGTCCACAAACAGTATAAACTAAGAACCAGAACAATTGATGTGCCCGACGCCATCAAACAGAAGGAATCAAAGCAGCCTAAGAAGATCAAAGAAAAGGCTACCCTCATAGAAACTGCTAATAAAACAGTCCCAAATCCAAAAGAAGTCACAATAGAGGATATAACAGACACACCAGGCACGAAGCCCTCCAATAGTCAACCTTTGGTATCCTCCCCCTTAAAAGAAACTATAAAAAACACTCCTGAAAGCCTTTCCAAATCAGAAATAGTTCAAGAAATCAATGAAGAACAAGAGCAAATCGCTGATACTCCCATGGAAAAAGGGAAGCCTGCCTATCACAACACTAAAACCCAATCAGAGAAAACATTTGATTTAGAGGCAGAAATAGGTAAACTTAAGATATCCATCCCTCTATCTGAACTTGCTAAGCATGATGTATATAGGCAACAAATCAAAAGATCACTGCAAATGCCAGAGAACAGGGATGATGTTAATGTCTTAGATAATCAACCTGAATTACTTTTTGGTCTTGAAGTCAATGGTAAATCAGGACATGGAGCTGTTCTACCCTTTTATGTCAGTTTTCACATTCATGATAAAGTGTTGCACAATGCTATGTTTGATTCAGGTGCTTCACACAACTTGATGCCCAGAGATGTAATGGAGAAGCTAAACCTTGATGTCACTAGACCCTACAAAGACTTGTTCTCATTTGATTCTAGTCAGGTCAAGTGTTTAGGCTTAATCAAAGACCTTTGTGTGTCTTTAGTCCAATTTCCCAACAAAACAATCCTAATGGACGTGGTGGTTGCTGATATTCCACCAAAGTACGGCATGCTCTTATCAAGATCTTGGGGAGAAAAACTCCAAGGATCTCTCCAATTAGACGTCTCTTATGCCACTATATCTGTCTTTGGACAACCAAAGAGACTATACAGAGAAACATTGATGAAGTATGTGGTAAGTAGTGAGGAAAAACCCCAAAACTTTCCCATTTACTCAGTCCATTTTGATATGGATTCCTTTATATTGTTCAATGATAATAGCGGCCCTCTCACTGATGAGGTGCCCTTGCCTTTAGAACAAGAAACATACATAAATCAAGAATCGATTGCCCAGATCCATGAAAGTGTTAGTACAACTAGCATACAAGAAGAACCACATGAAGCACAAAACCAAGGTCCACCCAATCCAAAAATGACTGAAACTCTTAATACTAACCACAAGCAAGAAATCACATGGTATTTAGAGTTTGATGGTTTTGTTAACAAGCTAGGAGCAGGGGCATGAATATGGGTTCACAATACACATAACAGCCATGCAGAGGGTCATGCTTACAGACTAAACTTCAAGTGCACCAACAACATGGCAGAATATGAGGCTCTCTTATTAGGCCTTAAATTGCTCAAAACTCTAGGAGCTGCAAAAGTTTCCATTCTAGGTGACTCCAACCTCATCATCCAACAAATAAAAGGCAACTTTGTCACAAATAACAATAGACTGAGAGCCTATAGGTCTGCTGCTACAGAAATACTCAATTCCTTCACTGAAACCAAGCTTGCCAAAATTTCTAGAAGCCATAACATACATGCTCACAGCCTAGCCACTTTTTCTAGTACATGCAAGCTTCCCTTTGAGCCAGATCACCATTTCACTGCTGAGATAAAACATAGGCCTGCTGTCCCAAATAATGTTAAAGATTGGCAAGTGTTTGAAAATGATACCCAGATTAACAATTTCCTCACTCTTGAGCATGAGTTTTCAAATATCAACATTGACATGGATGCTATGATGGATGAACATCAACAAAAAAATGAAAATCAGCAGGCTGTAACAGCTGTAACAGCCAAACAAATGCTAAACCCAACTTTTTTTGACAATGCAAACATAGAAGAGCTGAAACAAATGCATTTGGAGGAAATAGCCAAAACAGAGGTCGAGATCATTGATCTAAAGGATAACTTTCTCCCTGCTGGCCTCACTCCATTAGAAGATATGTTTGATGCAAATGATGTTCCTAAAAAGCCAAAAATGCAGCCCTTAAATGCTGCTATACAAGAACACAACATTGGGACAGCAGAGAAGCCCAAAATGATTAAACTGTCCAAGTCTTTGCCTCCTGATCAAAAACCGAAATATGTTGATTTAATTAAAGAGTTCCAAGATGTATTTTCCTGGAGTTATGAGGACCTTAAGTCCTATGACACCTCCGTTATTCAACATACCATTCCCTTAAAGCCAAATCAAAATCCCTTCAAATAGAAACTAAGGAGAATCAATCTTGTGCTTCTCCCTTTCATTGAGAAAGAAGTGAAAAGAATGTTTGAGGCTAGTATCATAGCACCCATTAGATTTTCAGAATGGGTATCTAATCTTGTTCCCACAAGGAAGAAAACAGGTGAGATTAGACTGTGTGTAGATTTGAGAAATCTGAACCAAGTCTCCCTTAAAGATCACTACCCTCTGCCAAAAATGGACCACATTCTACAAAGAGTAGTGGGGTCTTCAAGAATTTCTTTGCTAGACGACTTTTCAGGTTTTAATCAAATACTTGTTCACCCGGATGACCAAGACAAGACAACCTTTACAACACTGCGGGGAACATTTAAGTATGTGAAGATGCCTTTCGGACTAAAGAATGCAGGTCCTACCTTTCAAAGGGCAATGGACAATGCATTTTCCAAAGAAATCCATGATTTCCTAGTGGTTTACCATGACGACCTTACTCCTTTCTCAAAATTTGATCAACAACACCTAAAACATTTGAGACAAGTGTTCCTATCCTGTAGGAAATATGGTATTTCCTTGAACCCAAATAAATCTCTCTTTGGCCTTGAAGAAGGCAAATTATTAGGCCATATTATTTCAAAATATGGGATTAGAACTGATCCCGGAAGAATTCAAGCCATCCTTCAAATCCCTTATCCAAGAAACATCAAAGAATTGCAAGCATTCCTAGGAAAGATCAATTTCCTACGGAGATTTATCCCAAACTTGGCCGAACTGATACGAATGCTAAATAAAATGTTAAAGAAGGATGCCAAGGTAAAATGGTCTCTTGAAACCAAGCAAGCCTTTGAGAGTATCAAAGCTGCCTTAACCCAAGCCCCTGTCCTCACCAGTCCACAATTTGAAAAAGACTTTATCATCTTTTCTTTTGCATCTGATCACACCATAGCTGTTGTCCTTTTACAAAAGGATGATCAAGGAAATGAAAAGCCAATTGCATTTTTTAGCCGAGCCCTTAGGGATACCCTTCGAAGTACCAAATCATGGAGAAGCAGGCCTATGCCCTTTTTAAAGCAATCAAAGATTTCCGAGTTTACATTTTATATTCACATGTGATTGCCTATGTCCCAAATGCTGTTGTAAAAGACATATTAACCCAAGAGGGACTAGAAGGCAAAAGAGGCAAGTGGATTGCTAATATCCTTGAGTATGACATTGAGATAAAGCTAACCAAGCTCATAAAGGGACAAGGTTTAGCCAAACTGATGTCTGAAACAAATTTTCAAGCCCTATACATTAACCAATTGGACAATGAATAGGAGCTGGCGACTCCACAGATTAGTGAAACCTTCTTGCAATCCGCATGGCATGCTGATATTTGTTTTGTATTGTTAAACCTGTTTGCTCCCCCAGGATTGTCCAGAACCAAGAAAAGATTTTTAAAAATGAAGGCTTCAAAGTTTTGTGTCGTAGATGGTGCATTATTTTGGAAAAATCATGAAGGCGTATTGCTTAATTGTTTAACCATGAATGAAACTAACAATATCATGAAAGAATTCCATGTGGGGGACTATGGAAGGCACTTATACTGGAAGTCCACTACTGACAAGATACTCAGGGTTGGTTTCTATTGGCCCTCTTTGTTTGTGATGTAAGAAAGTTTGTTGTTTCATGCCACAAATGCCAAATATTTGAAGGCAAAAGAAAGCTTTTGCCCTTGCCCCTTAAGCCCATCTCAACCGAAAAGCCTTTTCAACAATGGGGTATTGACTTCATTGGAGAAATCCATCCCTCTTCCTCAGGCCAGCACAAATGGATTCTAACAGCCACAGACTATTTCACCAAGTGGATTGAGGCCATCCCATGTAGGCAAGCTAATGACACCGCCATTATCCAATTCCTTGAATGCAACATCCTTTCTAGATTTGGCTGCCCTAACAAGATCATCACTGACAACGCTGCTGCCTTCAAATCCAAAAAAATTATCAGCTTTTTCCACAAATTCCACATTACCTTGGGTCACTCCACAACCTATTACCCTCAAGGTAATGGCTTGGCCGAATCATCCAACAAGAGCCTGATTAATATTATCAAGAAGATATTAGAAGAAAACAAGAAGAACTGGCATAAAAAGCTCACAAATGCCCTTTGGGCAGATAGACTTTCAACAAAGAGATCCATAGGAATGAGCCCATATGAGTTAGTCTATGGCATGGAGGCCAAGTTCCCCTCTTCTTTGGGAATCCTTGTTATCAAATTGCTGCAAGAGATTCACGCAGAACCAAATGATATCCAAAGAAGAATAAACCAAACTATCCATCTGCAGCAAACAAGAGAGCAAGTGTATGACAGAGCTTAGATCTTACAAGAGAAGCTCAAGAAAATGTTCGACAAAAGAACCAAGGCTGAAGATTTCTGCATTGGTGACAAAGTTCTAATGTGGGACTCACGAAGAGAAGACAAGGGAAAGCATGCAAAATTTGATTTTCTATGGAAAGGCCCATTTGTTATCAGTGTTGTTCAAGGCAATAACACGTATTTTCTCAAATCTATAGATGACAGCACAGTGGAAGACGACCCTGTAAATGGCCGAATATTGAAACATTATCGAGATCCCTTTTAAGGGATACAATGCCCCTGTGTATATATTTGTATATTAGTGTTTGTATATATGTCAGCGCTTTCCTTTTTATGTTTGTATAAGCGATCCGATTGCTTGGAACCAAGCAGCGAAGTTATGGAGGCAGAGCAAGGTAGTCCTCTATTTTAACGATCAGTCACATCATCATTCTTAGGAGAACAGTGCAGCAAAGTTTATAAGGCACAACCCATGCAAATCATCCATTTCAAAGGCTGTCTTTGCATTGGTTTAAGCATAAATGCGCAACGCAGTTTTGAATGAAAGGAGCAATAGAATGTAGCACCCAACTCTCTGTTCTTGTGAAATTGATGTCAAAAAAAATTATCCATATTCGATCCCTATCTGCAAATAAAGCGCAGAAGGATGCTCAGGACCAATTAAGATGTATTTAAAGCACTCAGTGTTAAAAAGAGGCAGCGCTGTATTGTGCAGCGATTCATGTTTAAAGGAGGCCGCGTTCAGAGTTCAAGCTTAAATCAGGTGGAAGCCAATTAGAGAAAATGCTCCTTTTTATCCATGTTTTGAAGCGGTTTCAAAAGGAAAGGAACAAGCAGTTTTCAACTATACAAAGACAAAGCAGCGCTGTTATATCAAATCAAATTCAGTTAGAAGTGCTACAATCAAGCTTCCCAATTCAGTCAATAGTATCAAAACAGAGGAGCATTTTAGGTTTCATATCAACACCCTTGGTCAAAGAAAAAATAAGGGAAATACATCAGCTTTGATTCATGTTTTGAGACTATTTCAAAGGGCAGTGCTCAGGCAACATTGTACATAACATTAAGCACGTAGAAGAAAGCATGCGACGCTATATAGTTCACAGTAATTCAGTTGAGGAGAGTGCTGTTCAGATCTCAAAATTCCAGTCTTTTAGCAGCCAACGAAGAATTGTTTTCAGTTCTACAACAACAATAGGAGATCTAGGCAGTCTAACCTATTGTTCTTGGATTTCACAAGGAAAAGCCATCCCCAAGTGGAGCCACTGTTAGCCTCCTGTTGCGACAGGTATTCATCTTTCATGATCGACATTTTTACATGCCAAATATGTCATACTTTGCATGCTGCAATGTTCCATATCTCCTTAGGAGGCCAAAGAAGAGGCCATGAAAGTGTGCTAGTCTAAATTCCACTGCTGTACTCCAATTTTGATGAGTCATTCCATTTTGAAGAATTTCCAGTTAAGGGAAGGCCAAACAGTTTAATCCTGGCTTCCCTAGGTTTCAATTTCTTGTTGTAGAACATAGAGAATGGATATCTGTCCAAACAGCTTAAGCTTGGCAGATCAGTAGCTAGGTAGAGAAATAAAGGAGCCCAACTGCTTAATCTGCGCCCTTGGAAGATATAAGGGTACATTTAGATAGGAAGGCAGTCAAAAGAAAAGAAGAAAATCAGGGTCTGCAAGTCTAAGTGCACCCAAACCAAAAAGAAGAAAAAATGTTAGGTAAGTAGGCTGGGTAAGTAGTTTTTGAAGTTGTAGAATGAATAAGTGTGATCAATTTTGTATCTCAAAGTGTTATTTTACTTCAGATCACAAGTGCAAGGTAATTTTCCCTTGGAGCAGCTCAAGCGAGGCATGACTAACTCCCCCTTATTCTTGTTCCCCAAATCATTCACTGACCTCCCCAAAGAGGTCAAGATCTGCTTGATATCTCTTTAGATTCATCATTTGTCATAGAATTGCCTAAGTAAAGATATTCTTTGCTTAAGGATGCTTATATTTCTTGTAAAGGTCTGTTTTCCCCTTTAAAGCCTAAGATTCCTATCCTTAGCGCTCTCTTCACAAAATTCATATTAACTCTTAACTCTATTATGTAAATCCCTCCTTATTTCCCCTTCCCATACTAAAAAATATAGTAAAAATCCCCATCGTTTACATATCCCCTCCTCTGGTTGAAATATAACCATAAATATGCTTGGGAATTACTAAGTTTGCTTGAAACTTAAGTAAGAACCCTCAGTTTTGCTTCTTAAACTCTCTCAAAGTGTCTTTGGACTCCTTCCAAGGCATGAAATCCCTCTTTTTTGGTTATCGGACCCCTTCTGAGGCCTCTAGAACCCTTCCAAAGCTTTAAAAAAGTCTCCTCCGATCGCATTAGCCCTCCTCCGATGAGTTTTCCTCCCCTCCGATGCGATATCACTGTCAGAGGTCGTAGCATTCATTCATCGGTCCCCTTTTATAACTCCCTGATATCATTTTGCTGATCGAGAGATCGTGATCGGCAGTCGCAAGGTTCTGTACCTATATATATATATATATATCCCCCCTCTCATCCGCCGACGCGATATTGCTATCGCACCCGAAAGCATATGGCATCGTGATCCTTTCATTTCCGCGTTATTTCCCATTTTCATACAGCTGCATGCCTTATCGCTTTTCCGAGATCGGCGATCGCTCCCATCGCCTCGCACATATAAAAGCCATCACCCCCTGTCCCTGCTGATCGTCGATCGCCGATTTAATTCCCGTCGTACTGCCACGTCACCCTACCACATCACCCTGCCACGTCACTGCCGTACTGGGACCCACTGCTGGCATCATACTGACATCATCACTAAAAGAAGACGCGAAGGGCGAAAATCACAACAAAGAGTGCCCGGAATGTAAAACAGAGGCAGTTTTCGATGCACGATTAGCGCTTAGAAAAAATGACCAAAATGGAAGGCTTCATATCGCTCAGCTACTAGCAGGCCCGAAAATTCGCAGTTTTGACAGGATTTCTTCATTTATGTTCGTATTCAAATCGGCCAGCGCTGGTAGCATTCCAGAGGCCACGGAAATCATTTGCAGCAGCCATTTTTTCCTTGAAAGGGCAGAAAAGGGGCGATTTGACAGTTTCAAGCATATCAGATCGAGAGAAAGTGGCCCGATTCAAGTGTTAAAGGGTATAAGAGGAAAGATGAAGCCTCGATTAAATTGAAGAGTATCAGTGAAGCAGCAAAGAGTATCAGATCAAAGCAAGTGAACATTAAAGGCCCCCAAGCAAAGTCAAAGAAAGCGGTGAAACCATTTAAGGCTCTCAGATCACGGTTAATACACATCTAAACCACTCAAGAGCAGGGGATCAAATCCCAAAGCAAAGTAGTTGCTAAATGAATAGCACAGAGCCATAAGGACAGATTTCGACTCATTTTTGAGGCGGCTGCCCCAGCGCAGCACTTAGATATCTTCTTGCATTAATTCCACGACAAGATTAAATTAAAGAAATCATTTCCCTCAGATCTGTTTAAGATATACTGTAATAGATATTTTAGATATTTTCCCTATATAAACCACCCTAATTCGTTGTTTAAATTGTTGGTTGGTTGATAATCCTCATGCTGGACTCGCACTGTATGTTTTGAGAATTTCTATAATCAAAGACTGCTGAAAAGTTTGGAGGATGGACTGTCTGTTGTGTTATTAATGGCTGAAGAGTGAAATATAGAATTCTTGCGCTGCTACATGGCCCAATAAGTGTTTCTCACCTCTATTTTAATTCATATATGTTTATATCATACATATATCACCATCTAAGTTACAACAAGAAAGATTAGCTTAGAATTTGCTTGGCTGCACTCTATGCTCAGTTTCTGTGACTTCTATATGTTTTCTTCTAATTTAGGCATAAATATGAATTCCTCATGGCTCATATTTGCTCTATTTCATTAATGTATGAATGTTATTTAGGAATTCTTGACTGCTCCTAGATATAGTTCATTCACCTTCCCTCTGTTAAGCTGAATGAAAGATTCTTAGTTGCCTTTCATTCCTTAGCCTTCATTTCATCCTTTTTAGCTTGAATGATTGTTTCATGAGTAGCTATCCTGCTCTATATTCCTCTTGTGACCAAGAAAACGCACCAGAAGCCCTACTCCACGACTCCATGCCCAATGGTTTGAACCTCTCACACTATGCATGCCTCCCTACTTGAAAACATCAATCATCCCACCAAAACTTAAACAAAAACCCAAAGAAGAATATAACTAGCCTAAAATCAACCCAAAACAAAGTTAAAACAGAAAAAGAGAGTCCTCTCTGATTTCAGGTAGGCTAGGACCTGCAGTCCAAAGATTGGTTTGTGGTTACCTCAGCCGTATCCCTTAAGGAGCCAAGGGACAACCTGAGTGATAACATCATTGGCAACTCCACTGGGGAATTATTCAGAAAATTTCAAAAAACAAGTTAGAAACTGGCTCCTAAGAAGAAAACACATAATACCAGGTCAAACCTAGACCCAAATCCCCCAGCTGTTTTTGGAAATCCCAATTTATTCTCTAGAAACCTCAGCAAGCAAAAACAAGGAGAGCTTGCTGATTCCAGTCCTAAGACAGTTCAGCCTAGCTGTTTTCCAACCCCAATCAAAGTTTTATTCCGTTCAAACCCTACTTCCCCTAGTTCATCCTCCACCTCTCAAAGTACTCCTTCCACACCTCCATTCACTACACATACTCCCATTATGACTTTTATTACTGCTTTTCCAGTCATTCCACTTATCCTTGTAAATATGGCTAATAGATATGCACCGTTGCAGTTGCCAGCAAATCCAGGGGCTATGCCTCAGGATTATCAAACTAAAATCACATATTTTGATGGTACTGGTTCTTGCACAGCCCTGCAACATACCAAGAAGATGCAAGACTATTTTGAGAACTACGAGATAGATGATGACAGTGTAAGAATGAAGATTTTTGTCCAAAGTTTAACAGGAGATGTAAGGCCCTGGTTTAGAAGCCTTGCTGCAAATTCCATAGCTAACCCAGAGGCCCTTTACCAAACATTTCTTAACAGATGGGAGAAAGAGAAAGATCCCTTACACATATTATCTGAATATGACACCATCAAAAGAGGCCCTCAAGAGGCTGCCTTAGGCTATTGTGCAAGATTTAACAATGTTTATAATGCAATACCACAGAACCTCAGGCCTCCACCTGATCTTGCTTTGTATAAATTCCCTGATGGTTTTGATACTGACATGGCTTATCAGTTAAGGGAAAGAGCCCCTCAAAGCCTAGCAGACATGCAAAATGTTGTTGTTAGCATAGAGGTAAATCTAATTGCTAAAAGAAACAGAGCTAGAAGTGAGAGAAGAACCACCTTTAAGGAAGAACCCTCAGCCTTAGACCAAAAGTTGGATGTTATTATCAGTGGCATGCACAGGCTGGGAGATGGAGTGGAAAGCGTTGAAAGGAAATCTACATGGAAAGGACAACAGCCCAATACCACAAGGAACCCAAATTTCAAGAAAACTCAGAACACAAACGCTGGTAGGTCTAGCCCAAACCAGGATATAAGTCCTCCATTCCAAGAAAACTATACAGAAGCATCCACATCTAGTGAGCAAACAAAAGACACTCATATAAACTTGATGGGTTTGAAAAGTGAACAAGTATTCCTATCCCAAGAAGACCAAGATGAGCATGACTTTAATCAATTTCAGACTCAGTCTGGTGAGTCTTTTGACTTTAAACAAGGCTATGATTCAGCTGTGTATGAGGTCCACAAACAGTATAAACTAAGAACTAGAACAATTGATGTGCCCGACGCCATCAAACAGAAGGAATCAAAGCAGCCTAAGAAGATCAAAGAAAAGGCTGCCCTCATAGAAACTGCTGATTAAACAGTCCCAAATCCAAAAGAAGTCACAATAGATGATATAACAGACACACCATGCACGAAGCCCTCCAATAGTCAGCCTTTGGTAACCTCCCCCTTAAAAGAAACTATAAACAACACTCCTGAAAGCCTTTCCAAATCAGAAATAGTTCAAGAAATCAATGAAGAACAAGAGCAAATCGCTGATACTCCCATGGAAAAAGGGAAACCTGCCTATCACAACACTAAAACCCAATCAGAGAAAACATTTGATCTAGAGGCAGAAATAGGTAAACTTAAGATATCCATCCCTCTATCTGAACTTGCTAAGCATGACGTATATAGGCAACAAATCAAAAGATCACTGCAAATGCCAGAGAACAGGGATGATGTTAATGTCTAAGACATTAACATAGGTGTTGTTGATTTTGGATGGAGCAGGGGCATGAATATGGATTCACAATACACATAACAGCCATGCAGAGGGTCATGCTTACAGACTAAACTTCAAGTGCACCAACAACATGGCAGAATATGAGGCTCTCTTATTAGGCCTTAAATTGCTCAAAACTCTAAGAGCTGCAAAAGTTTCCATTCTAGGTGACACCAACCTCATCATCCAACAAATAAAAGGCAACTTTGTCACAAATAACAATAGACTGAGAGCCTATAGGTCTACTGCTACAGAAATACTCAATTCCTTCACAGAAACCAAGCTTGCCAAAATTTCTAGAAGCCATAACATACATGCTCATAACCTAGCCACTTTTGCTAGTACATGCAAGCCTCCCTTTGAGCCAGATCACCATTTCACTGGTGAGATAAAACATAGGCCTGCTGTCCCAAATAATGTTAAAGATTGGCAAGTGTTTGAAAATGATACCCAGATTAACAATTTCCTCACTCTTGAGCATGAGTTTTCAAATATCAACATTGACATGAATGCTATGACGGATGAACAACAACAAACAAATGAAAATCAACAGGCTGTAACAGCTGTAACAACCAAACAAATGCTAAACCCAACTTTTTTTGACAATGCAAACATAGAAGAGCTGAAATAGATGCATTTGGAGGAAATAGCCAAAACGGAGGTCGAGATCATTGATCTAAAGGATAACTTTCTCCCTGCTGGCCTCACTCCATTAGAAGATATGTTTGATGCAAATGATGTTCCCAAAAAGCCAAAAATGCAGCCCTTAAACGTTGCTATAGAAGAACACAACATTGGGACAGCAGAGAAGCCCAAAATGATTAAACTATCCAAGTCTTTGCCTCCTGATCAAAAACCAAAATATGTTGATTTATTTAAAGAGTTCCAAGATGTATTTGCCTGGAGTTATGAGGACCTTAAGTCCTATGACACCTCCGTTATTCAACATACCATTCCCTTAAAGCCAAATCAAAATCCCTTCAAATAGAAACTAAGGAGAATCAATCTTGTGTTTCTCCCTTTGATTGAGAAAGAAGTGAAAAGAATATTTGAGGCTGGTATCATAGCACCCATTAGATTTTCAGAATGGGTATCTAATCTTGTTCCCACAAGGAAGAAAATAGGTGAGATTAGACTGTGTGTAGATTTGAGAAATCTGAACCAAGTCTCCCTTAAAGATCACTACCCTCTGCCAAAAATGGACCACATTCTACAAAGAGTAGTGGGGTCTTCAAGAATTCCTTTGCCAGACGACTTTTCAGGTTTTAATCAAATACTTGTTCACCCAGATGACCAAGACAAGACAACCTTTACAACACTGTGGGGAACATTTAAGTATGTGAAGATGCCTTTCGGACTAAAGAATGCAGGTCCTACCTTTCAAAGGGCCATGGACATTGCATTTTCCAAAGAAATCCATGATTTCCTAGTGGTTTACCTTGATGACCTTACTCCTTTCTCAAAATCTGATCAACAACACCTAAAACATTTGAGACAAGTGTTCGTAACCTGTAGGAACTATGGTATTTCCTTGAACCCAAAGAAATCTCTCTTTGGCCTTGGAGAAGGAAAATTATTAGGCCATATCATTTCAGAAGATGGGATTAGAACTGATCCCGAAAGAATTCAAGCCATCCTTCAAATCCCTTATCCAAGAAACATCAAAGAATTGCAAGCATTCCTAGGAAAGATCAATTTCCTATGGAGATTTATCCCAAACTTGGCCAAACTGATACGAATGCTAAATAAAATGTTAAAGAAGGATGCCAAGGTAAAATGGTCTCTTGAAACCAAGCAAGCCTTTGAGAGTATCAAAGCTGCCTTAACCCAAGCCCCTGTCCTCACCAGTCCACAATTTGAAAAAGACTTTATCATCTTTTCTTTTGCATCTGATCACACCATAGCTGTTGTTCTTTTACAAAAGGATGATCAAGGAAATGAAAAGCCAATTGCATTTTTTAGCCGAGCCCTTAGGGATGCCCCTTCGAAGTACCAAATCATGGAGAAGCAGGCCTATGCCCTTGTTAAAGCAATCAAAGATTTCCAAGTTTACATTTTATATTCACATGTGATTGCCTATGTCCAAAATGTTGTTGTAAAAGACATATTAACCCAAGAGGGATTATAAGGCAAAAGAGGCAAGTGGATTTCTAATATCCTTGAGTATGACATTGAGATAAAGCCAACCAAGCTCATAAAGGGATAAGGTTTAGCCAAACTGATGTCTGAAACAAATTTTCAAGCCCTATACATTAACCAATTGGACAATGAACAGGAGCTGGCGACTCCACAGATCAGTGAAACCTTCTTGCAATCCCCATGGTATGCTGATATTTGTTTTGTATTGCTAAACCTGTTTGCTCCCCCAGGATTGTCCAGAACCAAGAAAAGATTTTTAAAAATGAAGGCTTCAAACTTTTGTGTCGTAGATGGTGCATTATTTTGGAAAAATCATGAAGGCGTATTGCTTAATTGTTTAACCATGAATGAAACTAACAATATCATGAAAGAATTCCATGCAAGGGACTATGGAGGGCACTTATACTAGAAGTCCACTGCTGACAAGATACTCAGGGCTGGTTTCTATTGGCCCTCTTTGTTTGCTGATGTGAGAAAGTTTGTTGTTTCATGCCACAAATGCCAAATCTTTGAAGGCAAAAGAAAGCTTTTGCCCTTGCCCCTTAAGCCCATCTCAACTGAAAAGCCTTTTCAACAATGGGGTCTTGACTTCATTGGAGAAATCCATCCCTCTTCCTCAGGCCAGCACAAATGGATTCTAACAGCCACAGACTATTTCACCAAGTGGATTGAGGCCATCCCATGTAGGCAAGCTAATGACACCGCTATTATCCAATTCCTCGAATGCAACATCCTTTCTAGATTTGGCTGCCCTGAGAAGATCATCACTGACAACGCTGCTGCCTTCAAATCCAAAAAAATGATCAGTTTTTTCCACAAATTCCACATTACCTTGGGTCACTCCACAGCCTATTACCCTCAAGGTAATGGCTTGGCCGAATCATCCAACAAGAGCCTGATTAATATTATCAAGAAGATATTAGAAGAAAACAAGAAGAACTGGCATAAAAAGCTCACAAATGCCCTTTGGGCAGACAAACTTTCAACAAAGAGATCCATAGGAATGAGCCCATATGAGTTAGTATATGGCATGGAGGCCAAGTTCCCCTCTTCTTTGGGAATCCCTGCTATCAAATTGCTGCAAGAGATTCAGGCAGAACCAAATGATATCCAAAGAAGAATAAACCAAACTATCCATCTGTAGCAAACAAGAGAGCAAGTGTATGACAGAGCTCAAATCTTACAAGAGAAGCTCAAGAAAATGTTCGACAAAAGAACCAAGGCTGAAGATTTCTGCATTGGTGACAAAGTTCTAAGGTGGGACTCACGAAGAGAAGACAAGGGAAAGCATGCAGAATTTGATTTTCTATGGAAAGGCCCATTTTTTATCAGTGTTGTTCAGGGCAATAACACGTATTTTCTCAAATCTATAGATGACAGCACAGTGGAAGACGGCCCTGTAAATGGCCAAATATTGAAACATTATCGAGATCCCTTTTAAGGGATACAATGCCCTGGTGTATATATTTGTATATTAGTGTTTGTATATATGTCAGCGCTTTCCTTTTTATGTTTCTATAAGCGATCCGAGCTCTTGGAACCAAGCAGCGAAGTTATGGAGGCAGAGCAAGGTAGTCCTCTATTTTAACGATCAGTCACAGCATCATTATTAGGAGAACAGTGCAGCAAAGTTTATAAGGCACAACCCATGCAAATCATCCATTTCAAAGGCTTTGTCTTTGCATTGGTTTAAGCATAAATGCGCAGCACAGTTTTGAATGAAAGGAGCAATAGAATGTAGCACCCAACTCTCTGTTCTTGTGAAATTGATGTCAAAAAAAATTATCCATATTCGACCCCTATCTGCAAATAAAGTACAGAAGGATGCTCAGGACCAATTAAGATGTATTTAAAGCACTCAGTGTTAAAAAGAGGCTGCTTTGTATTGTGCAGTGACTCATGTTTAAAGGAGGCCACGTTTAGAGTTCAAGCTTAAATCAGGTGGAAGCCAATTAGAGAAAATGCTCCTTTTTATCCATGTTTTGAATCGGTTTCAAAAGGAAAGGAACAAGCAGTTTTCAGCTATACAAAGACAAAGCAGCGCCGTTATATCAAATCAAATTCAGTTAGAAGTGCTACAATCAAGCTTCCCAATTCAGTCAATAGTATCAAAACATAGGAGCATTTTAGGTTTCATATCAGCACCCTTGGTCAAAGCAAAAATAAGGGAAATACATCAGCTTTGATCCATGTTTTGAGACTATTTCAAAGGGCAGTGCTCAGGCAACATTGTACATAACATTAAGCACGCAGAAGAAAGCAGGCGACGCTATATAGTTCACAGTAATTCAGTTGAGGAGAGTGTTGTTCAGATCTCAAAATTCCAGTCTTTTAGCAGCCAACGAAGAATTGTTTTCAGTTCCACAGCAACAATAGGAGATCTAGGCAGTCTGACCTATTGTTCTTGGATTTCACAAGGAAAAGCCATCCCCAAGTGGAGCCACTGTTAGCCTCCTGTTGCAACAGGTATTCATCTTTCATGATCGACATTTTTACATGCCAAATATGTCATACTTTGCATGCTGCAATGTTCCATATTTCCTTAGGAGGCCAAAGAAGAGGCCATGAAAGTGTGCTAGTCTAAATTCCACTGCTGTACTCCAATTTTGATGAGTCATTCCATTTTGAAGAATTTCCAGTTAAGGGAAGGCCAAACAGTTTAATCCTGGCTTCCCTAGGTTTCAATTTCTTGTTGTAGAACATAGAGAATGGATATCTGTCCAAACAGCTTAAGCTTGGCAGATCAGTAGCTAGGTAGAGAAATAAAGGAGCCCAACTGCTTAATCTGGGTCCTTGGAAGATATAAGGGTACATTTAGATAGGAAGGCAGTCAAAAGAAAATAAGATAATCAAGTTCTGCAAGTCTAAGTGCACCCAAACCAAAAAGAAGAAAAAATGTTAGGTAAGTAGGCTGGGTAAGTAGTTTTTGAAGTTGCAGAATGAATAAGTGTGATCAATTTTGTATCTCAAAGTGTTATTTTACTTCAGATCACAAGTGCAAGGTAATTTTCCCTTGGAGCAGCTCAAGCGAGGCATGACTAACTCCCCCTTCTTCTTGTTCCCCAAATCATTCACTGACCTCCCCAAAGAGGTCAAGATCTACTTGATATCTCTTTAGTTTCATCATTTGTCATAGCATTGCCTAAGTAAAATCTTCTTTGCTTAAGGATCCTTATATTTTTTATAAAGGTCTGTTTTCCCCTTTAAAGCCTAAGATTCCTATCCTTAGCACTTTCTTCACAAAATTCATATTAACTCTTAACTCTATTATGTAAATCCCTCCTTATTTCCCCTTCCCATACTAAAAAATATAGTAAAAATCCCCATCATTTACATATCCCCTCCTCTGGTTGAAATATAACCATAAATATGCTTGGGAATTACTAAGTTTGCTTGAAACTTATGTAAGAACCCTCAGTTTTGCTTCTTAAACTCTCTCAAAGTGTCTTTGGATTCCTTCCAAGGCATGAAATCCCTGTTTTTTGGTTATCGGACCCCTTCTGAGGCCTCTAGAACCCTTCCAAAGCTTTAAAAAATCCTCCTCCGATCGCATTAGCCCTCCTCCGATGAGTTTTCCTCCCCTCCGATGCGATATCACTGTCGGAGGTCGCAACATTCATTCATCGGTCCCCTTTTATAACTCCCCGATATCATTTTGCCGATCGAGAGATCGCGATCGGAAGTAGCAAGGTTCTGTACCTATATGTATATATATATATATATATAGATATATATATATATATATATATATATATATATATATATATATATATATATATATATCCCCCCTCTCATCCGCCGACGCGATATTGCTATCGCACCCGAAAGCATATCGCATCGTGATCCGCTCATTTCCGCAATATTTCCCATTTTCATATAGCCGCATGCCTTATCACTTTTCCGATATCGGCGATCACTCCCATCGCCTCGCACATATAAAAGCCATCACCCCCTGTCCCCGCCGATTGCCGATCACCGATTTAATCCCTGCCGTACTGCCACATCACCCTGCCACGTCACTGCCGTACTGGGACCCACTACTGGCGTCATACTAATGTCATCACTAAAATAAGGCGCGAAGGGCGAAAATCGCAGCAAAGAGAGTCCAAAATGTAAAACAGAGGCAGTTTTTGATGTGAGATTAGCGCTTAGCGCTAATCACACATCACTAAGAAAAAATGACCAAAATGGAAGGCTTCATATTGCTCGGCTACCAGCAGTCCTGAAAATTCGCAGTTTTGACAGGATTTCTTCATTTATGTTTGTATTCAAATCGGCCAGCGCCGGTAGCATTCCAGAGGCCATGGAAATCATTTGCAGCAGCCATTTTTGCCTTGAAAGGGCAGAAAGGGGCGATTTGATAGTTTCAAGCATATCAGATCGAGAGAAAGTGGCCCGATTCAAGTGTTAAAGGGTATCATAGGAAAGATGAAGCCTCGATTAAATTGAAGAGTATCAGTGAAGTGGCAAAGAGTATCAGATTGAAGCACGTGAACATTAAAGGCCCCCAAGCAAAGTCAAAGAAAGCGGTGAAACCATTTAAGGCTCTCAGATCACAGTTAATACACATCTAAACCACTCAAGAGCAAGGGATCAAAGCCCAAAGCACAATTATGGCTAAATGAACAGCACAGAGCCATAAGGACATATTTCGACTCATTTTTGAGGCAGCTGCCCTAGCGCAACACTTAGATATCTTCTTGCATTAATTCCACAACAAGATTAGATTAAAGAACTCTTTTCCCTCAGATCTGTTTAAGATCTGCTGTAATAGATATTTTAGATATTTTCCCTATATAAACCACCCTAATTCGTTGTTTAAAGTGTTGGTTGGTTGATAATCCTCATGCTAGACTCACATTGTATGTTTTGAGAATTTCTATAATCAAAGACTGCTGAAAAGTTTGGAGGATGGACTGTCTGTTGTGTTATTAATGGCTGAAGAGTGAAATATAGAATTCTTGCGCTGCTACATGGCCTAATAAGTGTTTCTCACCTCTGTTTTAAATTCATATATGTTTATATCATACATATATCACCATCTAAGTTACAGCAAGAAAGATTAGCTTAGAATTTGCTTGGCTGCACTCTATGCTCAGTTTCTGTGACTTCTATATGTTTTCTTCTGATTTAGGCATAAATATGAATTCCTCATGGCTCATATTTGCTCTATTTCATTCATGTATGAATGTTATTTAGGAATTCTTGACTACTCCTATATATAGTTCATTCACCTTCCCTCTGTTAAGCTGAATGAAAGATTCTTAGTTGCCTTTCATTCCTTAGCCTTCATTTCATCCTTTTTAGCTTGAATGATTATTTCATGAGTAGCTATCCTGCTCTATATTCCTCTTGTGACCAAGAAAACACACCAGCAGCCCTACTCCACAACTCCGTGCCCAATGGTTTGAACTTCTCACACTATGCATGCCTCCCTACTTGAAAACATCAATCATCCCACCAAAACTTAAACAAAAACCCAAAGAAGCATATAACTAGCCTAAAATCAACCCAAAACAAAGTTAAAACAGAAAGAGAGAGCCCTCTCTGATTGCAGGTAGGCTAGGACCTGCAATCCAAAGATTGGTTTGTGGTTACCTCGGCCGTATCCCTTAAGGAGCCAAGGGACAACCTGAGTGATAATAGTTTGTAACTACTAATAAGTGTGTTTATAGTTATATATACACCGACATCAAAGAATAAGCAGAAGGTTACACGGTTTCAACTAAATACAAATAGTTATTTTTCCATGAGTCGTAGCATCAAGAATCAATTAGAGTTATAGAGTTTGAGTTTGAGCATGAATATTCTGTTGGGCTTGCGATGACAAGATCAACTTAGAAGGTAACATGGTTTCAAGGAAATACAAATAGTTATTTTTCCATGAGTTGTATCATCAAGAATCAGTTAGAGTTACAGAAGGTAACACAGTTTCAACGAAATACAAATAGTTATTTTTCCATGAGTTGTAGCATCAAGAATCAGTTAGAGTTACAAAGTTCGAGTTTGAGCATGGATATTATGTTCGTCTTACGATGACAAGACCAACTTATGCACGTTGTAAACCACCCATGAGTGAGTTTGAGTATGGATATTCTGTTGGGATTACGATGACAAGACCAACTTATACGCACTGTAAACCACCCATGAGTTTTCACCCTCAGTTATTCTTTGCAAGGAAGGTGTAGATTTCGTGAAGGTGACTCCATGATTGGCATTGTTGTTTAGCAGCACCGATTTTATAGATACTATGCTCAAGAGATAAGTACTTTTATCATTATTTTTGAAGGTAGAATTTAGATTAGAAGAAGAGAAAGTGACTTTTCTGTCTTTTAAAAATATATATAATATTGCATATGCATACTGTGAAATTATGTGCATACAGAGAACTCATGCTAGTTTTCTTAATAAAGAAAATATGTTATTGCATGTAGATAAAGTTTATATATCTGCAGTAGTAAAATATAAGTAACCTTGCTTGTCTTTATATATATATATATATATATATATATATAACATTTCATATGCATGTAAGAAAATATAGGATGCATGCTCTTTTCTTAAAAATGGATTTCATACTGGTGTATGAAATGATAAGAAATCCAAGTTATTTTCTTGAAAATGAATCTAGATTAAAGAGGGTAATTTGTGAAATATTTTCATGGGTGGTGAAAAATAAAAGAGAAAAGTTAATTAGATTATTTTTCTTGGAAAGTGGGATTTTCTTTTGAAATGTGTAGTTTTGTATAAAAATAACTACCTTATGTGTTTATAAGATATAAGTCTTTGTTGAAGAAAATATAAGTAACTATGACCTTTTGGTTAATTAGAATAAATAAATCTTGTGGTGTTCTTGAAAAGAACACAATGGTTTTGTGCTTAGTCATGGTAAAATATTTTCATGGTGTTGGTAAAGATTAGTTATTTAATAAATCCATGGAAAATATTCCCATGGATTCTCATGGGTAAGAGAGTTCTTTTGAAAAAAGAATACTTAGTTATGAAAAAATATAATAACCTATGCATAGATCAAATTCACAAAGATAATATAAGTCATAGGAATCTTCTTTGGAAATAATATGTTTTTATTGTGGGTGAAAGATAAGTCAATTGTGTTAATTCGTTTGCAAGAGTTTACAAAAGTTACATGTTTTGGTGCGTAAAAAGATAAATGAATTTTGTGTTGTATATTGGATAGTTTGATTTAATTGAATGGTTTAATGCATAAAAAGTTAACATTATTATTATTTTAGTTCTTAAGCCCAAAAGAAAGGTTGATTATGATACTTTCTTGAAAGAAAATGCATGAGAACTTTGTTATGATACTTTCCTGAAAACAAATGCAGGAGAACTTTGTTATGATACTTTCTTGGAAACAAATGCATGATAAATTTGTACATAAAAAAATAGAGAAACTATGTTGGGTTCTTGAAAATAACTATGTGTTATTTGCACAAATAAACAATCATTTTATTTGAAAAGAACACATATGCAGAAGCATAGAAGTAATAGTTAATTACATGCATGAAAATAGAACTATTGTGTTAGATCTTTTTAAAGAGAAACATGGATTTGAAGAACTATTGTGTTAGATATTTTAAAGAGAAACATGAATTTGTGTGTAGAAAAGAATAAGTATTATGTTAGATCCTAGAAAGTAAAACAAGTAATTACTTGCAATAAATGCACTAGATTTCCTTTGTAAAATACATATACCCGTATGCAAGAAATAATGTTAGCACATTAACTTTGTTTTAGAGCAATGAATGTATTTGTGCATACAATAGATTTTGTAAATAGCTCTATCTTGGGAAAGATGCTTTTCAAAAAGGGACTTGCATTTGCATGCACGATAATGATGTTTATTATGTTATATTTTCCTTAGAAGAGGGCATGCATTTTTATGTATTATAATAATATCCACTGTATTGGAAACATTATTTAGTTACACTGAAAAATAAGAAGCTAAGGGGCTAGCTCTCTTTGAATAAGTTTTTATATAATTACATGCATGAAAAACAAAGATAAGTTGCTAGTATCATTTAAATGAAATAGATTATTCCAGTGGTTTCCTTTGGATATGAACATGTGCTGGTGCGAGAATCATCTTAGTAATTTGGTAATTATTTTGACATGCTTGATAATTATTTGTTTATACATGCACAATGTTATTAGAAGAAGCATGTTGTGGTATTATATTTACATCTCATGTATGCACATGAATAGATTAGATGTTAAAATATCACTTTTAAAGATTGATTATTGATTGATTAATACTTTATCTAATCATGTTACCAAAGCTTGTTGACGACAACAATGACACAAAAAGATCATGATTTGTGCAAAAGACAAGTTATGTTTAACATTGTGGAAGATAAGAACTAATGGTCCCTGCTGATGAGTACGAGTTGTAGGATCGTATACTAATGGAACAATCATGCCACAGGGATATAGAGAGTGGTGATTTGTGGGTAATGGTTTCATGACGATTGTAATAGCTTTTATTTAGGTATGTTTTATTTTAATGATATTTCATTGTAATATTTTATAACAATGGTTAAGGGATGAACTCCATTATAAGTCATTGAGTGAGGGGTTAACACCCTCACGAGTGCTTAACACCCTCATGAGTATTTAATAATAAAATTAAACATTTGTTGGTTTTCACCCTACGGGGTTTCCAGGGTATATCAGTGTTCAAAGATGTGATTGATTATTGTGTCAGTTTGATGATGTTGATTTCTTACCTTATGTGATGTTTTGATGATGTTGATTCCTTACCTCATGTGATTTTCATAATGTCAAGCATGTGATTAATTAATCTGGTTAAGGAAATCATGAAATGGATGCAAGGTTACATTATATAGTTTATAGTTTATGCTAATGGTTATGCAACTTACTATTCCTCTACTAAAGTTACTTTATGTACAAATGAAAATTCTATCTAATGGTTAATTAGGAATCGAGAATAGTGATTTGGATAATTACGTGTGGGTAATTTGTGTAAAAATATTCACAGTCTCTGCAATTTTCATGTGAGGTTACTCGGGTATGTTACATTATATAAAACAAGTGAATAAGAAAAGAAATTATAGTTAGAACATATTATTAGAGTGTTTCAAAATAAAATTAAATGTTTGTTGGTTTTCACCCTACGGGGTTTCCAGGGCATATTAGTGTTCAATGGTGTGATTGATTATTGTGTCAGTTTGATGATGTTGATTCCTTACCGCATGTAATGTTTTGATGATGTTGATTCCTTACCTCATGTGATGTTCATAATGTCAATTATGTGATTAACTAATCTAGTTAAGGGAATCATGAAATGGATGTAAGGTTACATTATATAGTTTATAGTTTATGTTAATGATTATGCAACTTATTATTCCTCTACTAAAGTTACTTTATGTACAAATGAACATTATCTCTAATGGTTAATGAGGAATCAAGAATGGTGATTTGGATAATCACCTGTGGGTAATTTGGTAAAAAAATTCGCACTCCTTGCATTTTCATGTGAGGTTACTCGGGTATGTTACATTATGTAAAACAAGTGAATAAGAGAAGAATCAACATAGATCCATTAGTGAGGTTACTCGGGTATGTTACATTATGTAAAATTAGTGTGTTTCAAAATCAACATAGATCCATCTTAACCTGTGATCTACTAAGAGGTAAGAGGAATCAAATATGTTGAAGTGTGAACTCTTTATTAAGTTTTTCACTCAAAATAAGTTTACATCTTAAGAAGATCTGGATTTAAGATGGATCTCAACATGAAAATCTCCTTTTGAGTGAAAAACTTGAGGAAGAGTTTGCACCATAAGAAGTTTGAAGCAATTTAATTCTTTTGTTGTGGAAATATTTGCTAAGAGTTATTTCTCAACTGAACAAAGTCTACTTGAAATTTTGTAAGTCATAATATGGAAAATGACATGTTTTAGTTTCATACACAAAATTTAAATGTTATAAATGACAAAGCACTTAGTAATAGTAATTAAGGGCGGGTGTTAGAAGATTTCAAGCTTGATTAAATTTAAATTTCTTCATTTTAGAAAGCTGTAGATGAGCTAAGTTGAGATTCTCTATTACTAGCTCAACCATATAAATTAAAGGCGTAGTATAATTAATAGACAAAATGGTTTTTTAGCTAGAATTCAGCAAGAAAGCTCTAGAAGAGCTAAGTTGAGATTCTCTATTACTAGCTCAACCATATAAATTAAAGGTGTAGTATAATAATAGACAAAATGGTTTTTTTGGCTAGAATGTGGCAACAATTTTTACCATAATTGCGATTTATTGTTATTTAACTACACTTTTGAATGCATAAATAGATTCAACACCCTGAAAAACCTTTGAGACATCCTATCTTTGTATATTAAACAACTTAAGCATATGCTTTTTAAAAAATTGTATCGAACAAAATTAACTAGAAAAAATGCTTGGAAAAGGGTCATTTCATCTATTAATTAGACTACATGTAAATTAAATGAATGGTAAATGCTCATAAACATCAATCCATAATAAGCATAATATATATATATATATATATATATATATATATATATATATATATATATATATATATATATATATATATATATATATATATATATATATATATATATATATATATATATATATATAATATATATATATATATATATATCTATATATATATATATATATATATATATATACATTTGAAAAAATATGGAACAAAATTACTAACTATGGAGATTTACCCCCACTTTATGGAGATTCTCAACCTGTAAATATACATTGTTACAATATCATGACTAATCAATACCACATGTTAACAAAATGATAATTCACTTTATATGACACTTGTTCACATTACATTTTTTAATTAATTAATTTAATTAAAATGGTAAAACTGACATAACTACTTTATAGATAAATATGAACCTTTAATTTGTGTATACTATTATAAATATCCTAAAATATTTGATCAAAATTAAATATTTACTATTCACCTTAATAAATATGTAATTCTATAGATTTCTCTAAAAATAAATAAATTATCTTATACATTTTTCATATTTATTTTTTGAAATAATAAAAACAAAAAAATTATAGAATGTAACTTATTCTTAAATTTGTTTATATAATATAGTAGAGAGTATTATCTCATTAATTCATTACATTTTATAATATATTTATTTTTAATTAAAGTAAAAACAAACATTTTATTACAAAATCTTATCAAACCATATTATATATCAATACAATGCTATTCCTTTTTAAGAAGCGATGCATTCAATTAAATAAATTCATTTATGAATTTAAGAAGACATTACCTTTAGGTTCACCTCCTCATTGTCCAAAGTAATTCATTTGTCATAGCTGTTTTACCTACTTTCGCTTCCAAAACTTTCTTTGTAATTTAAAGTACAAAGGAAAAGTCAAAACTTCGAATTATTATAGATTTATATATATTCAAAATTTCACCTCCTCCTTGTCCAAAGTAGTTCATTTGTCATAGCCGTTTTACCTACTTTCGCTTCCAAAACTTTCTTTGTAATTTAAAGTACAAAGGAAAAGTCAAAACTTCGAATTATTATAGATTTATATAGTCAAAATTTATTCAAATTTTTGAATATATATAAAGAGTAAAATTAGCATAATTATGTTACTAAATATCTATTTATTTTAATATTATAATACATAATAAACATTTTATAATACATTTACCATGTTAAAATTGAAAAAAAGAAACCTAATCAAATTATAATTTTATTATTATTATTAAAAAATTAATATATAATTTTATTATTATTATTAAAAAATTAATATATAAGTTAAACATATATATTTAAAAAATTATGGAACAAATTTTTATCTATAAAAATGTATTCCATTTTACTATAAAGATTTTTAATATCTAAATAGACTTTGTTACAATACCATGATTTATCAATACCACATGCCTAAAAACTCATAAATCAATTCATATAACCATGGTTCATATAATATTTTTTTAATTATTCAACTTAATTAAAAAGTAAAAAGGATAACTATTTGGAGCTAAATTTCTATTTTTAATTTGCACATACTACTATTAATATTTTATGGAGATTAAATCTCTAATATCTATCAAATTATAAAAACTTTATACTAAAATAAACATATCTATCAACATAATTATAAAATAAAATTATTATTTTTATTATTATAAAATATTAGAATTTTAAAATCCTAATAAGATCTATTAAGTTAGATATATTATTATTATTCTTGTTTCTATATAGACATATGTAGATGCATGCTTAAATAGAAAGTGTGAGATCAAAAAAATTTAAAGAATAATTTCATTATACATGCCATAGTTAAGATTATCTTAGTGATTATTATTAAAAAGACGGGCTTTAAAAATATCTTCTAGTGATTGATCCATTCAAAGTTGGTTCGATAGGACTCTATTGTGTAAATTTTTTTATGTGTTTATTTTTGAATTTTTTTAGACAATAGTTGTTCTAATTTATTTTTGTCACTATAAGTTAGGTGTCCTAGCAAAGTTAAAGATTAGAATTAGTTCTTTGATTTTTTTTTGTTTTTGAGTTAGGCTTAGTCTAGGTAGTGGTTAGCCCTAATGTTGGATGGAAGAACAATTTGCCCACTAGTGGGATGATATAGCTACACCTTTTTGGATGGTTTAATTCCCTCAAAGGTGGCTCCCATCATGGAGCCCTCCCCATGAGATTTGAACCAATAACCTAGTAGGGGCTAAAAACTATCATAATAATTGTTGAAAGTGAGTTTGAGATTTTTGTTTTTGGTTTTCCCTTTTTAATAGTCGTAAGAGAGTTATAATTATAAATAAAGGTAAAAACAATTATGATGTTGAAATTTAAAAAACAACTAAAGATTTATATTTACTTGGTTGCATAAAATATAAGTATTAGTCACTTTATTTGTGAAGAAGAGAAATACTTTTAGACTAATTAGGAAAAGAAAGGTAGAATTATACTTTGAAGGTGTTATTGTCATAATTGGTTTTGGAAAGTAATTAAGGTCTCTTAAAACTTATGATTATAGATTTTTTAAATCATTTTTATTTTCTATTACACTTTAGTTTTTGGATAAAATTTGATTTTGGGCTATTAAGATGATATCTAGATTATGTTTAGAAGTTTTATGGACTTTTGTGTTAAATGAGTTTGAAAAGCCCAAATCTAAGAGCCTATGAGTCCATGTTTCAAGAATAGACTAATGAGCTCAACATAAACATGAGGGTGATGCAAAAGCATTGTTTCTCAATTGACCAGGCTTAGATGGCATCATTCTTCTCATAATTATAGTAGAATCTACAAAACTTGGAATATTCTATAGTGAGGATATAGTGAAAAGGGAGAAACAATGATTAGTAAGTTTTGTATTTGTTAATGATGTGATTATTGTAATGGAAGAAATATAAATATTGATATTACACAAATAATTTGAAAAGTTGTGAAAGAGTGTACTAAAGTAGAAGAAGGTAAATAAGACGTTATTGAACACTATATTGAGGTTTTTTAAGGAAATTGCAAAAGAAAAAAGTGATTCTTTACCACATCTAGAACATGAGTATGGTGAAGAAAGTGATGTCCAATATGTTGATACACATGTTGATGATGAAAGAGGATATTGAAAGTTGCCAAAAAAATTGGAGGAAACATTTGGAGTAGTTGATGCTATTGTAATAGTGAAATAGGATATGAAAGAAAATGAAGATGTTGGTGTTAAAGAGGTTGATAGAAATGTTCAATCTACAATAGTTGAATAGTTGAATTAGATGCAAAAAAAAAAAAAGTTAGTAAGAGAAACAAATGAGAAAATAAAAATGTATTCACAATATAAAATTGCATTAAAAAGATGAAAAACATTGTAGATTATATTGCTAAGCATATGCTATATGTGGAAGTCATGGAAGTAATACAAGATTTTTTTGTGTGTTGATATTGAATATTGTCATCCTATCTCAAATTTATACCAACAAACAATCATGTTAGGATTAGAATACTTAGCACAGTTAGTATTAAAATTGTTAGTAATTGAAACAATAGAGAGTAAGTGCAATTATTTCTATAGAAAAATGGAAGTAGTAAAAATGCTAAGAGTGCAATTATTTCTATAAAAAATGGTAGTTAAAGTGCTAAGATTATCTTAATAATTATTAATAGAAAACAAAGTAATAAAAGTATTTTTCCTAGATTTTTATTGAAGATCTATTAGAATAAAATTCTTTTAATTATATGTATTTTCTCATATAATTGATTAATTTAAAATTTGTGTGCCTCAATTCTTTGTTTTGTATAGTTATTCTTGAGTTTAACAATAATAACTATTCTAATTTACTCTTGCCACTATTATTATTGAAATTAGGTCAAAATATAAAGTTATCTAGAGGAATTTAGAAGGCGGCATGATAGGAAGTAAACCCTTTGGGGGTTTAGGGTATGTCTTTCTCTTCTAAATGAATTACAATTCAGGGGAATTTGAACCTTGAATCTCTCAATTTTACCTTGAATCTCATTTCACATTACTTAGATTAGACAAGTTATAAATATTTTTTAATTGTGAAAAATAAAATTGATAGATTAGAATAAGAATAATTACAAATATTGAAAACATAAAAAAAGGTGAAAAATATATATTAAAAATATATATATTTTTTGAAAAATATATATTAAAAATAAAATTACTTTTATAAAAAATATATATATTAAAAAACGATTAAACTATTTTTTAAAGAAATTTTGATGATTAGGTATCCTTTAATATCTCATAAGAAAACACTTCACAATAACAAAATAAAATTCAAACTAATAAAATTCCATTATTACAAATTATTAAGCAAAACTACCCTAAAAATGCAAAGGAGTGCAAAGAAGTAAAGGAGCACGAGCGTGGTATTTAAGCAAAAACACCTTAGAAATTAGGAGTAAAAGAGTGTAAAAGAGTGCAAGGGAGTAAAGGATTGCAATCACGAGTCCACTCACTTGAGAAACTGTGAGAGGACTGGTAGGAGGAGGAAGCAGTCTTCGAAGAGAGCTCAAGCCACAACGCTTTTTCAAGAGCTTGATGTTTTTCTGATCATTTAGTTTCCTAATCATAAGCCATCTTCATGCTGGTTTCCCTAAGAAATTTAAACGACATTCACTTCAGATATGGAGTTTAGCTATGGGAATAGAAATAAAATGTTCCATGTCCCTTCCACTGGCTCGTAGATTTGAAGGAAAAATTCCACAGAAAATTGATCAAAAATCTCCGAATCTCTATTTTGCTATTATACAAATCGTAACCTTGGATAGCATATTGTTTAGTTCCCACGTATTTCTGAAACACTGTATTTTACCCACATAGATACTACAGACAATATGAAATGAATCTACGCTATTCGAAGGTCACTGTTCCAGTATATTGGATAACTTACGTTTGATATTTATCGGGTTTTTATTAAAACAAATAGATTTGTAAGATCACCAAGTTCACAGAAAAGTGTAGAAGTCATTTTCCAATCATTATTTGAAGAAACTTCTGACACTACTGATAAAATGATTCTCTATCTAAACACAGTATCAGGCTTCAAACACCTAGTGTCTTTTGCGAAATTGGTCCATAGTAATTCTTGGAGGACGAAGTGTGAAATTTTATAGATGGAACTATTCTCAAAGCATGGAGAAATGTTGAAAATGTTTAGGAGTCTCTTTTGTAAAGTTTTTCAGGCTGTGAATGTTGAGATTTTCTGTTTGTAATGAAATAGGAGATTGTTGAGATTTTCATGAAATAGGAAAAAATCTCAGCTGGTGACAACAATAGTAATTCAGTTCCTAGATTAACTCCAGGTTGTTGGGAGGGAGTTAATGCCTCCTATATTTGATGTGAGGGAATTAATGAGGCTGTTAGATTCTCGGCAACCATTAGGATGTTTGCTAAGAGAGTGTGAGGATTTCTTGATGTAATCTCCAATTTGATTAATAAATTCCTGATGCCTATGTTTGGTGGACCTAGACCGAGTGAACCACGTTAAAAATTGTCTCCTATTTGCTTGATTGCTCTGCGGTGTTAATACTGTGTTTATTTAATTTTACTGTGCACCTGATCCACCTGATCCAACAGTGAACCAGTAACATTATCCAACTGCAGCTACATTTGCTCCTTTGGACTATGGAATTGCAAATTTTCAGTGGAGAGATCCTAAAATTATAGTGCTGATAACATAATTCTACAATGAATGCATAACACAATTCTACGATGAATGGCAAGTGTTCTTGAAGAATACGAGTGATTCTTGCGTTCACATTAAGAAACGATATTTAAAAGAATCAAGTAGCGTACTCTTCAATATCATGGTACATTTTTTGTGAATATGGAAAGAACCAGACCAATGGTGCATTGGACAGCAATATTAATGAAAACCTATAAGTAAACGTTTACACAGTTCTTTTGAATCCATTCTAAATACCAAAACTCCAAAGACGGGAATTAGGTAATGGGACTTACTTTCATGATTATTCTAGACGGTAATTGGGTGATGGCACATGCTTTCATTGCTAGTCACTGCAACCGTTTGGTTAAGCTGAGAATACATTATATTGAAGCCCTACACTATGCTCGAGCTGAGACTACATTATGAAACCCTACATTATGCTCAAGCTGAGAATACATTATGAAACCCTACTTTATGCTCGAGGTGAGAATACATTATGCAATCGTTTAGTGAAGCTGAGAATACATTTCGAAACCCTACATTATTCTCGAGTTGTGAATACATAATGAACCCCTACATTATACTCGAGCTGAGATTAAATCATGAAACCCTACATTATGTTCGAGCTGAGAATGTATTATGAAACCCTACATTATGCTCAAGGCGAGAATACATTATGCAACCATTTAGTCAAGCTAAGAATACAATGTGCTCCTACAGCGACGCTACGAAACCCTAACTTTGACCGCTAGGGTTTATATCTCTGTCAACCAACAACTGCAATTGTCAGACGAGGCACAGAGAAACATAAGAACAGTATTAAACGCTGCAGTGATGTGTATGAGACGAAGGAAGTACTAGACCTTCATAGATCGCATGGGAGCATATATCTTTTTGACAATTGAAGATTCTTTAGCTACTATATTGAAGAAAACTAACTGCTTGACTGTATCTTCCAAACCATATCTTCAAGATCGTGGCTTTTAAATAATCAGACTTGCATTAATTGACAAGCAGGACAGCGTAATCAGAAAAAAATCAGAGTTCGAAGTGTCTGATACGATGCTCAGATAGGTTCTTGTTTTTCTGGTTTCCTTTTTTTGAATGAGTAGCTGAAAGTATTGTTTTGGGACATTATTATAGTGCTGCTATCTGTAAATTGTATGATGACTGTGGAAGAAATCGAGTCTAGCATTTCTCAAATTAAATCATTATTCATTTTGGAACCACTGCCTGAGAAGTGAATGCTAATACAAGAGATCACATCCAAATTCAAGAGGCACATGTTGGAAAGAACCACATCATATAACAGCTTGTACATTTTCAAGTAGGATTTATAATTTAATGCAGATCTTCAAGATGGTGGCTTTTAAATGATAAGGCATGCACTCATTAATTAGCTGGACGATGCAATTGCAAAAAATTCAGAGTTCAAAGTGTTTGATACGGTGTTCTCTTGAAAGTACTGTTTTGGAACACTATTTTACTGCTGCTATTTGGAAAAGTTTGCTGATGACGTTGGGAGAACGTGAGTCTGGCATTTCTCAAGTTCCAGTATAGTTCATTCTGAACCACTGTTTCAAAACTAAATGTTAAAAACAAAACATAACATCTAAATTCAAGTGCCATGGCATTTGTACATTTAAAGCAGGATTTATAAAAACAAAGACCATTGAGAGAAAAGAAAAATCTCACAACGGTGGGAAACTGATTTACTATATGCATACACACCAGAAGACTATTACTAATATGATATATCCCTTACAGGCCACAGGACTGCCATGGCTAGTCTACAATGCTATAACCTCTGTGCAGAAACATTTTCTTACTCATGTTATCGAAAGCAGAAGCAGATGCAATGTTGGGATTTAGAGAAGATGATAAACTCGTTGGATAAAACGAAGAAGAGCTAAGGTTATTGTATGAACCATGTTGTGATCTCTTGAGGCGAGGCTCACATAATTTAGAGCTGGTAGATTCCAGAACCTGCACTTGCCTCTTGAGAAATTTGACGTAGTGAATTGCTTCATCCAGCATAGATGCAGTGTCCATCTTTGTTCCCCCGGGTACGAGTCGCTGCAGAATCCTGATACGGTCACTTATTTTTTCTCTTCTGTGACGAGCTGCCACGCTTTGTGGGTCTTTGGAAATCCTCACGTTCCTTCGCTTACGGCGTGCTATGGTGCTATGGTCAATGTTCACAGGCTGCATTGCTGAGAGCATGTAGATCATTTCCCTTAGGGCATCTGCCCTTTGCCCACCATCCTCAGAGTTATTATGACCGTTTTCTGGTGCAGGCAACGAAGCTGATGGGCTATTTAATCTTAATCTATGAAACATAAAGCCAGCTGAAGCAACTTGGTTTCCTTGCTCAGCACCAAGGCATGTCAATATGTCCAATCCTGGAAGAATTCCACTATCTAAATTTCCCTTACTTCTGAGATCTTGAAACAGACTATGATTTCTCTGGTTCTCCTGGGTGCGTTCAGTCTGAGCAGTGCTCACAGTAAATGATGGCACATCATTGGCATATTGAAGCTCACGCAAGGTCAAATTCTCTTGACAGTCTGTGGTCACAGTACTTAAATCCGAAGTTGCACTGACATTAAAACTGGCCATAGGGATTTTGCAGTCACCTACGCTCCGAACTAAATCTGTGTAGCTTTTCACATGAATCAGGCTCTCAAGTTTTGAGTTGTTCTCGATTAGCTCTGGTCCACAGTATAGAGCCGAGGGCATTGAGGTCGTAACAGTGACCAGTGAAGAATCAGCCAAACTGGTGACTTGAGGTGCCAACGAATAGTCCTGCAATGGTGCAGGAATTTGATTAAAATTTCCATTCAATAATGCATCTAGAAGGCAATCTGCTGGGTTATAAGGATTTGGGGTCGGCCATATGGTGCTTGTGTTGCACAAGATATCGTCCATAATGAATGAGTTGAAGGATTCTGTCATTCACAACAACAAAAAAAACTGAAACTGAGAGAGTATAATGCAGAATTTGGGCTTTTGGAGTACCTAGCACTTTAGAGAGACTCATATAAAGGACCGGGTATAATAGAGCCGACGGAGGTCACACCAGAGGGATCACAAAGGGGACTTTTCTGTCACTCAGGTGTCCATGATTATGACTTCAGTAATAGCCGCGAAGTAAACAATATTATCGTACTACTTTGTTCATCCTAATATAGCTACTGTGTGATCAGACTTTCCAATACAAAACAACATACAATGCTTGTCATTCACGTTCTGGTTAGGATAACTCGTATACGAAACGCTGGGGGAAAACTGAGAAACCAAAATCCTAGATAGAAAATTTATGTTTCAGGACATGAAGATGAGGTTTCCGCATCTCCAGGGTGTGGGGTTTATTATCACACCCTGGTGTATTTTATCGTTCAAACATAACGATATGCATATATTATATAAATGCTTTAGGGAGAGGGTCTTAGGGAGGATTATGGAAACCTTTAGAAAATAACCAGCTTGGCAATGGGCCATAGATGCATGGGGTTGTATATGTCCACTCTTGGATTTTGGTAGGTCAATTATCCAGTGGAGTGCATAATGGGAATGCTGGTTATTGGTTACCTATGGAAATAGGGTAGGTCATGGGGGAGCAGTGTAAGCTCATGCAAGAGTACTTGTGTTGGTTGAATTTTGCTCATTATCAATGCAAGAGTAATTGTGTTGGTTGAGTTTTGCTAATTATCATGATTGATAATGTAGGAGATGGTATTGGTCTATGTGAGTTGGATGGTCTTAATCAACTTTTGTTAATATTGATGATAATGTAGGAGATGGTATTGGTCTATGTGAGTTGGATGGTATTAATCAACTTTCATTAATATTGACGATAGTAGGATAGGGTGGGTTTTTACTTTTTAAACTTGTAGTGAATATGATGTAAGGAAAAGATTGAGCTATTTAAGTGGGGCTTGCTTCCAATTTTTGTTGGTTTTAAACTTTTAAGTAATAATTATGTTTTTATTCTTTTGATTTGTTTATATTTGGTTAATATTGTTAGTCTTTTGGTCTCTATCCTTGTTGTTTTATAAGTTATTGGTTTGTTTCTATTTGACTAACATTGTTATTTTTTGGGACTCTTTGATTCCTATATTTGTTGTTGTGTGGATTGGTGGTGCATATTATCACTTTTAAGTATTTTGTTTAGGTTGAGAATACTATTGCGAGATCTACTTCTTTCCCTATGTTCTATGCAAGCATGGTTGGTTTATGGGTATAGTCACTAAGGTGTACTAGCCCCCCATGTTAGGTTGTTGGTTCATGTGGGAGAAACAAGCTTCTCTAGGGTTATGTTCAAGTAATTCCTTTGAGTATAATGGGAACACACCCAAGTCCAAGAAAGCTGGGTTAGTTGAAAGAATGAGGGTCTAAGGAATTATTTGCACCTTCAAAGCATAGGTATCTAGAGGGCCAATAGAAAAGCTAGGAATTGCTTTTATCAAAATATTTCTCCCAAAATCATACAAAATTGAAGCTTTCCTCAATTTAAAGACAAGAAGAAATGTCAGTGCACATCATCAAAAATGAACCATGGTAGAGTTGTAGGGATGGGTTGATGATATTGGGATTTCTGGATCATGGGATAACAAGGTGTTTACAAAAATGGAGTTTTATTAGTCTGCTAAAACACTAATAGTGATTTCTCTAGAGAAGTTGAAATTATATGAACATCAATTTGTTGATAAGGTTTGGAGATTGGAGGTGAAATTTAGCTTAGGCTATGAGGTGATCTTTGGGCTAGGTTCATATTTCATGGTAAAGGATCTCATAAAGAAGAGCATAGCTTAGAGCTCTTGAGCACATCTATCTCCAAAGGAATTAGCTTCATTCCATTATCATAGAGGATGACCTAAAAGATTAAAACCTTTGCAAAGGAAGGGGACATGAGGCCTCCCCATAGTAAAACCCTCCTCAAATGCCCTCTTGAATTACTTTGTTTGTTTGTTTATTTCATGCATATCTCCCCCTAATTATGCTCATGAATAGTAATTTTTTGCTTAACAATATAGATGCTAGCTTAGTTCTCTTTATGGCTAAATTGGTTTGTTAATATTCATTTTAAGGATTTGCTAGTTACTTTTGATTAATTGGTTGAACATCTAAATGAGGTTTGATTCTCTTTATAGTAAAGTTAAATTCTCAAGATATATTTTACTTGTAGTATTTCTTGTATAATATAAATTAGTCCATTTTACTATCTTGTGTGTAAAAAATAGATTGAAAACAACTTTGATTTACAAATTTTTAAATGAAAAATAATAAAAAATCTATTTATTAATTTTAATATTTTATTTTTATAATTAAAAACATTTAAAAAATTCTTGATTTTTATGGGTTAACCACTTTTAAAATAGATAGTATGAAATATTTTGAAATTTAAACTTAATATAAACATTTCCAATTTATCAAAAAGATTATCTTTCAATTTCATTTTTCCTTATTAAAGATAATTAATTAATTAATTAATTAATATTTAATATTTGAAAATTATTTTAATAAAATTCTAATATTAAAATTTCAAACTTTGTTTATTCTATAATTTTATTTATTAATTTAAAAACATTTGTTTTTTAAACCAATAAAAAAAATATTTTAATTATTTATATAAACATGGATAATAAGTTCTCAACAATATAATATTATGAAAAAAATATTATATCATATCAAACAAATTATATATATATATATATTAATGAATAAAGCTAATATTAATTTAATTATAATTATAATTATAATGTTATAAGACAATATTAAAATAATAAGTGGAAAATTATAGATATAATATATTAAGGTAATAAATATTTTATCAATTCAATATTTGATTTGACTATATATATATATTAAGTGTGAAATAATTTATATTAATATATTATCCAAGAGAGCTAAAGACTTAATGTCACAATACATACTCCTCAGGAGGATCCAAGAAATGGACACATATTTTTCAGCCACTCAAATATCCCAAATGCCATATAAGGGATAATAGAAATATGAGCCACAAGGTCAATAAGGACAATGAAACCAAAGAACAATAAAGACAAGTGCCACACCACATATCATTAGGCGACAAGTCATATCATGAGGTAACTGGTGGAGAAGACAAAGTGTTGGAGTAACAAAACAGACAAATACAACATATCCCACGAGCCACTTAGTGAAGGAAGAAAAGTATTCGAGCTAGATGGAAAGGGCACATAGCCATAATGAAACCATGTAACTAGAGAAAGAAATTTGCCAATGCCCTTAAACCACATTTGTGCGGAGAAGATAACCACCAAATTCAACCTGCCATGTGGTATAATAACAACACATCATTGAGAGATAACCTCCATACCAATTTCCAAGTGGGCAAGGCAAGTCAAGACCCACCCATATCCTCCATGAAAGAACATAGAGTTGTTGAATAATGCAACATAGAACCCTACACTCTCCCAAAAAAAGGCCCAAGATTGATACGAAACCAATAACACATGATGATCAAAAATCCCAAAATCCCTTCCGTAGAGTGGAGAACACTACACCTATGCTAAGATTGGCAAAAAGAAAAACTCAATACCATAGGAGTCAACTCTGATCTGAATAATTGACACAGCCATTAGAACTAATAACATCCATGGGGAGAGTCAAATCCATGGGTGAGTGATCAAAAACCAAGCATGTTGTTGAGTTGTTGAGACTGAAACGATGACTTTTTAAAATACATTTAATATTTTTTATACTAAAAAAGACATTATAGTTATTAACTTGCTTATTATATTATATTTATTATGTTATTATAATTATATTTTTTCCTTTTCTTTACTATTATAAAAACATTGAAAAAAAAATATTAAAATTATAATAAATGTACTATAATATAATATAATAATTATTTGATATCTTTAATATCATTTTTTTCATAAATAAATTATCACATATTTTTAAATTAAAAATAAAATAAAATTATAATAAAATTTTCGTGGGAAAAATTAAAGATTTAATAAAACTTAAAACATCCAGAAGTAAAGACAATCCATAAAACTTACATTTCGTGTATGCATAGGAAAAAATTGTAAATAATATAATTAGTGTGACTTATTTTTCAATAAATTAACATGTTTATTATTGCTTTTTAAATTTTAAAATAATAATATAAATAATATAATACTAAAATAAATAATTTAAATTAAACTAAATAGGGTTGTTTTTTTTTTTTTTTTTACATATTTTCATGAGGGCTTTTGAGGGGTTTCATGCAAAGGGATTTTTGTATTTTTTTGTGAGGGTTTTTTTAGTATTATTTAAGGGCCCATAAATCTTTCTCCCTCACTCTAATTGGAGTGTGTGTCATATTTACTGCATGATTTTTTTGATGTTGCTTAATTATTATATTTAGTTTGTGCTATTAGTGTTTGAGCTTGAACAATAAAAATGGTTTGTAGGTTGGCCACATGCAACATGTCTTACTAGTAAGAGAACCAGGTGGAATATGAGTCTAGTCCATCTTAAAGCCTGGTTTTTCTTTCCTAGAAGGATTTTTCTTGCATTGTGAATTGCCGCTAACATTCGTCGAGGATGTGTCTTTAGAACCTTTTGCTTTCATTGCATTCTGAACAGTTGGATATTTACTTTTTTCTCATCCTTAGGATCTTTCCACCTATCTTGATCTCAAGCCTTCTCTTGTGCATGATGATCCAAAAGACTTTTTTCTAGCATTCGAAGCACATTGCAGCTCATTTCATGTGTGTGAGCCCTTACCTGAAAGTGTGCCTCCCCTTGCTCAGAAAAAGTTAGATACTTTGAGTAGGAAGAGGAGGTTAATTTGAAGGCATAAGGGCTTTGTTAGCCTGTTTGTAGCCAATGATATCGATATTTCTCACTTTATGGACTATGTGAGTAAAACCTTGGTTGATCCGTTTTGTGATAATTTAATGCAATATTTGACATTAGGTTCTTTGATTTCATAGTTTTGGAAACCCATGATAGTATATGTGCACTCTTATCATACCTTGGTTAGGGGTTGGATAGCTTTTTTATTTCACAATGAAGCATATTGTTCACTTATTATGGGCTTGAACTAGAGTTGGGGCCATGTAGGGTTGATCCTGCATATTTGGACTATAGCTTTTGATATAGCATGGTAGCTGGTTGATGTGATGAATATTTGAGAAATCATTCTAAGGTTTCCTTTTCCCTTTTATAACTCTAAGGTTTTAAGGGAAATTGGAAATAAATTAGGCTCCTTTGTTAGCCTAGAAAATGACTAGCAATCTAAGAAGGACTTCACATAGGAATGAATCCAAATTGAAACAACATTAAAGGAAGGCCTCATGGCTGAATTGGAGCTGAACTTGAATGGGTTCTTACGGAATCAAAAAGTCTACTATTGGAGGCTCCCTTTCTAGTGATTCCACTTCCATGAGATTGGTCATATTCAGGTGGACTACAAAAGGGTCAAGACATGTTCCTCCTATTCATGAAAAACTTAAAAGTTCGAAGGTTTTTTTTTCTCCCATCTCTCAAGTTTCATCATAGGCACCACCTTCTTTAGTTTCATAGGTTACCACCTCCCTTCCATATACATCCTCACCAGGCATCTCAAAGGATTGTTCAATCTCCTTTGGTAAGGTTTATGATCCATATTTTCCCCTTCTTCATTCACATCTTCCTCTTCCTCCCTTCCATTAGGGTCCTTTCCTTTCCCTTCCTTTGTGGTTCGCTACTCGGTTGTCCCCCTTGGGTTGTCCCCCCTTATTTCATCTTTTGATCAATATCTAAAGGTTCTTGAGGTATTTTTTTCCTCAGTCCCTTATTCGGTTCCCTCTTTCGATTCTTTGGCCTCTGCTTGAGCTCCTGAAGAAAAGAAGATCTATCCTCTTTGGCCTCGAGTTAAAATTATAGATTTTCCTCTTTTAAGTTGTGAGATAGATCTAGATTCCCTCCCTACCAATCCAGTAGGGAAAAAATCCAACTTAATCAAAGCTTAGGAAAAAATTATGTTGGAGATCAAGAAGGGGAAGCAAGTTTCAATTTCTTGGGCCCTTAGAGCTAGCAATGCCCTTTCTAAATGGATATTATGATTATTCTCTCTTTGAATGCAAGGGATCTTGAGGGTGCTCATGGAAAACTATCCCTCAAAAGGATTATTGCGATTAAAAATCTTGATATCGTTAAGAGACTATGTGCTCTAAGACAAAATCAAAAATTGTTATTTTTTTTATGTTGATGCTAATGAAATTTTGGGTGGGATTATTTTTTGTTGGATTCATGTCTACAAGGATATCTCCTCTTATATCCTTCTTTATACTATTTTATCGAAATTGGTGTTAAGAGACTACGATTCTCCTATTTCAATTTTCAATGTATGTGGACCTTATTATTACCGCATTATGTTTCGGGAAGACTTGGCTTCCACATTATTTTTGAGGGAAATTTGGGGCCCCAATTTGAGGTTGGATCCCAAATTTCCTTTATTTTGGGACTTTTTTAATCCAAAAAATACTTATGGACACTGATTTTATCAAATTATTACCCATTTGGAGGAATGTGCGCTCATGTAAAAACAAAGTTTCTAAGAATCTAGACTAGTTCCTAGTTTCAGAAGGTCTGTTGAGATTGGGATGCTATTTAAAATATAAAGTGGAATTGAGTGGAATTTCAAATAATAGGCCCATTCTTTTACATTTCACTCCTTTTGGGGCACGAAAATCTATTCACTTTAGAATTAATCCACCTTGTTTGGAAGAGGAAGAATATAGATCTTCGATTTTGAATACATGGGGATGTTTGGTTCATTTAGTTGCTTCCTCTTACATGAGCTAACTTGATAAAAATTTAGTGGCTATTAAGCATGCATCTAAAGCTTGGGAAAATGATTTCTATGCTAGGTCACAAGCCAAACTGGCAGATGTAGAAAAATATTTGGAATATTTAAACAAGATTCAAGAAATTGGTATTCTTCTCCTAGATTATCTATCTAACATCAAATATATTGAGGAGCATCATTCACTCCCTTCTTCTATAAGAGGAGGATAATTGGAGACTAAAGACTAGGGAAATATGGATTCAAGCGGGGGGACAACAATACTAATTTTTTCATCATTCTTCTAACTTTAAGAAGCAAGAAAAAACTATTTGGGAAATTAAGGATTCAAAAAGTTACTTTTTGAATTCCTTTGAAGAAAAATGGGAGGAAAGCACCAACTTTTTCAATCCCTCTTTGAGGCTCTGCAAGATTTATTGATCTAAGAGATCCTTTAGCTAGTTTCCAAATTCCCCCCTATCTTCATAGAATAAATGAATTCCTTTTTATTTGAAGAAGTAAATGAATCTAAGGTGTTGGATGCTTTGTGTTCCATGAAAAAATACAAAAGATTGGTGTTGGATGTGTTCTCAATTGAATTTTTCTTGGTTTTTTATGATTTAATCAAGGAAGATTGTTTAAACGCCATCAAATAATCCCAAGAAGTTTGCATAGTTATGGGTTGTTTTAATGCTACATTCATCTGCCTCATTCCAAAGACATAGGATGGGTCATCTTTTCCTAACTATTGTCTAATAGATTGTTGCAATGTTGTTTACATGTTAATTACAAAAATTATATCTTTAAGGCAAAATCCATTTATGAGATATTTCACTTCAGAGGTGCAATTCAATTTTTATAGAACAAGAATATTCATGATGTGGTTGCAGTAGCCTAATAACTTTTGCATTCAGTTAAGAAATATAATATAAATGAAACCATCCTAAAATTGGATATTTCAAAAGCCTATAACAAAGTGGATTGGGAATTTCTCAGGCTTGTCCTTATTTAGATGGGATTAGCTATTCATGTGGTAAAATAGATATTGGGGTGCATTCAATCTACCTATTTTATAGTAATTATCAACACCACTCCTTCTAGTTTCTTTCGTGCTTATCAAGGTCTCTGATAAGGATGTCATGTGTCTCCTCTTTTATTCCTAATTGTTACTAAAGCCCTTACCAAGTTAATTTTAGAATTTAGATCAAGGTGTACTATTAAATATATTAGAATTTTAGAAACTCTTTAAGTTTGACACCTACCATTTTTTGATGAAGAACTCCATTGACTTATTTTTCTTGGCCACCAGAATGCTGATCAATACTAAAAACTGTTGTCTGATTTCCCATGGTGTCTCTCATGATATTAGCATCTAGTTGAGATAATATACTCCCTTTCTTGAGAAGCATTCAGATGATGGGTTAAAGTACCTGGGTTTCATTTTAAATCCTAGTAGCCATAGGAAATCTAAATTGTTATGGATGGTGAAATTGGTGGAAGTAAGAATTTCCATTTGGCCCATTCTTTTTATATCTTGTGGTAGTTATTTGGTTCTAATGAAGTTAGTCCTGGAAATTATTTCACCTTTTCTATACGTCTATAGTTGTTTTACCTAAAGGTGTCCTCTCAATGATCAGGAGAGTTAGCTTTCATTTTCTGTGGGGTTGGAGAAAGTAGTATAATGGGTATGGTGCTAGTCAAGTGTTCTCATTTATTAGCCCTTAAGGAACTCAGAGGATGAGTTATAAATACATTAATTTTTTCACCAATGCCCTTGCACGCATGAATATTTAGATACGCACCCAAGAAAGTTTTATTTGGAGATTTTTTTTTTAAGAAAATTAATATCCAGAAATGTTAATTGTATAATGGTTTAGAATCCCTAGAAAAATTGTAAAAGGATTGATTATCTAGAAGGCCCTGGTGAAGGCATTTACCCTAGTTGAAAAATGGGTTTCTTGGTGGTTTGGGTATGGCAGAGAAATTAGGATTGGTGTAGATCCTTGGTTTGGAGTGGGAAATGATTATCAACTTTCAAATCCTCCTATGCAAGCACTTAATAAGAGAAACATTTATTATTTGGTGGGTGGGAAGGTAGAATCCCCCTAAGCCAGAGGTAGATGTGGTTGGAAATCAACCTCTTCTTTTGGACTTATTGGTGATGTCACTATTGAATGGGACAAGTATATTGTTCTACTATGTTCTAATTCCATCTCATTGAAGGAAATATCATATATTATTTTTATTGAATAAAAAATGCATAGATTGGTATTTTGACTGCTAAATTGGGTCATAAAGCATGGTTGGAAGATAATTATGTTGGACAAAAAATCTGGTAGTGGAAGGAAATATGCAAGGTTAATGCCCCAATTAAGGAAAAACTTACTTCTTGGCTGGATCTTAGTGGCAAGATTTTAAGTTGGGATGCACTCATCAAGAGATGTTAGGTTAGGATGAGAATATGTAAGTCTTAGCAAGAATCACATTTGCAATTTTTTGTGCGATGTAGCTTCACAACCCAAATTACATCTCTCACTTGGAGACAATTTAAGTTCAAATCCTTTTGGTACAACTTAGCCTTGTGGATTGATTCAAATGTTGGATGTCAGATAAATTGGTAAGGTTATTTAATGGGTTTTCTTGCTTATTAGTAGCATGTATTTAGAGAGATTAGAATCTCATTATTTTTTAGGATAAGGATATTTCTCCCCAATCGCATGCAACAAAAGTTATCTCACTTGGATTCAAATTTAAAACAAATATGAAACTATAGAAATTAAGGTTTCTACTTTCCCTTGAATTGGAATTCGATACTCCATGGGGATTATTCAACAAGGCCTATCAACGCCACCCACCTTGATGTGGTGTTGGAGTACTTATATTCTTCAGTCATTCCCAATATATGCTCTAGGTAGAGTGACACATAATAGGGTAGAGTACAAATCTCTCTAGTTTCTTCTAGAACTTCCCTACAAAAATAATTAAGAAGGTTACAGGTCATGGATGACTCAAAATTAGTCATCAACTAGGAAAATCATAGATGCTTAGTGAACAATATCAGCCTTGAGCCTCTTCCGATTGATATTCATCATGTTGTTGGTTCATTTGAGTGAATATCTTTTTCTTTGGGAGTTACATAATGAAGTTGATGCTCAGGCCAAGGAGGCTCTCTCCTTGCCCACTGACTTGGTTGGACTATTTGAATTTAATGAGGGGTCAAGGTGGAGTCTATCAAAACTATCCTTTAATTTTACTTTGATACAGATTGGTGTACTCCCAATCTTTTGATGTTAGCAAAACAAAAGTTGTTGGACAGGCATGGGATGGATAGATTATCTTCATGTTGTTTTTGTTAAACTAAAAATACAATTAGATGACTATCATAGACATATATAATACTTTTTTGAATATATATGATTTTTTTTCTTGTGAAAAAAAAAATTAAACTTAAACTTAACTGAAAATGTGATATTTTAATGTTTGATAAATGTATTTTCATATGGGGTAGTATATGAGATGACATGTGGGAATACAATGAGGTAGTATTCCCACCAAGTAATGAAGGAGGTGGATGTGTGATGAGCGCTAGTATTGCAGCAAGGATGCTACAACTCCTAGGCTACCAACTTTACTTATCAACCTGGGGTTTGTACAAACTTGGAGGCAACAGTGTTGTATGCACAAGTAAAAGTGATGGTCCTGCTTGCTGTCACTGTTCAGCCGGTGAGAAACCACAGGGGTTCCAAGCCAGACTTCTATACAGTCAAAAGAAGCTTGATTCTTTGATGGAAGGAGGGAAAATCTACTCTAAGAGAGCTACTCTACTGCAGTAATAAAAAACAACATGTAATTCTAAATAACACCATACCCTAATTAACCATTTAAGAAGTTATGCTAAGAAGAATTGCTAAATAAAAGCTAAACAAATGCTACTATCTAAGTTGCAGAAGTAAAAAGAATCAAACCATACTAATGTGCAAGAAAAAGACTAAACTAAATCTGTTTTCACTTTTTGGTTTTTTTTAGTCAAAATCAAGTATGCAAACTAATTGTTCTTGTGGATGTGATAGGTGGATGGATGGTGTTTGAGGATGAATAGAAGGTTTATGAAGTGGTTGGATAGTGTGGAGGGGTCCTAGGAGGATTTTTGTGACTTCCTAGAGGTTTCCCATCAATTTGGCCTCAAAACAGGCTGCTTCAGAAAAACCTACAAGATGTACTAGAAACCTACATGATGATCCTCTAGGGATTACAGGAAACCTACAAGATACAGCTAAGAGACAATTGTGAGGTGTTTGAGGTGTTGGAAAGCTTAGGAAAGGTGTGTGATGAGTGGAATGGGGTGTTAGAAGTTTTAGGAGCACTCAGGAGTCAATATCCAAGATAAGAGATGGCTAGATTTTCTCAATGTATCTAGGGGAATTTCAATGAAAAATAATGGAAAACTAGTGAGGGTGATGGTGAAATAAGAGATGGATAAGGTGGATGAAGTTGAAGGTGGCTTCTAGTGATGAAGTTTGGGTCTCCTCCTGAAGTATCTAATCTACTTAAAACATGTGTGTCTTCCAAGAACAATGCAACAAGATACATTTTCATAAACTAGAAAATGAAAGCATGAGTGAGATCTTATTGCAAAAATGGAGATTGAAAAATATGACAATGAAATCTACCTTGCAACATGAACCAAATACTAAATCACAGACAACAAACTCCAAAGCTCGTACAAGAACTAGAAATCTGTGTTTTGGGGGTTGATGAAGGGTCCCTTCCTCAAGTCATGGTCCCATAGGGAGGAAGTGAGGCCGAGACACCTGCTAACAACCTTGTGGTGATCCTTTTTCTCCTTGCTAACCTGCTACTTGAAAGAAGGCAAAAATGGAAGCAAACTATCACATAACCAATCCAACCTATACTGTTGTAATGGAAATTCATCTACTAAGAAAATGAACAATTAAGCTATGAATCTATACTATAATACATGTACAATAAAGAGGAGCCTTGGATGCTAGGGTTGGGCCCTAACCCAAGAGCTTTAGCCCTTTGAGTTAACTCAGTGCTGGCTCAAAAAAAAACTCATTCTTATTACCGAAACAATGGATTACGTCAAAAACTGTCACAAGTCTTGCAGCTTGAAAATAGAGTAGAGATTTACAAACAAAAATCCAAATCCTACTGAGGTCCTAGGTCTATTTACTTATACATATGAAATCTCCAACGACTTCCTTAAAATTAGGGAGGCTCAACTCCCAAACTTGAGATAAATTGGTGCTTTGTATTTCACTTACTCAGCGGCCTTCTAGTCCTCATGATTTGGTTGTTTGCACTCCAAGTTAATGGAGGAATATTCGAATGGAGGGGTAGTAAATGAGGAGGATTTACCCACTATAATCCCTCTCCCTTGTCCCATTTGATTTTTGACCTTGGTCTGTGCCAAAATTCCTTGATTTTATCCTTTAATCCTGCATTAAATGCACATTAGACCACAAAGAAAACACACCCAAGTCCAAGAAAACAGGGTTAGGTCTAAGGAATTCTTTGCACCTTCAAATCATAGGTATCTAGAAGGCCACTAGAAAATCTAGGAAATGATTTTATCAAAATATTTCTCCCAGAATCCGACAAAGTTGAAGCTTTCCTCAATTTAAAGTCAAGAAGAAATGTCAGTGCACATCATCAAAATGAATCATGGTAGTTTTGTAGGGATGGGTTGATGATATTGGGATTTCTGGATCATGGGATAACAAGGCGTTTACAAAAATCGAGTTTTATTAGTCAGCTAAAACAGTAATAGTGATTTCTCTAAAGAAGTTGAAATTATATGAACATCAATCTGTTGATAAGGTTTGGAGATTAAAGGTGAAATTTAGTGTATGCTATGAGGTGATCTTTCGGCTAGGTTCACATTTCATGGTAAAGGATCTCATAAAGAAGAGCATAGCTTAGAGCTCTTGAGCACATCTACTTACAAATGAATTAGCTCCATTCCATTATCATAGAGGAGGAGCTAAAAGATTAAAGCCTTTGCAAAGGAAGGGGACATGAGGCCTCCCCATAGTAAAACCCTCCTCAAATGCCCTCTTGAATTACTTTGTTTGTTTATTTGTTTCCTGCATATCTCCCCCTAATTATGCTCATGAATAGTAATTTTTTTCTTAACAATATAGATGCTAGATTAGTTCTCTTTATGGCTAAATTGGTTTGTCAATATTCATTTTCAGGATTTGCTAGTTACTTTTTATTAATTGCTTGAACATCTAAATGAAGTTTGATTCTCTTTATCGTAAAGTTGGATTCTCAAGATATATTTTTTAAACTTGTTGGTTACTTTTGAATAACTGATTGGACATCTAACTCAGGTTTGGTTTCCATTTTGAGAGACCTTAACCACTTATACTTGTACTATTTGTTGTATAATATAAATTAGTCCAATTACTATCTATGTGTGTAAAAAATAGATTGAAAACAACTTTGATTTACAATTTTTTTAAATGAAAAATAATAAAAAAATCTATTTATTGATTTTAATATTTTATTTTTATAACTAAAAACATTTAAAAAAATTAATTGTTGATTGTGATGGGTTAACCACTTTTAAAATAGATAGTGTGAAATATTTTGAAATTTAAATTTAATATAAACATTTGCAATTTATTAAGAAGAGTATCTTTCAATTTCATTTTTCATTATTAAAGATAATTAATTAATTAACTTTTAATATTTGAGAATTATTTTAATAAAATTCTAATATTATAATTTCAAATTTTGTTTATTGTATAATTTTATTTATTAATTTAAAAACATTTGTTTTTTCAACTAATATTTTTTTTAATTATTTATATAAAATTGATAATAAGTTCTCAACAATATAATATTATGAAAAAAAATTATATAAGTATCAAACAAATTATATATAGATATAGATATAGATATAGATAATTAGAATATTATAAATAAAGCTAATATTAATTTAATTATAATCATAATTAAAATGTTATAAGAAAATATTAAAATAATAAGTGGAAAATTATAGATATAATATATTAAGGTAATAAATATTTCATCAATTATATATAGAGAGAGAGAAAGTTGGAAACAATTTATATTAATATATCACTAGTTTCCAAGAGAGCTAAAGAGTTAATATCACAATACATATCCCTTATGAGGACCCAATAAATGGACACATATTTTCCAGCCACTGAAATATCACAAATGCCATATAAGGGATAATAGAAACATGAGCCACAAGGTCAATAAGGTCAATGAAACCAAAGAACAATAAAGACAAGTGCCACACCACATATCATGAGGCGACAAGTCATACATGAGGCAACTGGTGGAGAAGACAAAGTGTTGGAGGCAACTGGTGGAGAAGACAAAGTGTTGGAGTAGCATTATAAAGTGAGCAAAATAAAAAAATAGAACATATCCCACGAGCCAATTGGTGAAGGAATAAAAGTATGCGAGCTCGATGGAAAGGGAACATATCCATAATGAAACCATGTAACTAGAGAAAGAAATTTGCGAGTGCCCGCAAACCATATAGGACTTCCAAATAGAAAAATGTGCACAACCAGCAAATGAAATTTGTGCTGAGAAGATAACCACCAAAGTCAACCTACCATGTCGTATAATAACAACACATCATTGAGAGATAACCTCCATACCAATATGCATGTGGGCAACGCAAGTTAAGACCCACCCATATCCTCCATGAAATAACATAGAGCCTTTGAATAATGCAACATAGAACCCTACACTCTCCAAAAAGAATGCCCAATATTGATACGAAACTAATGACCCATGATGATCAAAAATCCCAAAATCCCTTCCATAGAGTGCAGAACACTACAATTACACTAAGATTGGAGAAAAGAAAAACTCAATGCCATAGGAGTCAACTATGATCTGAATAATTGATACAACCATTAGAACTAATACTATCCATGGGGAGAGTGAGATCCAAGGGTGAGTGATTAGAAAGCAAGCAACCCTCCACATGATCCAAACAAGCATCAATGTTGTTGAGACGAAAATGATGTTTTTTTAAAATACATTTAATATTATTTAAGATTTTTGATATCATAGAAGACATTACAGTTATTAACTTGCTTATTATATTATATTTATTATGTTATTATAATTATAATTTTTCCTTTTCTTTATTATTATAAAAACATTGAAAAAGAAAATATTAAAATTATAATAAATATGCCATAATATAATATAATAATTATTTGATATCTTTAATATTATTTTTTCATAAATAGATTATCATATTTTTAAATTATTTTTTTTATTACAGAGGAATCGACAACTGGAGCAGCCTCGCAACTCGCTTTACACAAGGTCGATTCTGATCGCTACCACTATAACCCTTGGGAAACTATGCCTGCCCCTCTCCACAGCTTCTGAGCTAGTCTGGGGGACTTGAACTCGTGACCTTCAGTACGGAGCCCGCCTTTCTAACGAACTTCACCGCATTGTGATTACCAAATCACCTACCCCATGGGGCTAAAGCTGTATGGTTCTTATAACGCCCACTATGGGGTTCGAACCCACGGCCACAAGGTTAAAAGCCTTGATCCACATATTTTTAAATTAAAAAATAAAATAAAATTATAATAAATTTGTCCTCTGAAAAGTCAAAGATTTAATAAAACACAAAACATCTAAGAAATAAAGACAATCCATAAAACTTACATTTCGTGTATGCATAGGGAAAATGTGTAAATAATATAATTAGTGTGACTTAATTTTCAATAAGTTAACATAAGTTAACATGTTTATTATTGCTTTTTAAATTTTAAAATAATAATATAAATAATATAATACTAAAATAAATAATTTAAATTTAACTAAATGGGTTGTTTTTTTTCGTATTTTCATGATGGTTTTCGAGGGGTTCATGCAAAGGGATTTTTACATTTTTTGTGAGGGGTCTTTTTATTATTATTTAAGGGTCCATAAATATTCCTCCCCCACTATAATTGGAGTGTGTATAATTGGAGTGTGTAATATTTACTGCACGATTTTTTTGATGTTGCTTAATTATTATATTTAGTTTGTGTTATTGATGTTGCTTAGTTATTATATTTAGTTTATGTTATTAGGGTTTGAGCTTGAACAATAAAAATGGTTTATAGGTTGGTTCCATGCAACATGTATTACTGGTAAGAGAACTAGGTGGAATATGAGTCTAGTCCATCTCAAAGCCTGGTTTTTCTCTTCTAGAAGGATTTTTTTTACATTGTGAATTCCCGCTAACATTCGTCGAGGATGTGTCTTTAGAACTTTTTTCTTTCAATGCATTCTGAACAGTTGGATTTTTACTTTTTTCTCATCCTTAGGATCTTTCCACCTATCTTGATCTCAAGCCTTCTCTTGTGCACAATGATCCAAAAGATTTTGTTCTAGCATTCGAAGCACATTGTAGCTCATTTCTTGTGTCTGAGCCCTTACCTGAAAGTGTGCCTCCCCTTGCTCAGAAAAAAATAGATGCTCTGAGTAGGAATAGGAGGTGCATTTAAAGGCATAAGGGCTTTTTTAGCCTAGTTGTAGTCAAGGATATCGATATTTCTCACGTTATGGACTATGTGAGTAAAACCCTAGTTGATCAGTTTTGTGATAATTTGATGCAAGCTTTGACTTTAGGTTCTTCGATTTCATAGTTTTGGAAACCCATGATAGTATATGTGCCCTCTTATCATACCTTTATTAGGGGTTGGATAACTTTTGTATTTCACAATGAAGCATATTGTTCACTTATTATGGGCTTGAACTAGAGTTGGGGCCATGTAGGGTTGATCCTGCATAGTTGGACTATAGATTTTGATATAGCATGGGAGCTGGTTGATGTGATGAATATTTGGGAAATCATTCTAAGTTTTCCTTTTCCCTTTTATAACTCTAAGGTTTTAAGGGAAATTGGAAATAAATTAGGCTCCTTTGTTAGCCTAGAAAATGACTAGCAATCTAAGAAGGATTGTAGGTAGGCATGGATCCAAACTGAAACATGCTTAAAGGAAGGCCTCATGGTTGAATTGGAGCTGAATTTGAATGGGTTCATATGGAATCAAAAAGTGTATTATTGGAGGCTCCCTTTCTAGTGATTTCACTTTCATGAGAAAACGGTTGGGACATGTTTCTCCTGTTCATGAAAAAATTAAAGGTTCGAAGGTTTTTGTTTCTCCCATCTCTCAAGTTTCATCGTAGTCACCACCTTCTTTAGTTTCATAGGTTCCCACCTCCCTTCCATATACATCCTCACCGGGCATCTCAAAGGATTGTTCAATCTCATTTGGTAAGGTTTATGATCCATCTTTTCCCCTTCTTCATTCACATCTTCCTCTTCCTCCCTTCCTTTAGGGTCCTTTCCTTTCTCTTCCTTTGTGGTTCTCTACTCGGTGGTCCCCCTTGGTTTGTCCCACCTTATTTCATATTTTGATCAATATCTAAAAGTTCTTGAGGTACTTTTTTCCTCGGTCCCCTATTTGGTTCCCTCTTTCGATTCTTTGGCCCCTGCTTGAGCTCCTAAAGGAAAGAAGATCTATCCTCTTTGGCCTCGAGTTAAAATTATAGATTTTCCTCCTTTAAGTTGTGGGATAGATCTAGATTCCCTCCCTACCAATCTAGTAGGGAAAAAATCCAACTTAATCAAAGCTTAGGAAAAATTTGTGTTGGAAATCAAGAATGGGAAACAAATTTCAATTTCTTGGGTCCTTAGAGCTAGCAATTCCCTTTTTAAAGGGATATTATGATTATTCTCTCTTTGAATGCAAGGGATCTTGGGGGTGCTCATGGAAAACTAGCCCTCAAAAGGATCATTGCAATTAAAAATCTTGATATTGTTAAGAGACTATGTTCTTTAGGAAAAAAGCCAAAATTGGTCTTTTTCTCATGTTGATGCCAACTAAATTTTGGGTGGGATTATTTTTGGGTGGATTCATGTCTACAAGGATATCTCGTCTTATATCCTTCTTTCTACTGTTTTATCAAAATTGGTGTTAAGAGACTACGATTCTCCTATTTCAATTTTAAATGTATGTGGGCCTTATTCTTACCACATTATGTTTTGGGAAGACTTGTCTTCCACATTATTTTTGAGGGAAATTTAGGGACCCGACTTGAGGTTGGATCCCAAATGTCCTTTATTTTGGGACTTTTTTATCCAAAAAATACTTATGTACATTGATTTGATCAAATTATTACCCATTTGGAGGTATGGGCGCTCATGTAACAACAAAGTTTCTAAGAATCTAGACTAGTTCCTAGTTTCAGAAGGTCTGTTGAGATTGGGATGCTATTTGAAATATAAAGTAGAATTGGGTGGAATTTCAAATCATAGGCCCATTCTTTTACATTTCACTCCTATTGGGGCACCAAAATCTATTCCCTTTAGAATTCATCCACCTTGATTGGAAGAGGAAGAATATAGATCTTCGATTTTGAATACATGGGGATGTTTGGTTCATTTAGTTGCTTCCTCTTACACGAGCTAACTTGATAAAAATTTAGTGGCTATTAGGCATGCATCTAAAGCTTGGGAAAATGATTTCTATGCTAGGTCACAAGCCAAACTAGCAGATGTAGAAAAATATTTGGAATATTTAAACAAGATTCAAGAAATTGGTATTCTTCTCCTAGATTAGCTATCTACATCAAATATATTGAGGAACATCATTCACTCCCTTCTTCTATAAGAGGAGGATAATTGGAGACTAAAGAGTAGGGAAATATGGATTCAAGTGGGGGGCAACAATACTAATTTTTGCATCATTTTGCTAACCTTAAGAAGCAAGAAAACACTATTTGGGAAATTAAGGATTCCAAAAGTTACTTTTTGAATTCCTTTGAAGAAACATGGGAGGAAAGCACCAACTTTTTCAATCCCTCTTTGAGGCTCTACAAGATTTTTTTGTCTAAGAGATCCTTTAGGTAGTTTCCAAATTCCCCCCTATCTTCATAGAATAAATGAATTCCTTTTTATTTGAAGAAGTAAATGAATCTATGGTGTTCGATGCTTTGTGTTCCATGAAAAAATACAAAAGATTGGGGTTGGATGTGTTCTCGGTTGAATTTTTCTTGGTTTTTTACGATTTAATCAAGGAAGATCGTTTAAAGGCCATCAAATAATCCCAAGAAGTTGGCATAGTTATGGGTTGTTTTAATGCTACATTCCTCTGTCTCATTCTGAATACATAGGATGGGTCATCTTTTGCTAAATATTATCTAATTTATTGTTGCAATGTCGTTTACATGTTAATTACAAAAATTATATCTTTAAGGCTAAATCCATTTCTGAGATATTTCATTTCAGAGGTGCAATTCAATGTTTATAAAACAAGAATATTCATGATGTGGTAGAAATAGCCCAATAAGTTTTGCATTCGGTTAAGAAATATAATATAAATGCAACCATCCTCAAATTGGATACTTCAAAAGCCTATAACAAAGTGGTTTGGGAATTTCTTAGGCTTGTCCTTATTTAGATGAGATTAGCTATTCATGTGGTAAAATAGATATTGGGGTGCATTCAATCTACCTATTTTATAGTAATCATCAACACCACTCCTTCTAGTTTCTTTCGTGCTTATAGAGGTCTCTAATAAGGATGTCATGTGTCTCCTCTTTTATTCCTAATTGTTACTAAAGCCCTTAACAAGTTAATTTTAGAATTTAGATCGAGGTGTCTTATTAAATATATTAGAATTTTGAAAATTCTATAAGTTTCACACCTACCATTTTTTGATGAAGAACTCCATTGACTTATTTTTCTTGGCCACCAAAATGCTAATCAATACTAAAAAATGTTGTTTGATTTCCCATGGTGTCTCTGATGATATTAGCATCTAGTTGAGATAATATATTCCCTTTCCTTAGAAGCATTCAAATGATGGGTTAAAGTACCTAGGTTTCATTCTAAATCCTAATAGCCATAGGAAATCTAAATGGTTATGGATGGTGAAATTGGTGGAAGCAAGAATTTCCATTTGGCCCATTCCTTTTATATCTTGTGGTGGTCATTTGGTTCTAATGAAGTTAGCCCTGGAAATTATTTCACTTTTCTATACTTCTATAGTTGTTGTCCCTAAAGGTGTCCTCTCAATGATCAGAGGAGTTGGTTTTCATTTTCCGTGGGTTGGAGAAAGTAGTATAAAGTGTATGGTTCTAGTCAAGTGTTCTCATTTAGTAGCCCTTAAGGAACTGAGAGGATGAGTTATAAAATACATTAATTTTTTCACCAATGCCTTTGCAGGCATGAATATTTAGATATGCACCCAAGAAAGTCTTATTTGGAGATTTTGTTTTAAGAAAATTACCATCCAAAAATGTTAATTGTATAATGGTTTAGAATCCCTAGAAAAATTATAAAAGGATTGATTATATTTACCCTAGTTGAAAAGTGGGTTTCTTGGTGATTTGGGTATGGCAGAGAAATTAGGATTGGTGTAGATCCTTGGTTTGGAGTAGGAAATGATTATCAACTTTCAGATCCTCCTATTCAAGCACTTAATAAGAGAAAAATTTATTATTTGGTGGGTGGGAAGGCAGAATCCCCCTAAGCCAGAGGTAGATGTGGTTGGAAATCAACCTCTTCTTTGGGACTTATTGGTGATGTCACTGTTGAATGGGACAAGTATATTGTTATACTATGTTCTAATTTCATCTCGTTGAAGGAAATATCATATATTATTTTTATTGAATAAAAAATTCATAGATTGGTATTTTCACTACTAAGTTGGGTCATAAAGCATGGTTGGAAGATAATTATGTTGGACAAAAAATCTGGTAGTGGAAGGAAATATGGAAGGTTAATGCCCCACTTAAGGAAAAGCTTACTTCTTGGCTGGATCTTAGTGGCACGATTTTAAGTTGGGATGCACTCATCAAGAGATGTTGGGTCAATATGAGAATATGTAAGTCTTAGCAAGAATCACATTTGAATTTTTTTATGCGATATAGCTTCACAACCAAAATTACATCTCTCACTTGGAGACAATTTAAGTTCAAATCCTTTTGGTACCACTTAGCCTTGTGGATTGATTCAGATCTTAGATGTCAGATAAATTGGTAAGGTTATTTGATGGGTTTTCTTGCTTATTAGTAGCATGTATTTAGAGAGATTATAATATTTTTTAGGATAAGTATATTTCTCCCCAATCCCATGCAACAAAAGTTATCTCACTTGGATTCAAATTTAAAACAAATATGAAGCAGTAGAAATTAAGGTCTCTACTTCCCCTTGAATTGGAATTTGATACTCCATGGGGATTCTTCAACAAGGCCTATCAAGGCCACCCACCTTGATGTGGTGTTCGAGTTCTTATATTCTTCAGTCATTCCCAAGATATGCTCTAGGTAGAGTGACACATAATACGGTACAATACAAATCTCTCTAGTTTCTTCTGGAACTTCCCCACAAAAAATAATTAAGAAGGTTACATGTCATGGGTGACTCAAAATTAGTCATCAACTAGGAAAATCATAGAGCCTTAGTGAACAATATCAATCTTGAGCCTCTTCCCATTGATATTCATCATGTATTTGGTTCATTTGGGTGGATATCTTTTTTTTTTGGAGTTACACAATGAATTTAACGCTCAATCCAAGGAGGCTCTCTTCTTTCCCACTGACTCAGTTGGACTATTTGAATTTAATTAGGGGTTGAGGTGGATTCTATCAAAACTATCCTTTAATTTTACTTTGATATAGATTGGTGTACTCCCAATTTTTTTATGTTAGCAAAACAAAAGTTGTGGGACAAGCATGGGATGGATAGATTAACATGTTGTTTTTGTCAAACTCAAAATATAATCAGATGACTATCATAGACATATATATAATACTTTTTTGAATATATATGATTTTTTCTTGTGAATTTTTTTTTAAAACTTAAACTTAATTGAAAAATGTGATATTTTAATGTTTGATAAATGTTATTTCATATGGGGTAGTATATGAGATGACACGTGGGAATACGATGAGGTAGTATTCCCACCAAGTAATGAAGGAGGTGGATGTGTTATGAGCGCCAGTATTGCAGCAAGGATGCTACAACTCCTGAGCTACCAGCTTTACTTATCAACCCAGGGTTCATACAAACTTGGAGGTGACAGTGTTGTATGCACAAGTAAAAGTGATGGTCCTTCCTATTGTCACTGTTTAGCTGGCCAGAGACCACTGGGGTTCCAAGCTAGACTTCTATAGGGTCAGAAGAAGCTTGATTCTTTGATGGAAGGTGTTATCACTTAGAACCATAGTTCATGTATGTAATGTTGTCCACAAGTTTCATATAAAAATCTTTGGTTTAGTGAATAGATTTATATGTGTGTGTGTCACTTTGAAATTAGAATTTCAAAAGGTATTGATGTAGGTCCGTGTAAAAAATCGTTAGATACCCTCCATCATTGACAGATTAAGGCGTGTCTTGTCTTGATTGCGTCATTAGTACTTTGCGCAGTTTCGCAGCGCAGTCTGTTGGGTCAATTTAGCTGCGCAATGATGTTTCCGCCTTTTCGCAGCGTACTGTTTACCAGCCATTTGGTAGCGCGTTTTGTCAAATCTTAACTGTCCGCGCTACGAAATCGGGGTTTCGGGGTTTTTGTAGCGCCTTTTCTTGAAATGTCAAGTCTGGGAGGGGTGAGTCATAGGCCCGTCCACGTTTGTCAGTTGATGTCCTCTCCAGGTCATGATAGATCATCATTCCGCCATAAGGTCCAGGATCACGCATATGAATATCATCTTAAGGGATTTTATGAGGTATGGTTGTGTCATAATGTGTTTTCATGATGTGTGAACATGTCTGCTGAATGACGAGTAAAAACGCAAAGAAGCCCGAGTTCTCATTTAAAGGGATCATTGCAAGCGAGCCTGCACTCCAAAGTCGAGATTGTTTTCGAGCTGTAGCTGCTATTAGTTTCCTGTGTGAAGATATTTGAAGCAAGATGGAAAAGAAGGAACATCGATCCGGTAGGTGCCTGAGAACAGAGCCAGAGGGGCTTGATGTTACGCTCAGAGATGAAGGTGTAGCAAGAGCCTTTCGAAATGCTGGTTGCTGGAGGTTCTGCGAGAAGTTGAAGGGAGGACATGCAGAGGTAACGAAGGCTTTTGCATTGAATTTTACTGGATTGAATTCAAAGGTGTCAATGTTAGAATTTCCTGTGTCTCCTGAAGCCATTTCTATTGTCACTGAAATTCCAAGGGGAGAACAAGAATGGTTCAAAAATTTTAAATTCGACATGAGTCCTTGTAAAGAATTTTTGAAGGAACCGTATGTAAATGAGGACCTCACCAAAGCGGTGCCAAGGAGTTACGTAAAAGAACATTATGCTATGCTCCTTACATGCATCCAGAAATACCTAACATGCGAGGGAAGGTACAACAAAGTTTATTCCTATCACTTCAAACTTTTGTTGCATTTCACAGGTAAAGCTTCAATAGATATCCCTTTCTATTTGTTCAGAAGCATTAGTAAAATGTGTGATAAAATCCAGTTAAAGAAAGATGGTTGTGAAACATCCTTGTTTCACCATGGTTTGGTAAAGTTGCTGGTGTTGGATGGTTTACAAAAGATTGGCAGAGATTGGGATTCTTTTGTTTTTATGGCCGGCTTTCAAAGCAAAACAGGCCTCACTCCATTGCCTGTGAGGGAAAGGGAAGAAAGAATTGAAGAACCTATTCTGGCTGAGCTCAGAAAGGAGGTGACAAACCAAAAGAAGCCTAAAACCAAGTTAAGGAAATCAGAGAAGTCTGTGGTGGCAAAGGAGATACTTAAATCATCAGCAAAGGAAACACCTAAGTCATCATCTAAGGAGACACCTCAGTCATCAAAGCAGAAGATCCAGAAAAAGAAGGATGAAGCTGGACCAAGTGAAGTTGAAAAGATTTCAAGGGTAAAAACCAGAGGTCAACTAAACAAGGAGAAAGGTAAGTCAATTACTGTGGAAGAAAGCCCTATGTCAAAAGGCAGTTTAAGTGACTTACTTGTAGCTATTGAACTTGAACAAGATCAGCCAATACAGATTGAACCAATAGAGTTTGAGCAAGATCACCCAGTGCAGCCAATGCATATTGACCTCACTCAATCTTCACCCGAAAGTACTAAGAAACCAAGAGCTTCAAAAAGGTTGAGATTTGAGGAGCCTAGTAAAGAATATGCTTTCAAGCCACGTAGGCCAGTCACAAGAAGACAAATGAAAGAGGTGGAGAAAGCCCAGAAAGAGGAGGCACCTGTAGAAGTGCCTAGTACAGATGTACTTGAGGTTTTGACCAGAACAGTTCATGCAGCCAGGAGTAAAGACAAGAGTAATAGGGTCATCATCAGCCAAGGTGGAAATGTCATTGCTGTCAAGCAACAGGCAGGAACAACACAAGAAGAAGTGCCTCAGATTAAAAATGTTTCTAAGGAAAGGGCAGTGAGATATGCAAATTATAAAAAGGCTGTACTAAAAGGCAGTACAAGTCTAATGGGCCAAACTGACTCAATGTCTGATGCATATTTGTGGACAGTGCCAGCTCTGAAGCAGGAAAAAACCATGAAACAGTTGAACACAAGCCTAAGAGCAGAAATCAAGGCTTTGAAGAAAGAAGTTAGCAGTTTGAAGGAGAAGCTAGGTAAACTAGCTGATTAATCCAAAGGGAAATTTGCTTTTCAAGTTTTGATAAATTTTGGTTTCCATCATTTTGAAACTTTTTGGATCCCTTACACCTGTACAAAGTAGCTGAAGAAATCATGAAGTTAAGTCAACAGTGCTTTAAGATTCATATGTTCTGTTTTGATTATCTACAGTAGTTTCGTAGCGCGCTACGAAACTGCTGTAGATGATTGTTTTATGAGAAAAAATGAAATTGATGCCGAGGTCAGCAAATCTTGAAAAGGATGGCTCGAGGCCAGTAAGGAGACTATACAAAGCTATCCAGATATTCAAAGAATGACAGGTGTAAGTGTTGGAGAAAAAGGTGAAATATTTTGTTTTTGCTAAAGTCTTCCTAAAGCTACTTTATGACCGAATTATTAGGGTTCTGGTAGGGTTACCAGAATTTTGGGTTGGACACTTGTTCAGTTCACAGAGCATCCAGATCATAAGGCATATGGTGTCATGCGTGGTTATTAAAGGTATTAAATAGCTTGAAGCATGTTCTTTTGGAAATGAAGACTGATGGAAGGCAGAGACCGTGAAAACAGGGTACATATCCTCATCAACTAATGAGTCATCCACACAGCAAGTATCCGAAGCTGCTCGTTCAGTGAATGTTTCTCCAGCATGTCTTGGCCACTACAGAAATGGTACAGGTGTCAAAGTTCAAGAAAGCATCAATGCACACGAGGAGATAGAGTTAGAGTTTCAATAGGAATGGGACTCTATGTATTCACAGCGCAATACCTTTGTATTTAATAAGTTTGTTTAGATATAGATAAGGCAATTAATGATAGGATTTCGAGCTCCCTTCATGCTGGAGGTGGAGTCTCAAGTAGTTGTAATTTTGTTTTCCTATATATAGGAGAAACTCTGATGTAAACAAGGTTGGAGATTTTTATAAAAACAGAGTTTTCATATTGGCTTATGTAAAAAAGACTTTGACAGTAATAGAAATAGTACTTTTTCTTCCCAAGATTCATCTTGTGTCTCAAATGCTCAGAGTATATGTGTTTTGGTTTTATTCATCTTGTTTTACAATTCACTAAACATGCAATCACTCTGAATTCACCTAGTGCTCAGACTTCCTGTGTGTGTTTTTTGAGTTGAGGTTCTTCTTGGTAAATGTTTTGAGCATTTTGACATTATATGCCTTGGTTTCTATGATTGAGTAGCCACTTGTTTACTGCAGAAGTGTATGACTCCATGAGCCCAATGGGAGAAGCCTAATTTTTTTGTCCCAACCAGCTTAAATTTCATCTACTGTTTAAAGAGTTAGCCATCTTTTTTGCCCTTAATGCATATCAAAAATCTGTGAGAGAGCCCTCTCTGACTAAGGAGGCTAAGCCTTAGTCTAAAGCCTGGTTTGAAATAGTTACATGAGATCTTGCTAAGTATCAACCCTTAGTACACGATTTTGTGATAACATTTTGGTGCGTCTGCCGGGAGTCTGATGATTAATTATTCCCGAAGTTTGAAGATTGAATTTCTGAAGGTAGCAGGAGTTCAAAGTGTTTTTCGAGGCTGCATTCTACCTTGGTGACTCCATTGATTTTTAAAGTGTAAAGGTGGCTTCGAGAGGAAGGTATACAAGGAGAAATCCTGATCCAAATCCACCTAGTCCTGTGGAGAATCCTAATATCATTTCAAGGAGTAAACAAAAGTTTTCTGATATACCAGGTACCTCTAGTATTTCAAAGTCTTTATTTCCTGAGTTTTCTAGAAGTCTTGAAGACAAAATTGTTGATGATAAAGTTCAAGAAGTTTTATTGAGGTCTGAAAATGAAGAAGAGTTGATTGGTATCATTTTGGATTTACAAAAAAGAGGTATTGATACCTCATCTTTAGTGTCCCAAAAAGATAAAGAAGACTTCTAGAAAATAGTTACTTCTGAATTATTATTAGAGGAAGAAGATTTGAAACAGCTTAAGGAACTTGACCCTTTTGAAGTCTTGATAAAGTCAAAAACTGGTTTACCTCTACCAAACTGGAGTGCTTTTGTTAGTGGTTTACAAAGTCCCAATAGTCCTTTTCGTACTCACACTTTGTCATCAGCCTCTGCAAGTCCAAATAGCCCTCAAACAACATCTCATACTAGTTCTGGTCCTTCTGGTCACACAATACCCATTGTTACTGTTCCTCCATTCATTATGGCTGTACCTGCTAGGTATGCTCCTCTAGCTCTCCCTGCTGTTTTACATGATCTTCCTAATAAATATGCTGCTAGGATTCCAACATGGGGAGGGGATGAAGATGTCACAGCAGAGGAACATGTAGATAGATTCAATGATTTTATTGATAGGTATGAAGTGGATGATGAAGATGTAAAACTGAGGTTGTTTGCTCAGACTTTCATTGGAGAAGTCAGAAAATGGTTTAAAGCCTTAACAGCTGGTAGTATTCATAATTGGGTTGAGTTTGAAGATAGTTTTCTGAGGAAATGGGGAAATAGAACCAATCCTGTTCAGGCCCTCACTGAATATAATAATTTAAGAAGAGCTCCAGATGAGACTGTTCAAAACTTTTCTAAGAGGTTTAACAAAATCTATAATTCTATCCCAGCACATCTGAAACCTCCTGGAGCTTTGGCACAGTTAAGATATGCTGAGTCTTTTGATTCTGATTTCTCTCTTTTACTCAGAGAAAGAGAGTCTGCTACACTGGCTGACATGCAAAATGATGCTATCAAAGTGGAGGTGAACATACTTGCTGCTAAAAAGTCCAAGATGGCTAAGGCTAAGATAAAGGAAGAGGAGAGGCCTTCTACCTCTGCTCAAGAAGAGAAATTTGAGACCATGATGAAGACTATGGAGAAATTGATGGATCAATTGGCACTTGGGAATACTGCTGCTCCCCAAGCTCAACAAGAACCTCGGTTCAGGAATCCTCAATTTAGAAGGCCTCAAAATCAGCAAAGACCAAGGGAAAATAGAAACCAGCAAGCTGACCCCCCTGTGAGACCTCCTTTTCAACAAAACATGGTGGATGAGGAAGAAGAGTCTGAGGAGCCTGAAGAATCTATCCATTGTCTGGGTGAAGAAGATTCAGAGGTCTTTCTAACAAAGGAAGAACATGATGAGTCCAGCCAACTAAAGGCTGAAGAGGAACCCTCAGATTTCTTAAAGGGTTATCAACATGCCATATTTGAGATTCAAAAACAATACAACCTCAGGAACAGAGATGTCCCTATTACAGCAAACAAGGCTCAGCCTAAGAAGGGTGTTTCAAAGGCAGTGGAAGATAAAAAGGAAAAGTCAAAACAAGCTGATGGAAAAGATGATTCTCCTCTTGAGAAAAAGGATAATCAAACCCCTGCTCCTCCTAAGGAAATTGAAAGGTCTACTTCAGTGTTTAATATAGAGAATGAAATTGCTAAAATTAAAATATCAGTCCCATTCAATGAAATCTTGAAAGTAGACAAGTATAGAAGTAAGATTGTGGAAATGCTTAATTCTCCACCAGGAGGGGCTGATATTTTGAATGTGCAAGAGGATAATCCTATCATTTGTTTAGGTCCAAGACTTGAAGATGAGCAAAATGATGAATTTCCTCCTTTTTATATCAGCATCAATATACATGAGATGACTCTTCATAATGCCATGTTGGATTCAGGGGCATCCCATAACCTCATGCCTAAAGTCATTATGGAAAGGTTAGGATTAGAAGTAACTAGACCATACAAGGACTTGTTTTCTTTTGATTCAAAGAGGGTTCACTGTATTGGGCTGATAAAAGATGTGGTTGTGGCACTTACCCAAATCCCAGCAAAAACAACTGTCATGGATATTGTTGTTGCAGATGTTCCACCTAAATTTGGAATGTTACTTTCAAGGTCATGGGCAGCAAAGATTAAGGGTACCCTGCAAATGGATCTGACTTATGCTACCATTCCAGTGTTTGGGGAGCAAAGAAGGTTATATCGTGAGACAAGGATGGCATATATGGTGAGTAGCAAGGACAAGCCACAAAATTTTCCCATTTATTCTTGTGATACAGGCCTTGGATCAGCTATTCTATTTAATGAATCAGTGGGAAAAGAATTACAGGAAGAAAAGGCAGAAAATCAGTGTGAAGAGTTACAGCAAAGTGATGAAAGAGATGCCTCTGGTTGCTGGTCTTTGTACTTTGATGGAGCAGCAGGGAAAGAAGGTGCAGGAGCTGGAATTTGGATCATGAGTCCAGCTGAGGAAAGTAAGTTTTTGTCATATAAACTTAATTTTGATTGTACAAATAACATGGCGGAATATGAGTCCCTGGTTTTAGGCTTAGAAACCTTGATTGAGTTTAAGGCAAAGAACATTGATGTTTATGGAGATTCTGAGCTAGTCATAAAGCAAGTTCAAGGTGCTTATCAGACAAAAGATGCAAGGATGAGAGCTTATAGAAACTTGGTGTTGGAATTGTTGGAAAAGTTTCAGTCATATACTTTCAATATAAAAACCAGAGATCAGAATTCTATGGCAGATTCTCTTGCTGTAGCAGCTAGTCTTTTTGTCATTCCTAAACATGTTTCTGATAGCTATGAAGTGAAAGTCCGCCATAGGCCAGTCATCCCGGATAATATCCTAAATTGGCAAGTCTTTGAAGATGATCAGCAGGTGAAAAGTTTCCTAGAGTTGAAAGGAGAGTTTGAACATAGTCAAATTGATCAGCAAAACATGTTAGTGGAAACAAAAGAGAAGTCTGAGGTGTTACAGCTGCAAAACAATCTGATTCCTAAAGGTCTTATCCCACTTGAGAAACTCTTTGATCAGAATGATGTGTTTAAAGCACCAAGGTTGCAAGCAGATGAAGAGGAAGTAGAGAGCTGTAATTTAGGTGATTCAGTAGCGCCTAAATTAGTCAAAATTTCAAAATTTTTATCAGTTGATCTAAAAGTTAAGTATGTTGAGTTAATGAAAAAGTTCATTGATGTTTTTGCATGGAGCTATGCTGATCTGAAGCAATATGATTCCTCAATTATACAACATACTATCCCAATCAAGCCAAATGAGAAGCCTTTTAAGCAAAAATTGAGAAGAATTAATCCTCTTCTAATGCCATTAATTGAAAAAGAAGTGAAGAAGCTCTTTGATGCAAAGATTATTGTTCCAATTAGATTTTCAAATTGGCTTGCCAATCTGGTACCAGTGAGGAAAAAGAATGGGGAGATAAGGATTTGCATAGATTTTAGAAATTTGAACAAGGCTTCATTGAAGGACAACTATCCTCTTCCTAAAATGGATCTTATTCTACAAAATATTGTTGGCTCTCAAAGAATGTCAATGTTAGATGGTTTCTCAGGATACAATCAGATCCTTGTTCATCCAGATGATCAGGAGAAGACAGCCTTCACCACACCATGGGGCACATTTATGTATGCAAAGATGCCTTTTGGCCTCATGAATGCAGGGGCGACTTTCCAGAGGGCTATGGACATTGCTTTTGCTGAGGAAAAGGATAAATCAGTGGTGGTATATCTTGATGATATCACAGTCTTTTCAAAGAGGGAAGAGGATCACTTAAAACACCTTGAAAGGATTTTGCTAAAGTGTAGGAGGTTTGGCATTTCTTTGAATCCAACCAAAAGCATCTTTGCTTTGACATCTGGTAAGTTGCTTGGACATATCATTTCTGAAGAAGGAATTAGGATTGATCCTAATAGAGTCAGTGCTATTTCAAAGTTGGATTTGCCAAGGAGCAAGAAAGAGGTTCAGTCTTTTCTTGGTAAAGTTAATTTTGTTAGAAGGTTCATCCCCAACTTTGCTGAAGTGGTCAAACATATCACAAAAATGCTAAAGAAAGGAGCAGACTTTAAGTGGACAGCTGAGGCAAGGAAGTCATTTGAAGAAATTAAGAAAGCACTCACTCAAGCACCGGTTCTTATCAGCCCTGATTTCACCAAGGAATTTCTAATTTTCACATTTGCTTCTGAAGATACAATAGCTGGAGTCTTATTGCAGAAAGGAGGACAAGGTATTGAACAGCCCATTTCCTTTTTTAGTAAGACATTGGCTAATGCTGAATTAAAGTACAATATTTTAGAGAAGCAAGCATATGCATTGGTGAAGGCAATCAAGGATTTTAGAATTTATGTGCTGCATTCTCATATTGTTGCATATGTACCAAGTGCTGTCATTAAAGACATCCTTACACAAGCAGACCCGGATGGAAAAAGAGGAAAATGGATAGCCAAGTTGTTAGAATATGACATTGAAATTAGACCCACCAAGTTGGTGAAGGGTCAAGGTTTGGCAAAGCTGTTAACTCATTCAAATCTGGACAGCAGTGACATCAATTTTAATGCAGAAATATCAGAGATTTCCGAAGAAGAAGAAGAGCTGGTTCAAATCAATGAAAAATTTTTGACATCAGAATGGTATAGGGATGTGGCATTTGTTTTACAGCACAATAGAGCCCCTGATAATCTCTCCAAATCTAAAGCTCGGTTCACCAAGCTAAAATCCCTTAGATACTTTGTTTATGAGCAGAATTTATTTTGGAAGGATGCTGGAGGGATTTTATTAAATTGTCTCATTGAAGAAGAGGCTGAAAAGGTTATTGATGAATTTCATAAGGGAGATTGTGGAGGCCATCATTATTGGAAGGCCACTGCAAATAAAGTTTTGAGGGCTGGATATTTTTGGCCGACTATGTTCAGAGACATTTATAAAAAGATAGCAGCATGCCATGAATGTCAAGTATTTGAAGGAAGGAGAAAGCTCATGCCTATGCCATTGGTTCCTATCTATGTAGAAGCACCCTTTCAACAGTGGGGGTTAGATTTTATAGGTGAGATACATCCCCCTTCATCAGGGCAGCATCGGTGGATACTCACAGCCACTGATTATTTTACAAAGTGGATAGAGGCAGTACCTACCAGGCAGGCCAATGACTCAGTGATAATATCCTTTTTAGAAAATAACATCTTGTCAAGGTTTGGTTGTCCACTTAAGCTTATCACAGACAATGCTCAGGCTTTTAAGTCTAAAAGAATGATAAACTTTTGTCATCAGTATCACATTTCCCTTGGTCATTCCACAGCTTACTATCCACAGGGAAATGGATTAGCTGAAAGTTCAAACAAAAGCCTTGTAAGGATTATCAAGAAATTGCTGCAAGAGAACAAAAAGGCTTGGCACTTAAAGCTGAAGTATGCCTTATGGGCTGATCGTATTTGCACAAAAAGGTCTATTGGAACATCTCCTTATGAACTTGTGTATGGAGCAGAGGCAATTTTCCCAACATCTCTTGGGGTACCAGTTATGAAGCTAATTCAAGGGTTAGAAGAGGAACCAAATGCCATACAAAGGAGGATTAATCAGCTAATAGCTCTGCAGGAGAAAAGAAATGAAGTGTTTGAAGGCCATCAGCAAAATCAGAATCGGGTCAAGAGAGCTTTTGACAAGAAGATTAAAGATGTCACATTTCAGATTAATGACAAAGTTTTGAAGTGGGAAGCTAGAATTGAGGAAAAAGGCAAACATGGCAAATTTGAGAACTTATGGAAGGGGCCATATTTGATTTCTGCTTACCATGGAAGTAACACCTATATTCTGCAAGAGGTTGATGGATCGCCATATGCTGGAGGACCTGTTAATGGCAGGTTCTTAAAGCATTACAATCAGTAAAAGTCTACCAAGTATCCCATGATCATTGTATATAACCATTTTCTGAATGTTTTCTGTTAAAAATAATTGACAAGCTGAACAGGAAGACTTTAGCCCGAGGTGAAGGCCCACAAAGTTTGAAAGGGATGCTTGTCAGCCGTGTGTGAGTGCAATAAAATGGATAAAGGCACTGGTACTACGCGTTCTTAGTGTACTACAGGAGCACACTATCCCAAGTGGAGCCACTGTTATCACTTAGAACCATAGTTCATGTATGTAATGTTGTCCACAAGTTTCATATAAAAATCTTTGGTTTAGTGAATAGGTTTATATGTGTGTGTGTCACTTTGAAATTAGAATTTCAAAAGGTATTGATGTAAGTCCGTGTAAAAAATCGTTAGATACCCTCCATCATTGACAGATTAAGGCGTGTCTTGTCTTGATTGCGTCATTAGTACTTTGCGCAGTTTCGCAGCGCAGTCTGTTGGGTCAATTTAGCTGCGCAATGATGTTTCCGCCTTTTCGCAGCGTACTGTTTACCAGCCATTTGGTAGCGCGTTTTGTCAAATCTTAACTGTCCGTGCTACGAAATCGGGGTTTCGGGGTTTTTGTAGTGCCTTTTCTTGAAATGTCAAGTCTGGGAGGGGTGAGTCATAGGCCCGTCCACGTTTGTCAGTTGATGTCCTCTCCAGGTCATGATAGATCATCATTCCGCCATAAGGTCCAGGATCACGCATATGAATATCATCTTAAGGGATTTTATGAGGTATGGTTGTGTCATAATGTGTTTTCATGATGTGTGAACATGTCTGCTGAATGACGAGTAAAAACGCAAAGAAGCCCGAGTTCTCATTTAAAGGGATCATTGCAAGCGAGCCTGCACTCCAAAGTCGAGATTGTTTTCGAGCTGTAGCTGCTATTAGTTTCCTGTGTGAAGATATTTGAAGCAAGATGGAAAAGAGGGAACATCGATCCGGTAGGTGCCTGAGAACAGAGCCAGAGGGGCTTGATGTTACGCTCAGAGATGAAGGTGTAGCAAGAGCCTTTCGAAATGCTGGTTGCTGGAGGTTCTGCGAGAAGTTGAAGGGAGGACATGCAGAGGTAACGAAGGCTTTTGCATTGAATTTTACTGGATTGAATTCAAAGGTGTCAATGTTAGAATTTCCTGTGTCTCCTGAAGCCATTTCTATTGTCACTGAAATTCCGAGGGGAGAACAAGAATGGTTCAAAAATTTTAAATTCGACATGAGTCCTTGTAAAGAATTTTTGAAGGAACCGTATGTAAATGAGGACCTCACCAAAGCGGTGCCAAGGAGTTACGTAAAAGAACATTATGCTATGCTCCTTACATGCATCCAGAAATACCTAACATGCGAGGGAAGGTACAACAAAGTTTATTCCTATCACTTCAAACTTTTGTTGCATTTCACAGGTAAAGCTTCAATAGATATCCCTTTCTATTTGTTCAGAAGCATTAGTAAAATGTGTGATAAAATCCAGTTAAAGAAAGATGGTTGTGAAACATCCTTGTTTCACCATGGTTTGGTAAAGTTGCTAGTGTTGGATGGTTTACAAAAGATTGGCAGAGATTGGGATTCTTTCGTTTTTATGGCCGGCTTTCAAAGCAAAACAGGCCTCACTCCATTGCCTGTGAGGGAAAGGGAAGAAAGAATTGAAGAACCTATTCTGGCTGAGCTCAGAAAGGAGGTGACAAACCAAAAGAAGCCTAAAACCAAGTTAAGGAAATCAGAGAAGTCTGTGGTGGCAAAGGAGACACTTAAATCATCAGCAAAGGAAACACCTAAGTCATCATCTAAGGAGACACCTCAGTCATCAAAGCAGAAGATCCAGAAAAAGAAGGATGAAGCTGGACCAAGTGAAGTTGAAAAGATTTCAAGGGTAAAAACCAGAGGTCAACTAAACAAGGAGAAAGGTAAGTCAATTACTGTGGAAGAAAGCCCTATGTCAAAAGGCAGTTTAAGTGACTTACTTGTAGCTATTGAACTTGAACAAGATCAGCCAATACAGATTGAACCAATAGAGTTTGAGCAAGATCACCCAATGCAGCCAATGCATATTGACCTCACTCAATCTTCACCCGAAAGTACTAAGAAACCAAGAGCTTCAAAAAGGTTGAGATTTGAGGAGCCTAGTAAAGAATATGCTTTCAAGCCACGTAGGCCAGTCACAAGAAGACAAATGAAAGAGGTGGAGAAAGCGCAGAAAGAGGAGGCACCTGTAGAAGTGCCTAGTACAGATGTACTTGAGGTTTTGACCAGAACAGTTCATGCAGCCAGGAGTAAAGACAAGAGTAATAGGGTCATCATCAGCCAAGGTGGAAATGTCATTGCTGTCAAGCAACAGGCAGGAACAACACAAGAAGAAGTGCCTCAGATTAAAAATGTTTCTAAGGAAAGGGCAGTGAGATATGCAAATTATAAAAAGGCTATACTAAAAGGAAGTACAAGTCTAATGGGCCAAACTGACTCAATGTCTGATGCATATTTGTGGACAGTGCCAGCTCTGAAGCAGGCAAAAACCATGAAACAGCTGAACACAAGCCTAAGAGCAGAAATCAAGGCTTTGAAGAAAGAAGTTAGCAGTTTGAAGGAGAAGCTAGGTAAACTAGCTGATTAATCCAAAGGGAAATTTGCTTTTCAAGTTTTGATAAATTTTGGTTTCCATCATTTTGAAACTTTTTGGATCCCTTACACCTGTACAAAGTAGCTGAAGAAATCATGAAGTTAAGTCAACAGTGCTTTAAGATTCATATGTTCTGTTTTGATTATCTACAGCAGTTTCGTAGCGCGCTACGAAACTGCTGTAGATGACTGTTTTATGAGAAAAAATGAAATTGATGCTGAGGTCAGCAAATCTTGAAAAGGATGACTCGAGGCCAGTAAGGAGACTATACAAAGCTATCCAGATATTCAAAGAATGACAGGTGTAAGTGTTGGAGAAAAAGGTGAAATATTTTGTTTTTGCTAAAGTCTTCCTAAAGCTACTTTATGACCGAATTATTAGGGTTCTGGTAGGGTTACCAGAATTTTGGGTTGGACACTTGTTCAGTTCACAGAGCATCCAGATCATAAGGCATATGGTGTCATGCGTGGTTATTAAAGGTATTAAATAGCTTGAAGCATGTTCTTTTGGAAATGAAGACTGATGGAAGGCAGAGACCGTGAAAACAAGGCACATATCCTCATCAACTAATGAGTCATCCACACAGCAAGTATCCGAAGCTGCTCGTTCAGTGAATGTTTCTCCAGCATGTCTTGGCCACTACAGAAATGGTACAGGTGTCAAAGTTCAAGAAAGCATCAATGCACACGAGGAGATAGAGTTAGAGTTTCAATAGGAATGGGACTCTATGTATTCACAGCGCAATACCTTTGTATTTAATAAGTTTGTTTAGATATAGATAAGGAAATTAATGATAGGATTTCGAGCTCCCCTCATGCTGGAGGTGGATTCTCAAGTAGTTGTAATTTTGTTTTCCTATATATAGGAGAAACTCTGATGTAAACAAGGTTGGAGATTTTTATAAAAACAGAGTTTTCATATTGGCTTATGTAAAAAAGACTTTGACAGTAATAGAAATAGTACTTTTTCTTCCCAAGATTCATCTTGTGTCTCAAATGCTCAGAGTATATGTGTTTTGGTTTTATTCATCTTGTTTTACAATTCACTAAACATGCAATCACTCTGAATTCACCTAGTGCTCAGACTTCCTGTGTGTGTTTTTTGAGTTGAGGTTCTTCTTGGTAAATGTTTTGAGCATTTTGACATTATATGCCTTGGTTTCTATGATTGAGTAGCCACTTGTTTACTGCAGAAGTGTATGACTCCATGAGCCCAATGGGAGAAGCCTAATTTTGTTGTCCCAACCAGCTTAAATTTCATCTACTGTTTAAAGAGTTAGCCATCTTTTTTGCCCTTAATGCATATCAAAAATCTGTGAGAGAGCCCTCTCTGACTAAGGAGGGTAAGCCTTAGTCTAAAGCCTGGTTTGAAATAGTTACATGAGATCTTGCTAAGTAGCAGCCCTTAGTACACGATTTTGTGATAACAGAAGGAAGGCAAATCTACTCTAAGAGAGCTACTCTACTGTAATAATAAAAAAAATCATGTAATGCTAAATCACATCATACCCTAATTAACCATTGAAGTAGCTATGCTAAGCAAAATTGCTAAATCAAAACTAAACAAATGCTACTATATAAATTGCAAAAGTAAAAAGCATCAAACCATACTAATGTGCAAGCAAAAAACTAAAGTAAATCTGTTTTCACTTTTTGTTTTTTTTTTAGGAAAAATCAAGTTGCAAACTAATTGTTCTTGTCAATGTGATGGGTGGATGGAAGGTGTTTGAGGATGGATAGAAGGTTTATGAAGTGGTTGTATGGTGTGGAGGGGTCCTAGGAGGATTTTTGTGACTTCCTAAAGATTTCCCATCAATTCGGCCTCAAAATAGGCTGCTTCAGGAAAACCTACATGATGTACTAGAAACCTATACAATGATCCTATAGGAATTATAGGAAACCTATAGGATACATCCAAGAGTTAATTGTGAGGTGTTGGGAAGCTTGGGAAAGGTGTGTGATGAGTGGAATGGGGTGTTAGAAGTTATAGGAGCACTCGGGAGTCAATATCCAAGATAAGATATGGCTAGATTCACTCAATGTATCTAGGGGAATTTCAATGAAAAATGATGAAAAAATAGTGACGGTGATGGTGAAATAAGAGATGGCTAAGGTGGATGAAGTGGAAGGTGGTTGTTGGTGATGAAGTCTGGGTCTCCTCCTGAAGTACCTTCTCTTCTTAAAACATGTGTGTATTCCAAGAACTATGCAACAAGATACATTTTCATAAACTAGAAAAGCATGAATCAATTGCCTATATTATGCATGAAGAAACTTTCTGAAGGAAATGAAAGAATGAGTGAGATATTATGGCATAAATGGAGATGGAAAAATATGACAATGAAATCTTCCTTGCAACATGAACCAAATACTGAATCAAAGACACCAAACTCCAAAGCTCATACAAGAACTAGAAATATGTGTTGTTGGGGCTGCTGAAGGGTCCCTTCCTCAAGTCATAGTCCCAGAGGGAGGAAGTGAGGCAGAGACACCTACCGAAAACCTTGTGGTGGTCCTTTTTCTCCTTGCTAACCTGCTACTTGAAATAAGGCACAAATGGAAGCAAACTATCACACAACCAATCTAATCTATATTGTTGTAATGGAAATGCATCTACTAAGAAAATGAACAATTAAGCTATGAATCTATACTAGCATACATGTACAATAAAGAGGAGCCTTGGCTACTAGGGTTGGGCCCTAACCCAAGAGCCTTCAGCCCTCTAATTTAACTCAGTGCTAGCTCAAAACAAAACTCATTCTTATTACCAAAATAATGGATTACATAAAAAATTGTCACAAGTCTTACAGCCCAAAAATAGAGTAGAGTTTTACAATCAAAAATCTGAAACTTATTGAGGTCCTAGGCCTCTCTACTTATACATATGAAGTCTCCAATGACTTCCTTAAAATTATGGAGGCTTGGTTCCCAAACTCAAGATAAACTGGTGCTTTCTCTTTCACTTGCTCGGTTGCCTTCTAGTCCTCATGATTTGGTTGTTTGCACTTTGAGCTTATGGAGGAATATTTGAATGGAGGGGTAGTAAATGAGGAGGATTTACCTCATATAATCCCTTTCCCTTGTCCCATTCTAGTTTTGAGCTTGGTCTTTGCCAAAATTCCTTGCTTTTATCCTTTAATCCTACATTAAATGCACATTAGACCAAAAATCAAAATATCCAACTCTAACTCATCTCATAAACAAAATATAATCAAAAGTATGCAATAAGTTATGAGAATAGTTGGTTTGAGTAAGATAGGAGGTGAATTAAGGCCCATGTAATTACCCAATGTTGAGGCTCATCATCACCCCCCTACTGAAAGTATTGCTCTTCCACCCCCTTTGATTTGGTGATCTGCATCCATCGGTGGGTTCTGGCCCTCTCATTCTCAGGCTCGAAGAACAATGGGGTGGAAACATTTTGAGGTATTACCCTACCTCCTTTAATAAATCAGTAATAGGAGTCTAGGTTAGGTTGGGGGCTGGGTTCCTTTGTCTTTGGGTCTTCCTCTTTAGCTTCTTGTTGCTCCCCTACCTTTCTTTCCAATTCCTGTGCCTCCTGTAGATTCAGCAGAGTATCATGTAGGATTTTTTTTTCTTCCTGTAGATTTTTCTATGGATCCTGTAGGATTGCCTTACCCTTTGAGGAAGTTTATCTAGTAGTATGCCTCCTTACATAGGTGATAGGGGACTTAGTGGAAGGAATTTTATCTTTTTGTGTAAGGGAATCTTCAATATCAATAGGAATTTATGTTGATGTTTGTGGCTTCCCCTGTTTTATTCTTGTTCTCTTTCTTGTTCTGAAATATAGTGGGGTCTACCTCTGCCTTTTTGCTTTTTGCTTGATTGGGGTGCTGAGAGAAGTCAGGTTACCAACTACCTCTCTCTCAGTGGCATCTAGAGATGCCCTAGGTGACTCCTCCTTGTGTTCTTTCCCCTTTGTTTTATTTCCTTCTTCCTCTTTGTTTTTCCTATCTTCTTCCTCTTGTAGATCTTCATCATCTCTATCAATTTCCTCCTTAATTTCCTCCTCTGTTTCTTCATCATCCTCCTTCTCTTCTCCCTCTTCTTCTTCAGCTTCATCATGTTCCTCTGTGTCAACTCATTCTTCATCCATCTCATCCTTATCTTGCTCTGTATCTTCCTATTCTTGTTTTACCTCCTCTTCACTAACAGTAGGACTAACATTATAAGTGAGGGTTTTGATGTCATCATCTACTGGAAAGTCCCTGAATACTAAACATGTTATAAGGGTTCTAAGGTTTTGGAGAGAATCTTCAGTGAGGATCCTAATCAAGCCATGGTGAGCAAATTATTAGGAATTCCCCTCCTTCACTTTGATGCTTGAGTCTATGAGTGTTTGTAGCAAGAAATATGGTATGCTAAGTCTTTAGTGAGGTGGTGTTTCTACCCCAAATCTTAATTCCTCAAGGATCCTGAAATGATAGCCATAGAAAACACTATATCTACCCTCACATGATATGTATTTGATGATTTGGTAGCCTACCTTACTCCATGGGTATGGCAGACTTTCCCTCCTTACTCCATTTTTGTCCTATGTGGGTTCTTCACCTTCTAAAAAGAATTTTCCTTTTGCCACTTCGCTGTCTCCTTTCTCTTCTTCTTTCCATGGGATTCCTAGGGGAAGTGTGGTGACCCTGCTAATGAGCTCTAGGGTGAGATCTATAGTGAGGCCCCTTACTACAAAAGTGGCATGGATTTTGCTATCTATAGTGAGGGAGAGAGAAAATTCTTGAGCCACCTCATCATCATACCCTCTGAATTTTTCGAAAAACCCCTGCCAGTTGTGCCTTGTAAAGATTTTAAGCTCGTGGGGGTGTTCTTGGATCCTCATAGTTTTTGTGGTCTCTCTCCTATTAAACCCTCCTGTCATCTTGCTGGTGAAGCTTGAGGAGAAAATGAGAGGGTTTACACAATTTTTCAAATGCAGGAGCAAAACAGAGTTGAATGTGTATTTAATTCACTTCACATAGTTACTAAATTCACTTAGTTTTAGAGTATCCCTAGTTCATTTACCTACAAAGGGGAATGAAATTGTAGAGCCTACCTCTTTAGACTAGTTGCAGTGGCCAATTCCCATGATATCCCTTCTAAACTCTTCTCTGCCAATCCTGTAGATAGTCTCTATGTATCCTATAGACTGTATCCTGTAGGAATTCCTGTGCATGCTCCCATAGGAATTCCTATGCAGAACGATGGATCTTTGCGTTTGGTGGGTGTCCTAGGTTATGAGAGTGACTTGAGTGAGGGAGTTTTGAGGAGGTGAAATGCGTGAATGCGTGGGAATGATGTTTTATTTCCTCTTATGGTGATTCGGGGTGAGGTGGTGTGCTCGCAGCAAAGTTACGTTGCCATTTTTGGACCATTGGTCCCCACTACCACCTCATCATTTCCCACTCCTCGTAATCATCTCCCACCTCATAGATCCATAGTTTAACCGATTTTTGTCCTACTCCTTCTCTTTCTTTGAGTTGACTATAGCCATGTGTGAGAGGACACCCGGTTGTGCATGTGTTGACTTAATGAAGGTGGCCAAGTTAACTAGCCACATTTTCACTTATAAACCAACTATCTCATAACCCTTACAATTTTTTACTACATGATGCATATGAGTGAGCGAGCAAGATACTTACCTGTGGTTTCAATGCTATGCTGCAGTTGTCGAAGACTAGAGGTGCTGTGTTGTATATTTGTTGCATGCCATTCTTCTTCCTCCTCTTGCTGTCTGCTAATGGTTTCTTTACTTTTGCAAGTATCTGTGGCTAAAGATTTGATGCTGCTACTGTGGAGCTCCTGGATCATCCTAGTGAAGACCTGTTGCTGGTGTGATTGGCATTCTGTGGGATAGGCTGCTATAGGATTTTCTATAGGATGTCCTGTAGCTCCTTCTCCCTCAAAATTCTTTAATCATTTTTCTTGCTAGTGCTGTGAGGATGGTGACATGGATGGAAAGGAGTAGAAGTGTAGAGAGCAAGGGATACTCAGTTAATGCTCTTACTCCTATTTGTTTCCCTTTTTTTTTTCTAAGATTGGAAGAAACTGTTGAAACTTTTTTTTTAATTTTTTTTTTACGAATGGTGAGTGTAGGCATGATGATGGTGGACGAGGTGAGGTGCTAGATCATGCATAGGGTGAATTTTGGGGACCTAAAAAATCCATGATGTGCCTTCAGATTGATTCCTGTAGGATTTCTAAGTCACTGTAAATCCTATAGGATCATCCTATAGGTTTTCATGGGATCCTGTAGGAATACAGGGGATCCTGTAGAAAACACAATCTTTGCATAAATCAAAACAATGGAGTGGAAAAATGACAAAAATGATGGAGGGATGCATGGTAAGGAGTGGAGAAGATGAATATGTGAGAGGCAAGGGTCTCCTTGGGATCCTCTTTTGCTCCTTGACTATCTTTCTCGCCCACCTACAAATGGAAATTTCATGACATATATATATATATATATATATATATATATATATATATATATATATATATATATATATGATTCTTTTTTGAAAAAAAACTAGGCTACCTCAGAGAGCTTTTTACCCTAGCTGTTTGCCCTGGGCACCTCAAGGAAGGTTTTCATCCAGGGATCTTCTTATTCTCTTTTTTTTTTTTTTTTTTTTTTTTATCACTGGGCCGCCTCATGAGGTTTTCAACCCAAAGATGGGACTCAGGTGGCTCATGGAGGTTTTCACTTGAGTCCTTATTCTTTTTTCTTAGTGATTTGATGAGGGAGGAGCTGGAACTTTCTCCACCATCATCATTGTTTTATTGATATTATCAATGAACTCTTGTTTTGATAAAGGTCTCTTGTACATTTTCAATCGGTGCCCATTAAAAAGCAAAGGAATGGCTTCCTCATCTATAGTTTTGTTTTTCATTGAACCATTATCATGGCATCTTTCAACAACATAAGGTCAGAGCCATCTTGTCCTTAACTTCCCTTTGAAGTCTTTATACCTAGAATCATATAACAATGCCCAATCGTCATCCTGAAATTGCTTCTCCTTAATATTTTTATCATGCCTTATCTTCCTCTGAAGTTGAGCTATCTCTGTATGTAGGAGGGCCTGCATTCTGAATTCATCCAAGCCATTCAATTGGAACAATCCCTCTTTCTACGCACTACTGAGATCCAAATCTAGTTGGGCTGCCATCCTTAATGTGTTATATTCAAACTCAATGGATAGCAAGGCCTTTTTCCCATGGACCAAATCATAGGGTGTGAATCTAGTGGTGGTATTCCATGTGGTATTATAGGCCTAGGTGGCCTCAACTAGTCTTTCTATCCAATCCTTCCTGCTGCTACTCTCCACCTTGGTTGAGATGCCCTCCAGTGCTTTTTTGGTCACCTCCACTTGCCCATTAGCTTGTGGATGATAGGGAGTGGAGGTCCTATGCTTGATCTTGTGATGGATGAGCAGGTCTTCAATCATGTTGGAGGTAAACTGGCTACCTTGGTCTATGACCAACTCTCTAGGGTACCCAAATTTGTAGAACACATTCTCCCTTAGTAATTGAGCCACCTTCTCTTATGTTGCTACCTTAATTTCCTTGGTTTCAACCCACTTAGTCAAATAATTAGTGCACACAATAATTTATTGTTTTTGCTTTGAAGGAGGGTTGATAGGCCTAATGAATTCCATGCCCCACTTGTCGAATGGCTCGAAAGTAACTTGAGGCTATAGAGGCATTTCATCTCTTGGAGTAGGCCTTCCCATCCTCTGGCACTGATCACACTGACTAGTGTACTTTTTCACATCCTGATGAAGAGTGGGTCGGTAATAGCCTACTTGTAACATTTTGAATGTTGTCCTCTTTGCTGCAAAGTGATCTCCACAAAGCCCTTCATGATAGGTCAGAAGGATGTCAAAGACTTCCTCTTCCCTAACACACCTTCTCAAGATTTGATCTAGGCCAATTTTGAAAAGATTGCCCCCAATCCAAGTGAAGGGGGTGCTTTTCCTGACTATCTTGCTCTTTTCTTTGGAGGGAAAGTTTGGTGGGAACTATGTTGATATCAAATAGTTTTCTATATCAACAAACCATGGAGATAGAACTGAAATAGCAAACAAGTGCTCATCTGATAACTGGTCATCCACCATTCCTTCTTCACCTGCAGGCACATTTACCCTAGATAACAATTTTGTAAAAAAAAATTCCTTACCAGGCTTATCAACAATGGTTAGATCAAACTTCTGTAATAAAAGAAACCATCTTATAATTTGAGCATTCACATCTGGTTTGTTCATTAAATATTTGATTGCAACATGGTCAGTATGCACAAACTTTTGATAGCCTGTAATGTAATGCCTAAATTTGTTTAATGAATGCACAACAACCAGGAGTTCCTTTTCGGTCACTGAATGCACAACAACCAGGAGTTCCTTTTTGGTCACTGTATAATTTAGCTCAACCTTTGACAAGTTCTTACTGATAAAATAGATAGCATAAGGAAATTTTTCCTCTACCTAACCTAGGGATGCTCCTATGGCTTTTTGTGTGAGGCATCAACATGAATATGAATGGGGAGGGCCTAGTTTGGGCCTCGGAGAATTGTTGTAGTGGTTAACTTACTCTTTAGAATGTCTAAGGCCTCTTGATAGCTTTTTGACCATATAAAATCAGAATCTTTGGCCAACAAACCAAATAAAGGAGAGGCCAACTTGCTGAAGTCCTTTATGAACCTTCGGTAGTATCCAGCTAAAACTAAGAAACTTCTGACATCTCTCTGCTATTGAGGATGTTGGACCCTTTGGATGATGGCTATTTTGTTTGGGTCGACCTATAGTCCTTGCTGAGATATTGAATGACCTAGCATGGTCCCTGAAGTCATTAAGAATTTACATTTTTCAGGACTAAGAGACAAGTTCATTTTAATGCATTTGTACAGTACTTTGCCTAGGTTAGTGAGGGCTTCTTGAAAATCATAGCCATAATGTGTAAAATCATCCATATAAATTTCCACCACATCATGGACTAATTCGGTGAAAATACTCAAGACTGCTCTCCGGAAAGTGGTAGGAGCATTGCATAGGCCAAAAGGAAGGACCCTATATGAAAAAGAACCCCAAGGATAGGTGAATGTGGTCTTATCCTGGTATTCTGGGTAGATCTAGATTTGGTTGTACCCACTGAATCCATCTAGGAAAGAGAAAAACATTTTCCCTACCAGGCCATCTAGCACTTGGTCAATGAAGGATAGAGGAAAATGATCCTTCTTTGTGGCTTTGTTCCACTCCCTGTAATCGACACAAATCCTCCACTTACCATTTTTCTTGGGAACTAACACCAAAGGGGAGACCCACTCACTATCAGAGATAGGGTAAATGAATCCTGCATCTAGCAGTTTTTGCAATTCTTCTTTGACTATATCTTCAGAGCTGGATTCATCCTCCTTTGTGGTTGCCATGCCATCTTGCAACCTTCTTTGATGTATATGTGGTGAGTACACATTGAGGGGTGTACTCCCTTCATTTCCTTGTATCTCCAAGCGAAGGCTTCTATATTTTCCTTTAACATGTTGCATAGCTTCAGCTCTTTGAGATCAGAAAGAGATGGATTAATTTTCAAAGTTTTCTCTGGGCCAAATTCTATGGTTTTGACATAGAGTGTGTTAGAATCAGCCAAGCATAAGTCAATTGGATGATTGTTCTGGGTTTCCTTTACTACTTCTTTTAAAGGTAATGAACCAGGAGTTGGACATTGTATCAAGTGTTCAATTAAGTCATCCTCATCTTGCTATCCTCCTCCCATGGTTGCTTCCAAATCATAAATTTGGGAAGAATAAACCTCATCTTCTTATTCCTCCTCCAACCATAAAGGTAAATCATGCTCTAGAGAAGGTTGAGCAAGAGGGTATACGACTAACTTCTTTGACATATACCCGTTCTTGATGGTCATATTTCTAGCTCTACAGCTAATGTGAGCATTGGCTATGGCCAACCATGGCCTCCAAAGGATGAGTGGATAACCAATAAGCTTAGCCTTAGGCTGTAGAACTAGTAAAATTTTCAGGGTACTCCCAGGAGTCAATGGAGACCCATCACATCCTCCACAATTCCCTCAAGGGTTATTTTGGAATGGTCTACAAGTTGCATAACTGTTGTGGTCTTCCTCAATGATCCTTGGAGGTTGATCTTGAGCATGGTGTCCTTGGTCATCACATTAATGGCAACCGCAAGACCGATCAGAGTGTGTGGGACAATGGTGCCATTGGTGTGCACATCTACTACTGGGCTTCCAGGGTCCAAATATTTTGGACATATTACCTGCCCCAGCATTAAGTCAGACAACTGCCCAGTGAAATTAATGGTAGGGGCATCCATTTTTTGCCTCCCTGTATGCTTGAAGCATTTCTCCTTAATCAACTTATTGTAAATGGGAACTTCTTTTATTGCCTAGAGAAGGGGGATCTTTACACATAAATTTTTCAATTCTCCCAGAAGTTCAGTCTCTTTTGGGGTAGGCTGGAGTGGTTGGGCTAATCTCTCAGGAAAGGGTGGATTTACTTTAAGGTTGCTTTCCTCTCTTTCTTCCTCAACCTCCCTAGGTGGAGGGGGAGGTAAGTTATATAGGAGAACTCTCCCAGATCTCAGGTTAATCTCCTAGATTTCCATAGCATAAGCTGGATATGATGTTTGTCTAATGTATACTTGTTGAGCCTGTCTATTGTTCGGGTTTGGATTTGGCTAGGTAGGCATATGGGGCTGCTTGGGTGGAGCAGAGTGTAGAAGTTGTGGTTGGGTAGGTGCTGGAGGCAATAGAGCTGAAGCATTGTTGTATTGGGGCCTCCACCCCTAGAGTGGTGTATTCCACTAAGGTTATGGCGAAGCGTAAGGTTGAAATGACTAGTTGGCTAGCTGGGAATGATACTGAGATGCATAGGACCAAGGAGGGAGTGTAGACCAGGAAGGATGAGAAAGGGGTACCCAAGAAGGTATAGTTGTGGTTTGGTTGGGGTTGTAATATGCATGGGATGACCCTTGCATGCCCTATTGGTATGGTCTAGGCCTAGGAGGTCTCCTTTGGTTAATATAGAAAAGCTACTCAATGAACCCTTCAGCTCCTTTATATACAACTTTGAGTTCGGGTAAAGAAGGGCACTTGTCTGTGGAGTGGTTTTCTTCACAGAGCGAACAAATTTCAATATAGTTCAATGGACATTCATTCCTAGGATGCCTCCTGGTGCATCTAGGACAAAATATGGCCAAGGCTCTCTCTAATTCCGCCTGCATCCTTTTAATGTTCATGGTGTCCATTTGCAAGGCAAGGGTTTGCAACATCTCACTTTTGAAATCTTCCAGCATGTTTCCAATTTCACCCTTAATGGATGAGTTGGAAGATGATGTACTCACCATAGGTTGACTACCCCTACTCTTTTTCCTGGGCACCCTAGAATGGTTTCTAATGATAGTCTTGATATCCTCATAAGGTAAAGGGTAGATATCTCCTCCTGCTAACAAATGTAAGGTATCTAGAAGATCTTCTCTTACTCCCCTGAGCAGGACCAGCTTTAGCGACTTAGCGTCAAGTGTGCACCTGGCCCGTTTGTAACTAAGCTGGAATCTTTCTTTGTACTCTTCTAAGGACTCATCATGGCCTATGGTCATCCTGAAAATTTCTTCTTTAGTATGCTTTGACCGACAGTAGTCCCGATATTTGTTGTTAAAGGCTTGTTGCATCTGAGCCCAAGTTGTGATGTTATCTCCAGGTAAGCCCATGAACCAGCGCAATGCTGCATCCTTGAGGGTAGATGGAAATAGTTTTAACTTTTGCTCATCATCTGTATAGTCATAGGTTCGGCATATAACAAAAAACTCAAATAGGAAAGTGTCAGGGTCCTCTGTGGTCAGGCCATGGAAATGAGGTAGGGTAGAGGGGCTTATATTTTTCATCTTAGTGTCCCCGTTGGTTTCCTTGATGGGGAAGGTACCCTCAACTCTCTCTCTATTCCCTCTGTCATTTCAGTTTTCAGCCATTGGTTCAGTAGGAATGGGTTCCTCTTCTTCTTCTTCCCCTGTAGGTTCTTCAAATATGTCAGGTTGCTCACCTAAAGGTTCCTCCAGTTCACATCCACCGAAGAAGGGGGAAGGTTAGTTTTTGGATGCAGTGGGGATATTTGGAAAAAATTTCCCTAAGTTGTCCCTATTCCTACGAGGCATGAAAGGAAATATTTTTGTGTTGGTTTTGTATTTTTTTTTTAAACCTCAAAAGTACTTGCGGAAATGAGATTGTTGATTGAATGGAAATCACTGACAGAATGAAAAAGTTACTTGCTGAATTGAAATCCTACTTGCAGAATGGCAAGGAAAGCAGATAATGAAAAATGAAGAAAAGGAAGAAACTAGGTTACTTTTGCAGAAAGAAACTAATGGCAGAATAATGAAGACAAGAAATAGAAGAAAAAGAAAGCAGTAATCACATTCTACTCAAACACCTCCCTGACAATGACGCCAAAAAGTGATGAGTGCCAGTATTGCAGCAAGGATGCTGCAACTCCTGGGCTACCGTCTTTACTTATCAACCGAGGGTTCGTACAAACTTGGAGGTGACAGTGTTGTATGCATAAGTAAAAGTCATGGTCCTACCTGTTGTCACTTTTCAGTGGGCGAGAGACCACTGGGGTTCCAAGACAGAATTCTATAGAGTTAGAAGAAGCTTGATTCTTTGATGGAAGGAGGGCAAATCTACTCTAAGAGAGCTACTCTACTACAGTAATAAAAAAACAACATGTAATGCTAAATCATACCATACCCTAATTAACCATTTAAGCAGTTATGCTAAGAAGAATTGCTAAATCAAAACTAAACAAATGGTACTATCTAAGTTGTAGAAGTAAAAAGAATCAAACCATACTAATGTGCAAGCAAAAAACTAAACTAAATATGTTTTCACTTTTTGGTTTTCTTTTAGGCAAAATCAAGTACGTAAACTAATTATTCTTGCAAATGTGACAGGTGGATGGAAGGTGTTTTAGGATGGCTAGAAGGTTTATGAAGTGGTTGGATAGTGTGGAGGGTTCCTAGGAGGCTTTTCGTGACTTCCTGGAGGTTTCCCATCAATTCAGCCTCAAAACAGGCTGCTTCAGGAAAGCCTATAGGATGTACTAGAAACCTACAGGATGATCCTGTAGGAATTACAGGAAACCTATAGGATACAGCCAATTGATAATTTTGAGGTGTTGGAGGTTTTGGGAAGCTTGGAAAAGGTGTGTGATGAGTGGAATGGGGTGTTAGAAGGTCTAGGAGCACTCAAGAGTCAATATCCAAGATAAGAGATGGCTAGATTTGCTCAATGTATCTAGGGGAATTTCAATGAAAAATGATGAAAAACTAGTGAGGGTGATGGTGAAATAAGAGATGGCTAAGGTGGATGAAGTGGAATGTGGCTGCTGGTGATGAAGTCTGGGTCTCCTCCTGAAGTACCTGCTCTGCCTAAAACATGTGTGTCTTCCAAGAAATATGCAACAAGATACATTTTCATAAACTAGAAAAGCATGAATCAATTGCCTGTATTATGCATGAAGAATATTGTTGAAGGGAATAAAAGCACGAGTGAGATCTTATTGTATAAATGGAGATGGAAAAAGATGACAATGGAATCTGGCTTGCAATATGAACCAAATACTGAATCAAAGACAACAAACTCCAAATCTCATACAAGAACTAGAAATCTGTGTTTTTGGGGCTGCTGAAGGGTCCCTTCCTCAAGTCATGGTCCCAGAGGGAAGAAGTGAGGTTGAGACACCTGATGAAAACCTTGTGGTGATCCTTTTTCTCCTTGCTAACCTACTACTTGAAAGAAGGCACAAATGGAAGAAAACTATCGCAAAACCAATTTAATCTATATTGTTGTAATGGAAATGCATCTACTAAGAAAATGAACAATTAAGCTATGAATCTATACTAGCATACATGTACAATAAAGAGGAGCCTTTGCTACTAGGTTTGGCCCCTAACCCAAGAGCTTCAGACCTCTAATTTAACTCAGTGTTGGCTCAAAACAAAACTCATTCTTATTACCAAAACAATGGATTACATCAAAAAATGTCACAAGTCTTGCAGCTTGAAAATAGAATAGAGTTTTACAATCAAAAATCTGAATCCTACTGAGGTCCTAGGCCTCTCTACTTATACATCTGAAGTCTCCAATGACTTCCTTAAAATTAGGGAGGCTTGGCTCCCAAACTCGAGATAAACTGGTGCTTTGCCTTTCACTTGCTCGGCTGCCTTCTAGTCCTCATGATTTGGCTGTTTGCACTTCGAGCTGATGGAGGAATATTCGAATGGAGGGGTAGTAAATGAGGAGGATTTACCTCCTATAATCCCTCTCCCTTGTCCCATTCAAGTTTTGACCTTGGTCTTTGCCAAAATTCCTTTCTTTTATCCTTTAATCCTACATTAAATGCACATTAGACCACAAAGCAAAATATCCAACTCTAACTCATCTCATAAACAAAATATAATCAAAATTATGCAATAAGTTATGAGAATAGTTGCTTTGACTAAGCTAGAAGGTGAATTAAGGCCCATATAATTACCGAATGATTGGTGAGCACCAGTATTGTAGCAATAATGTTGCAACTTCGAGGTTACCTACTTTACTCTTATCAACCTGGTAGTTCGTAACAAACTTGGAAGCAACGGTGTTGTATGCACAAGTACTAGTTCTTACTGTAGGTTGTCACTTGGTCAGCCGGTGCAATATCACTAGGAGCTCAAGCCAACTTATATGGATTCTATAAGAAGCTCTATATGTGATGAAAGGAAAGAAAAATAAATGTTATTCTAATTGCAGAAAGGAGAAAGACTGAAATGTAAATCAAACCAAGTAAACCCTAATTAACCAAATAACCCTACTTTTGTAGAAAGCACTATGAAAACCATGAAAAGAATGCCATTATCTATTCAAATAAGTAAACAACATCTAACTAAGCTATTTCTGGAATTAAATGAGCAAAAAAACATATTTTTGGATTTTTATGTATTTTTATGTGAATTTGACATGCATGTAATTTATTGTTTGTGAATGTGGCAGTGAATAGGTGGCATTGGAGTGTGGTTTTGGGACTTGAGACGATGTAGGATGGTGTGGATGGGTCCTAGGAGGTCTCAGGTGGCCTTTTGGAGGCTTTTCCCACACTTGACCTTCAAAAGAAAGCGTACAGGAGGACACAAGAAATATACAGGAGGAAAAACAACGTTCTATAGGTGGCCTACAGGACGAGGTCAAGAGCAGTTTTGGTTGTTTTGAGGGTGTGAGAGTGGGTGGAAAAGGTGGATGAAGGTTGGAATGAGGTGATAGGGCACCTAGGGTCTACCAAGAATCATTAGAAGAGAGAAATATGATTGAATTTTCTCAAGGAGAGAGGAAGAAATTCTATGGAAAATGCAGGAAACTAAGGCGGAATTGAGGGGAGACTTGGGCGACCTGTAGGGCATGGATCAGATGGAAGATGGGATGGCTGGTAGTCTGGCCTACTGCTAGAAGATATCTACTGCATAAAAAACTGACAATCAACCAATGAGATTAAGTAAGCAATGAAATAAGTGCATCTAGAAAAATAGAGTTTTGAATCCAACTAGTCTAAACTATGGTCTATCAAAGGAAATTCTTGAGAAATATTGCAAGAAAGAAAATCATGAAAGAAGACTGTTGTAAATAAATAAAGAAGCATGATGGAGAAGTTCTGAAACAAAGAAAACTAGACTATTAACCAACTAAAAACTGCAAACACTAGAAGTCCTATGAATGAGGAAAATCTGTGTTTTTGGGGCAGCAAGAGGATCTTTGCCTCAGATCATGGTACCAAAGGGAGGAAGAGAGGAAAAGGCACTATTTCTAGCCTTTTGACTATTTTCTTTATCACTGCTTAACCTGCTATAGAAATCACAAATGGAAGAAAACTACTGAATCATCAAAAGCAACCTATTCTTAACCATAAAAGAAATTCATCTAACAACAACCTGATCTACAACTGAAATAAAACATACAAATACAAGTAAAGAGGAGATTGGATGCTTGGATTGGGCCCTAACCCAAGAGCTTTAGCCCTCTGAGGTAACTCAGTGCTAACTCAAAAAGGATTCCATCTTTATTTTCAAAACAATAATAAGATTACATGAAACTGCCAAAATAATAAGCTCAAATTTGAGCAGAGTTTACACAAGCAAAAGTACAACAAAAATCCAACAAAAATCCAACCCTAGTGAGGCCCTAGGCCTCTCTATTTATACAAATGAAGATACCAATAGCTTCCTTAAAATTAGGGAGGCTTGGCTCCCAAAACGCGAGATAATAATCAGTGATCCTCCACTTACTCGGCTACCTTCTAGTGCATGACTTGGCTGCTTGTGCTCCAAGCTGAATGAAGGGGAATTTGAAGTGAGGAGTAATAAATGAGGGGGATTCCATCCTATAAGTCCTCTCCTTTGCCCACTTTGATTTATTGCTGCCATTTGTCCACTGGATCCTTGACTTTGACCACAAAATTCATCAATAATCTGCATTAAACACATATTAGACCACATGGCATCATAACTAACTCAACTCACTCTATAAGCATAAATATAATCAGAAAATCATACAATAAGCTAAGAGAATGGTTGATTTGACTAGGTTAGGAGGTAAAATGAGCCCATATAATTACCCATTTATGAGGCTCATCATCACCCCCTACTGAAAGTGTTTCTCATCCTTTGAGCAACTTAATCCATCTCCTCATCTTTTATGGCCCTGGTGGCCTCCCTAGAATCCCATGCTTCTGATGTGGTCTCCTCTTCCTTGTCATAGAATCCTGCCTTCTTATCTATCTCTTCCCACTGCTCCTGCTCTTCTTCTTCTCTTCTACCTTCCAGCATGCCTAGCAGCAGTGGGGGACTCAATTTGAGGCCAATCCAATTGACCTTCAGCCTCTGCATGGAGTGCTTGTACATTGGCACTCTCCTTAATGCCTCCTTCATCCTCATTGGGGAATGATATTCCCTGATCTGTAGACTATGTGGTAAGGTGTTCCATATCCTCATACATGCATACACACAGCCATCCCTAAGTAACCTTTCCATATCCTCAAAATGTGCAATGGCTTGTGCCTGATCACTTATATATCTAGGGGCAATCTGAGGATTATTGGCAAGGAGGTTGTGTGTGCTGATGACTGCCATGGGGTTTGATGGCTTAGCTCTGATCATTAATGTCTCATTCTGCTCCTTTATCATCAACCTTCTTATTTCTACTGTCCTTAACTCTTCATGGTTCATCCATGAGGCCATGGCCATTAGTTGCAGGTATCCTAGCCTAACATTGGGGTCCCGCACATTCATGTATATGAGGGCCATGTTATGGAGGTACAATTCTGTCATCTTTTCCTTATCTTTGGATGTGCTTTGATCACACAGGTCCATAAACTGCCTGTAATCTTGGAAAGGCATTGTGCCTCTTTGTTCCAAAGTCTTTATCTGAAATTGCAACCATTGGTCCTTGAAATACAAGCCATAGGATTTTGCTAGTGTCCTACATTGCAATTCCTCCATGGACCAACTGGCCATGTATGCCAGTTGGGTCTCTTTCCCTTGCAGCTATCTTCTTAGCAATTCATTTTTAATTTCAAGGTGGCTTCTTTTGATTGTTTCTCTGTGTCTGACAAAACTTAACTCTCTTCCCATTTCTCTGAGTTTGTTCTCCATATGGCCAATATCCTCAACTCCTTTGGATTTGGCTATTTGCATCCACCTATGGGTCCTTATTCTTTCTTTCTCTAATTCAAAGAATAGTGGAATTGTAGATTTTTGTGGAATTATTCTTCCCCCCCTCAAGAAGATTCTAGTAGGAGCCAAGACTTGGCTAGGGATCAGGTTCTTGTAGCTTTGTTTCTTCCTCCTTTCCCTATGGCTATCCTTCTACCCTTTTCTCAAGCTGTTGGGTCTCCTGTAGTTTTGATAGGGTCTCATGTAGAACTGTTTGTGCCTCCTGTAGGACTGTCTGTGGGTCTTGTATTTCTACCTTTTCTTTCCATGTGGGGGATCTAGGAGTCCCCCTTTCATATGTGATAGGTGCCTTGGAAGGGGATTCTTTTCCTTGGGTAGAGGGTGAATCTTCAATAATAATTGACACTTTTGAAGAAGGTTGGGGTTTCCCTGTTTTAATTCTTGTGCTCTTCCTAGCCCTAACATACATTGAGGTCAGCGTCTTCCTCTTCTGTTTTGACTTAATTGGTGTGCTAAGGGCAGTGATAGCAACTGCTACCTCGCTTTCTAGAGTCTCAGGGGACACTTCTGTCTTTTCTGCCCCTTTTTCTCCTCCTTCTATCTCTTTCTCTATCTCTATTTGCTCTGTTTCTCCGTGCTATGTTTCTTTAGCTTTCTCATCCTCTATCTTGTTTTCTTCCTTCTTCCCTTCTTGTTCTTCTAAATCATCAGTTTCTTCAACTTCTCCCTCTTGCTACTCTTCCTCCTCGCTGCCTGTAGGACTAATATCATAGCTCAGGGTCTTTATGAAATCTTCATCTATCATGTTTCGGAAGATTTCCCATGCTATAGGGAGTGTAAATGTATGGAGGGCTTCTTCCACTAAAATTTTGGTTAACCCATGGTGAGCTAGCTATTCTGGATTTCTTGGTTTTACTTTAGTACTGGAGTCAATGAGGGACTACAGGAGGAAGTAGGGGATGCTTAGCTTCTGAGGGGTTGGGGTGTCCATGCCATACCTTAACTCATGAAGGATTCTAAAGTGGTAACCATAGACAATGATGTACCTCCCCTCACAGGAAATATACTTGATTATTTGGTAGATAACCTCATCCCAAGGATATGGGATGCTAACCCTTCTTATGCCATTTTTATCTTCTACAGGGGTTTCATTGTTTTGGAAGAAGTTTTTCTTGGCAGCCTGGCCAATTGGTTTTTCATCCTTACTCCAAGGAAACCCAAGAGGAAGGGTAGTGACCCTACTGATAAATTCAGGGGTTATCTCCATGGAAAGGCCTCTAAAGGTGATAGTGGCATGTGTTCTGGTGTGAGGGACAAAAAAGTGGGAAAATTCTTGAGCAATTTCCTCATCAAACCCTCGGAATTTCTCAAAAACGTTCATCCAATTTTCTCTTGTGAATATGTCCACTACTTGGGGATGTGCAGGGAGCTTGGAGGAGTTGGTGGGCTCCTTCCTCATAAAACCTCCTATCATTTTGTTTATGCTTCTTTGGGAAACGAAATGTGGAGAAGGAGACAACAATTTTTGAAGAAAAACAGGGAAACAGAGAGACTGTGTTTTTTTAAGAAAGAAGCATAAATTTTCTTTTTAATTTCCTCCACCTAAAGGCTTGATTTCACCCTTGAATTTAAACCATTGCTTGCATATTTTGATATTCAATGGGGCTATGCATGGAACCTACCTCCTCAGCCCAAGAATCATGCTCAAACCTGTGTTTTCCCCCTTCAAAACAACTCACTGGCCCTCCTGTAGAAGACTATTGTGTCCTCCTATAGAATTCCTGTAGGTGCTCCCATAGAACCTGTAAGTGCTCTTGTAGAGAACGTTGAGAGTAGGAATATGGGAGATATCAATGGAGAATGATGGTTACAAGGCTGTGGGGGCACAAGTGGATTTGCAAGAGTGCAGTTTCGAGGAGAGAATGAAGAAAAAGGTGGTGAGAGTGCTTGGGGAGGAGTATTTAATACTTTTTATGGATATTTTTGGTGATGGAGGGTGAGCTAGCAAAGTGTACGTTGGCCATATTCGGACCATTGGTCCCCACCTGCCTTGACATCATGACCCTTTCCTCATAATCATCCCTCATGATTGCATCGGAGTTCACACTTCCTCCACTACCTGTCCTTGACATCTTTCTTGAGTTGACTGTGCACATGTGTGGGTGACATCTTCGGATGAGTGGAGTCAACTAGATGAAGGTGGCCAAGTTAACTGGCCACCTTTCCCTCATTCAACCTCAACCATCTCGTTGTTGTTGCATGCCTTCTAATTACACAAATGCAAACAGAGGAGCAGGTTAGTTACTTACCTGGGATCCGAATGCATTTGCTGTGAGGTGTTGTGTCTCTCTCTCTCTGCTGCGTGCCTTTTTTTTTTTTTTTGTTGCATGTTGTTTGCTTACTGATGTGTGGTTGTGCTTTGTGCAAGTTCCTCTCTGGCTAGATCTGATCTTCAAGTGTCTTCTTCAACCTTCATATTTGCACCCTCTTGCTGCTGATGCTGGATTTTAATGGGATCAACTGCTACAGGAATTCCTACAAGAGCTCCTGTAGCTGCTTCTCCCTTTGAAACTTTAGCTTCCTTCTATGCTTGGAGCTGTGAGGATGATGCCGGAGATGTAGATAGAGATGGAGAGGTAATAGGTAGGCTTCAGGTGAGGTTGATGGTGATGTTCCCTTTCTTATATTTTTGTTTTTTTCTTTTCCCTAAAAAACTATTTTTTCTGTGTTTTTCTTGAGCGGGTAGAAGAATAATGCTTGGGATTGGATGCAGGCTTGGAAATGATGGCAAGGAGGTTTGAAGACTACAGGAGGATTTATAGATCTTTGATGAAGCTTCCCTACCCCTCAAACTACCTTTTATATCCATTTCTGGCTCTTTGTAATTCCTACAAGAGCCTCCTGTAGAAAACATAGAGCCTCTTGTAGAAAACACAGTTTTTAAAAAAGAGCATAGTGAGGAGAAAAGAATGACAAGAATGATGGAGAAATGTGTGGGAAGGTAAGATAAGTGCTGGTATTAGTTTCAGGGCTCCCTTGGCACCTTCTGTTGCTTCCTGTAGTCCTCTTGCAAACCTGCAATGCAACTGGATTTTTTTTTTTTTTTTGAAAAACAACCAGGGCACGTCAGAGAGATTTTCACCCTAATTGCCTGCCTTGGGGGCCTCCAAGGGAGGTTTTCACCCAAGCATCTTATTTTCACTTTCCTCTTTTTTGACATCATTGGGCCGCTTCAAAAGAGTTTTTCAACCCAATGATGGGATTCAAGCGCCTCATGGAGGTTTTCACTTGAGTCCTTATTTTTTTATTGTTTTCTTCTTTTTCTTCAGTGAGTGGGTGAAGTGGACGCTAAGACATGCTCCACTACCATAACTGTCTTATTCAAATCTTCAATGAACTCTCGCTTAGAGAGGGGTTTCTTGTAGACTTTCAATCGGTGTCCATTGACAAGCATGGGGATGGCTTCATCATCAATGGTTTTGATCATAACTAAACCATTGTCATTGCATTTCTCCATCGTGTAGGGTCCTAGCCATCTTATCCTTAGCTTGCCCTTGAAATATTTGTATCTTGAATCATAGAGTAGTGCCCAATCTCCCTCTCAGAATTGCTTCTCCTTGATATTTTTTTCATGCCATATCTTTCTCTAAAGTTGAACTACCTCTGTATGGAGAAGGGCCTACATTCTGTGTTCATCCAATCCATTGAGCTGAAGTAATCTTTCTTTCTATGCATGGTTGAGGTCTAGGTCCAACTGAGCTGCCATCCTTAGGGTATTGAATTCAAATTCTATTGACAGCAAAGCCTTCTTCCCATAGACCAGCTCATAGGGTGTGAACCCTGTAGTGGTCTTCCATGTTGTGTTGTAGGCCCAAGTGGCCTCAACTAATCTTTCTACCTGGTCTTTTCTATTGTTGCTCACTACCTTTGTCAGGATCCCCTCCAGTGCTCTGTTAGTGACCTCCACCTGCCCATTGGTTTGTGGATGGTAAGGGGTTGAATTCATGTGCTTTATTCTATGATGTGTGAGCAGGTATTCAATTAGATTGGAAGTAAACTAGCTACCTTGATCTCTGACCAATTCTCTTGGATACCTAAACTTGCAGAATATGTTCTCTCTCAAAAATTCAACTACCTTTTCCTCTATTGCTACTTTGATTGCTTTTGTCTCTACCCACTTTGTTAGGTAATCGGTGCCCACAATGATGTATTGTTTTTGCTTTGAAGGAGGGCTGTTAGGCCCCACAAAGTCCATGCCCCACTTCTCAAATGGCTCAAAGGTCACTTGAGGTTGCATGGGCATCTCATCCTTTGGAGTAGGTTTCTCCATCCTCTAACACCGATCACACTGGCTAGTATATCTCCTCACATCCTGATGAAGAGTGGGCCAGTAGTAGCCTGCTTACAGTATCTTGAAGGCAGTTTTTTTTGCTGCAAAATGACCTCCACAAGGCCCATCATGATAGGTCAGGAGGATTTCAAAGACTTCCTCCTCCCTAACACATCTTCTCAAGATCTGATCTAGGCCAAGTTTGAAGAGATTTCCCCCAGTCCAGGTGAAAGGGGCGCTTTTCCTTACGATCTTGCTCTTCTCTTTTGAGGACAGGTGTGGTGGAAATTGTGTTGAAACCAAGTAGTTTCCTATATCATCAAACCATGGAAAGAGTACTGAAATAGAAAACAGGTGTTCATCTGGCATTTGATCATCCACCATTCCTTCTTCACCTGCAGGAAAATTTACTCTTTATAGAAAGTCAGCAACAACATTTTCTTTACCAGGCTTATCATTAATGGTCAAATCAAACTGCTACAGTAAAAACAACCATCTAATAATGTGAGCATTCACATCTGGTTTGTTCATTAAATATCTAATTGTAGCATGATCAGTGTGCACAAAGGTTTGATAGCCTGTGATATAATGTTTGAATTTGTTTAAAGAATGCACGACAACTAGGATTTCCTTCTCGGTCACTGTATAGTTTAACTCGACCTTTGACAATTTTTTGCTTATAAAGTATATGGAATAAGGCAACCTTTCATCAATTTGTCCCAAGGTTGCTCCTATTGACTTGTTCGAGGCATCTGTGTGAATGTGGAAGGGTAGGGCCCAGTTTGGGCCTCTCAGAATTGGGGCAGTCACGAGCTTGCTCTTCAAGGTATCTAGGGCTTCTTGACAGTTTTCCGACCATATAAACTCAACATCTTTACTTAAAAGGCCAAACAATGGAGAGGCTAGCTTAATGAAATCTTTAATGAATCTCCGGTAATACCCAGCTAAGCCCAGGAAACTTTTGACATCTCTCACCTTTTGAGGAGGTGGGACCCTTTGGATGATGGTAATTTTGTTGGGGTCCACCTACATTCCTTGTTGAGATATTGCATGACATAGCATGATCCCTTCAGTCATAAAAAATTCACATTTTTCTGGACTGAGAGACAGGTTCATCTCAATACATTTGTCTAGAACTTTTCCTAGATTAAATAAGGTTTCCTGAAAGTCAGAGCCATAAGGATTAAAGTCATCCATGTATATCTTTACTACATCATGAACTAATTCAGAAAATATACTCAGTACCGCTCTTTGGAAAGTGGTGGGAGCATTACACAACCCAAAAGGAAGGACCCGATATGAAAAGGTACCCCAAGGGCAAGTGAAAGTGGTCTTATGTTGGTCTTCCAGGCTAATTTGAATCTGATTGTACCCGCTAAACCCATCTAGGAAAGAGAAAAACTTTTTCCCTCCCAGACCGTCTAACACTTGATCTATGAAAAGTAAAGGAAATTGGTCCTTTTTAGTGGCTTTGTTCAATTCCCGATAGTCGACACAGATTCTACACTTACCATTTTTCTTTGGCACTAGCACCAAAGGAGAGACCCATTCATTGTCAAAGATGGGATAGATGAATCCTACATTAAGCAATTTCAGTAGTTCTTCCTTAACAATATCTTTAAGTGCTAGATTCATCCTCCTTTGAGGCTACCTGACTGGCTTGCAATCCTCCATGATGTATATATGATGAGTACATACTAAAGGGTGCACTCCTGTCATCTCCTTATAACTCCAGGCGAAGGAATCTAGGTGTTTTCTCAGCAAGCTACACAGTACCTTCTCCTGGGAAGTGGATAGGGATGGATTGATTTTCAAGGTTCTTTATGGGCTGAACTCTATATTCTTAACATAGAGAGAGGTGGAGTCAGCTGCACAGAGATTAGTTGAGGTGTTGTTTTGGGTTTCTCTTACTATGTCCTCTAATGGTGATACACTGAGAGGTGGATTCTAAATCAGATTTTCAATCATATCATCCTCATCTTGCTGTTTTCCCCCCATGGAAATTCCTAATGCACAAAGCAGTGTAGAATAAACTTCATCCTCATCTTCCTCCTCCAACTAGAGAGGTAGATCATGTTCTAACAAGGGTTGGGTAGGAGGATATAGGATTAACTGCTTGGACATATGCATGTTCTTTATGGTCATGTTCCCAGCTCAACAGTTGATGTTGGCATTGGCGGTAGCCAACCAGGGTCTTCCCAGAATGAGAGGATACCCAGTGAGCTCTGCCTTTGGTTGGAGAACTAAGAAATTAGTAAGGTACTCCCAAGAATCAATGGAGACCATCACATCTTCCACAATCCCCTCAGGGGTCACGGTGGAGCGGTCTGCTGACTATAGCATGGTTGTGGTCTTCCTCAAGGAACCCTGGAAGTTGAGTTTGACCATTGTGTCCTTTGTCATCACATTAATGGCAGCTCCTAGATCAATCAAGGTGTGTGGGATCATGGTGCCATTGATTTGGACATCAACTACTGGGCTTCCAAGGTGTAGATATTTTGGACAGATTACCTACCCCAACATCAGATCGGACAGCTGCCCTATGACATTGATGGTTGGGGCATCTCTCTTGTGCCTTCCTGTATGCCTAAATCACTTCTCTTTTATCAACCTATTGTAGATAGGCACATCTTTGATGGCTTGGAAAAGTGGTATCTTCACACATAAATGTTTCAATTCCCCCAAGAGTTCAATTTCTTCTGGGGTAGGTTGGACTGTCATGGATAGTCTTTCAGGAAAGGGTCGAATTGCTTTAGGTTCACTTTCCTCTTCATTTTCCTCAACCTCCCTGGGTGGAGGCTGGCTATCTGGGAGAACTTTCCACATCATAATTTAATTTCCTGAATCTCCACAGCATAAGTTGGGCATGATGGTTCCCCACTATACACTTGCTGAGCCTGTCTGTTGTTCGGGTTCGGATTCCATTGGACATGAATTTTGGGTTGCTTTGATGGAGTAGGAGGTAATGGTTGTGGTTGGACAGGTGGTGGAGGCAAAAGAGTGGGAGGAGAGTTGTATTGGAGCCTCCACCCCTGATGAGATGCATTCCACTGAGGTTGCGACTGAGCATAGGATTGAAATGAATGGGTGGCTAGTTGGGCATGATATGGAGATGTGAAGGACCAAGGAGGAGGTGTGGACTAGGAAGGATGAGCAGGGGGGCCCCAAGAAGGTATGGAAGTGACTTGGTTGGGGTTGTAGTATGCCTAAGATGTCCCTTGCATCCCCTACTGATATGGTCTAGGCCCATGCGGCCTCCTTTGGTTTATGTAATAAAGCTCTTCAGTGACTCCCTCATCCCCTTGATATACAAATTTAAGTCTGGGTAAGGAAGGACATTTGTCTGTAGAATTATTTTCTTCACAGACTGAACAAACTTCTATAGAGTTCAATGTGCATTTGTTCCTAGGACGCCTCCTGGTGCACCTAGGGAAAAAAATGGCCAAAGCCCTCTTTGCTTCCTCTTGTTTCCTTTTTATATGCAAAGTATCCAATTGCATGGAAAAAGTCTATATCATCTCACTCTTGAAGTCTTCCAACATGTTTCCAATTTCTCCTTTAATGGATGAGTTAGAGGAAGAGGTATTGGCTATGGGTTGAATCCCCCTACCTTTATTTCTGGCAGCTCTAGAATGGTTTCTGAAAACAGTATTTATGTCCTCATAGGATAGTTGGTAGATGTCTCCCCCAGCCAGTAGATGGAGGGCATCTAAAATATCTTCCTGAATTCCCCCAAGCAGGACCAGCTTCAGAGACTCAGGGTCAAGTGTACACTCGGCCCTTTTGTAACTGAGTTGGAACCTCTCCTCATAGTCTTCCAAGGACTCATCACTTCCTATAGTCATTCGGAAAATTTCTTCTTTAGTATCTTTTGACCTACAATAGTCTCGATACTTGTTGTTAAAGGCTTGCTGCATCTGAGCCCAAGTTGTGATACTATTTCCAGGTAATCCCATGAACCAGCGCAATGCTACATCCTTGAGAGTAGAAGGGAATAGTTTCAACTTTTTCTCATCTTTTGCATAGTCATAGGTTCGACAGATAATAGCAAACTCAAACAAGAAGGTGTCAGGATCTTCTGTAGTCAGACCATGGAAATGAGGTAGGGCGGAAGGGCTTATATTCTTCATTTTGGTGTCCCCATTGGTCTCCCGAATGGGAAAGGTACCCTCTATTCTTTCTCCATTCCCCCTAGCATTTATGTGTTTAGCCATTGGCTCCAAAGGAATGTTTTCTTCTTCTTCTTCCCCTATAGGTTCTTCAAATATGTCTGGTTGTTCACCTAAGGGTTCTTCTTGATCGCAGCCACTAAAGAAGAGAGAAGGTTGGCTGTGTGAAGTAGTGGGGGTGTTGGGCAAAAATTTCCTGAATTATCTCTATTCCTACAAGGCATGAAAGGAAATATTTTTGGTTGGTTTTTGTTTCTTTTTCCCCACACTGATAGTACCTACAAAACTGAAATTGATTGAACAAAACAAATTGCAACTAACCGAAATGAACTTGTTAAAATGAAATTTGCAGAATTGAAAAGGAAAGCAAGGAAATGCAGAACTGAAGGAAAAGAAAGGACTAGTCTACTTTTGCTAAAATGAAATTTGCAAAATTGAAAAGGAAAGCAAGGAAATGTAGAACTGAAGGAAAAGAAAGGACTAGTCTACTTTTGTTGAAATAAACTATTAGCATAATGTTGCAAGAAGAAAATAGAAGAAAGCAGTAATCATAGAATACTCTGGCGCTTCCCTGACAATAGTGCCAAAAAGTGGTGAGCACCAGTATTGCAGCAATAATGCTACAACTTTGGGGCTTCCTACTTTACTCTTATCAACCCAGTAGTTCGTAACAAACTTGGAAGCAACGGTGCTGTATGTAAAAATACTAGTTCTTACTGCAGGTTGTCACTTGGTCAGCCGGTGCAAGATCACTAGGAGCTCAAGTCAAATTCTATGGATTCCAGAAGAAGCTCTATATGTGATGAAAGGAAAGAAAAATAAATGCTATTCTAATTGCAGAAAGGAGAAAGACTGAAATGTAAAGCAAACCAAGTAAACCCTAATTAAACAACTAACCCTACTTTTGCAGAAAGCACTATGAAAACCATTAGAAGAATGCCATTATCTATTCAAAGAAGTAAACAACATCTAACTATGCTATTTATGGAATTAAATGAGCAAAAAAACATCTTTTTGGATTTTTATGTATTTTTATGTGAATTTGACATGCATGTAATTTATTGTTTGTGAATGTGGTAGTGAATAAGTGGCGTTGGAGTGCGGTTTTGGGACTTGAGAGGATGTAGGATGGTGTGGATGGGTCCTAGGAGGTCTCAGGTAGCCTTCTGGAGGCTTTTCCCACACTTGTCCTTCAAAATAAAGTCTACAGGATAATCTACAGGAGGACACTGGAAATCTACAGGAGGAAAAACAGCGTTCTGCAGGAGGCCTACAGGGGGAGGCCGAGAGCAGTTTTGGTTGTTTTGAGGGTGTGAGAGTGGGTGGAAAAGTTGGATGAAGGTTGGAATGAGGTGTTAGGGCACCTAGGGTCTACCAAGAATCATTAAGAGAGAGAAAGATGATTGGATTTGCTCAAGGAGAGAGGAAGAAATTCTATGGAAAATGCAGGAAACTAAGGCAGGGGAGACTTGGGTGACCTGTAGGGCATGGATCAGATGGAGGATGGGATGGCTAATAGGTTGTTCTGCTGCAAGAATATATCTACTGCATAAACAACTGACAGTCAACTAATGAGATTAAGCAAGCAATGAAATAAGTGCATCTAGAAAAACAGAGTTTTGCATCCAACTAGTCTAAACTATGATCTATGAAAGGAAATGCTTGATAAATGCTACAAGAAAGAAAAGCATGAAAGAAGTCTGTTGTGAATAAAGAAAGGAGCATGATGTAGAAGTTCTAAAGCAAAGCAAACTAGACTATTAACCAACTAAAAATTGCAAACACTAGAAGTCCTATGAATGATGAAAATCTATGTTTTTGGGGCAACGAGAGGGTCTTTGCCTTAGATCATGGTCCCAAAGGGAGGAAGAGTGTTGTCTTATATGGGCCTAACCTAGGTTTGTTATATTTAGCCAAGCAAATCTCGTAGCTAGCGGCCCTTTCGGCAATAGTCCATGGAGCGCAGAATGAGGTCTCACCTGAGGTAGCAGAGGAGGGTGCTGGAACCAAGTTTACATGCCCTTGGGATGTTTGGATGTGGTCTGGAGGTATTGCATGCCGCTTTGAAGCCTCGTGCTGCTCTATATTCGTGCAGATCTAGACCCAGAATGATTTTAACTTTCTAAGATCGCGTTGTTTATAGATCTAATCTATCTGATGAAGTATTGTAACTTAGATCTACTTATAAGGGTCTTTAAGCAAACATTTAACAGATTTAACCAATTCGCGTACTCAGAATAAATTTATATTAGCATATATCTATAACATAAGCATATGCGCATAGATTAGATAGTTATATCAACCATTCATACAGTCAGATTCGCAATAACTCAGATTGTAACACGAAATATGCAGAAGAAACTTATCTTTATTTCCACTTATCACCAATACATCCAGATCTGCCCTATGCACTCAGCTACAGGGGTCCATGCACATAGCTTCAGACTCTTCTAAGCCTTTGCGCACACAGCTACAAAGCCTCTATCCACTACCCAAACCCTCGACTTAGACTTACAGACGCTTTCAGAGTGCTTCCCTAAAAAACCCATTACATTTCAGATCCAAGATAATACCCAAAAGAACTGCCTTTCCCTCATAAAACCGCGCTCTATTTATACCTTCCTATGGTCCACGGATGACTTACTTCCTATTATTTTATATTATTTCTTGGGCGGACAACCCTATGACAGGACCTTTTACATTTCGCGCTCCAAATATTTCAGAGGTTTACAATATTTTCATCCTACTTTCTAGGCTATTAGACCCAAAACTGTTATGTGGGACCTCCGCTACCCAATAGTCCCCCAACAAAGTCATTGTGACTCGTCCCCAGTCACTCGTTGGTGTGGTGAGATGCACTGCTGTGGCTTCGCGGTTCACCTGCCTTTGAGTGACGCTTGTCATCCTACTACTTCTTCATTGTCTCCTACAACGCTTCGTCCGGCTTCTGCTTCATTGTTTCTACCAATTCATGCAACCGATAATGCTCATTCTACTCTGCTCGGTTAACATAGAACAACCCTTCCTAGGATTTTAGCTCTGGTGGGGGAACTGCCTAAGAGACCTCCTTGTAACGCTGCAGCCATTTCTGACCTTTATATCTACTCTTCGCACTGTTTGTGGCAGCTTGTGTTGCAATTTTGCAATACCTATGCTGCTATCCGTAAGATCCCAATCCTTAAGGTCCTTCAGAGATGACTTATTAACTTCCTTTCTACCTGTGGTCTCCGTCTTTCCATCCTTTCTCTATATTGTTGTAGTTTTTCGGCCTGCCCCCAGGCAGGGTGATGGCATCTAGACCAATTCTGCTTCGTGTCTCCTCTTTTCCGTACATCCCCTACTATTGATGCTGCAGGCTGCGGGATGCCCACAACTGTCAACACCATGCTCCTTAGAGAGTTCCTGCCTTTTACACTAGACACCCCTTAGGTAGATCCTACTCCCATCAATGGAACCATTGGTTGGCTTATATGAGCCTAACCCAAGTTCAAAAGAATTATTTAGCCAAGCAAATCCCACAACTATCGGCCCTTTCGGCAATAGTCCACGGAGCATGGACTGAGGTCTCACTCGAGGTAGCAGGGGAGGGTGCTGGAACCAGGTTTCTGCACCCTTGGGATGTCTGGATGTGGTTTGGAGGTATCACGCGCCGCTCTGCATCCTCGTCCTACTCTATATTCATGCAGATCCGGACCCAGAATGATTTTAACTTTCTAAGATCACGCTGTTTACAGATCTAATCTATCTGTTGAAGTATTGTAACTCAGATCTACTTATAAGGGTCTTTAAGTAAACATTTAATAGATTTAACCAATTTGCGTACTTAGAATAAACTTATATTATCATATATCTATAACATAAGCATATGTGCATAGATTAAATAGTTATATCAACCATTCATATAGTCAGATTTGCGATAACTCAGATTGTAACACAGAATTTGTAGAAGAAACTTATCTTTATTTCCACTTATCACCAATACATCCAAATTCGCCCTATGCACTCAGCTATGGGGGTCCACGCAAATAGCTACGGACTCTTCTAGGCCTCTGTGCACATAGCTGCAAAGCCTCTATCCACTACCTAAACCCCCGACTTGGACTTACAAACGCTTTCATAGTGCTTCCCTCAAAAACCCATTACATTTCAGATCCAAGATCATAGCCAAAAGAACTACCTTTCCCTCATAGAACCACTCTCTATTTATACCTTCCTATGGTCCGTGGACCGACTTACTTCATCTTATTTTATATTATTTCTTGGGTGGACAACCCTTTGACTCGACCTTTTACATTTCACACTCCACATATTTCGGAGGTTTACAATATTTTCATCCTACTTTCTAGGCTATCAGACCCAAAACTATTACGTGGGACCTCCACTACCCAACAAGGAGAGGCAAAGGGACTGTTGCTATCCTTTTGAATCTTTTCTTTGTCACTGCTTAACTTGCTATAGAAAGCACAAATGGAAGAAAACTATTGAATCATCAAAAGCAACCTATTCTTAACCATAAAATAAATTCATCTAACAACTACCTGATCTAAAACTGAAATAAAACACACAAATACAAGTAAAGAGGAGCTTGGATACTTGGATTGGGCCCTAACCCAAGAGCTTTAGCCCTCTGAGGTAACTCAGTGCTAACTCAAAAAGGATTCCATATTTATTTTCAAAACAATAATAAGATTACATGAAACTGCCAAAATAATAAGCTCAAAGTTGAGCAGAGTTTACACAAGAAAAATTACAACAAAAATCCAACAAAATTCTAACCCTAGTGAGGCCCTAGGCCTCTCTATTTATACAAATGAAGCTACCAACAACTTCCTTAAAATCAGGGAGGCTTGGCTCCCAAAACTCGATATAATCATCAGTCATCCTCCACTTGCTCGGCTGCCTTCTAGTGCATGACTTGGATACTTGTGCTTCGAGCTTAATGAAGGGGAATTCGAAGTGAGGAGTAATAAATGAGGGGGATTCCCTCCTATAAGTCCTCTCCTTTTTCCTCTCTGAGTTATTGCTGCCATTTTTCCACTGGATCCTTGACTTTGACGACAAAATTCATCAATAATCTACATTAAACACATATTAGACCACAAAGCATCATAACTAACTCAACTCACTCTATAAGCATAAATATAATCAAAAAACCATACAATAAGCTAAGAGAATGGTTGATTTGACTAGGTTAGGAGGTAAAATGAGCCCATATAATTACCCATTTATGAGGCTCATCAATGTGCAATGTCATCCCTCCCCTAAGTGATGAATAGTTTAGTTCCAAAGATAAATATAATTACCATGCCCAACATTCATATCCATGAAAATATTCAAGTGTGTGGAGGTTGAAATAATAATGGTTTTGGTAGTTCATTGATGTGGTACACTGCATTCTCCATATCCTCTATAATGATGACTTTCCCCCCTCTTTCGTCACCCAGAATCCACAAGGATCCCCTGTCTTAGTAGTCTCATGCTTATAGTTCTCCTGCATGGCGAGCTTGTTGTTTTCATTCTAATAGATTTCCCATGTTTAGCAATTTCAACATCTCTCTCTTTTCTTTTGGGGCACAACCACACTATGTCATATGTCTAAAAGCTATTAGAGCTTTCTTCTCATTCCCTTTCTCTACTTCCCCCTCTTGCATAATTTTAATCCTCCTTTCTTATATGCATTCCACCACTAGTTGTGGCACTAACTTCTTGTTTTGATCATGATGAGGAAACATAGGTGTAGTAGGGGAGGAGTTGGTTACTATGAGGCTAGAGGAGGATTGTGATCATGGTTCAAATTTGAGTATCCATCCATGTAATTCAGAGCTCAAATTTCCTTAGAAATTAAACGAGAGATCCATGAGGTAAAATGTAAAGGCGCTAAGGAGAGAGCATTGTTCTGATTTAGAGATTTTTTCAAAGGTTGCAATTTGGGTATGAAGCATAAATCACACCAGAGGTATAAAAAACTAACTTCTACACACCATTGATATTTACTAGGAATTAAATACACTAGTAAAAAGTTGCTCCTAGATTGTAATGATGCCAAATACGAGATGATATGCATGTTGGATGAGATGCAAATTCAAACAAAATATTTTGCCAATACGGTGGAGATTCTTGAAGCACCTAGTGTCACCTCCTCATGCGTCATATTCTAATGGCTAGTAGTTCAGTCATTAAAAACATGAAATTAATTTAGTAGTCTGAATCAATTGCATCTTCAAGGGGTCAAGTGGAAGTATAACTGGTATGGATTGTTGTGATGGAGCTCAAGCTATGAGATATCAAAAGTAGATAGTGATGCTAATGATGAATTTACCAGACATAGATCAAGACAAGTACTCATTAAGAGAGGGCATTGGAGATATTAAATCCTACTTGTATTGTATGTATTGTGTGATACTCATCATCATATAATTATTTCTAATTAATTGTATTTAGATCCTAATTTAGGCGTAGTTGGGATAATATCTTAACTAAATAGGCTTGATTTAATTTATAATAAATTGTATTCTTATTATTAGAGTTCTGATGCATTCTTCTAGAAAGTGTTTCTTTCCAATAAGTGCGAATTATAACCACATAGGAGTCATTATTATTCTAGTTGTAATTGGTTGTTGTAATTATCTATTGTACATATCCTATTAATATAAATATGGGATTTCATCATGTGTTTGGAAATGTATTAGATATAATAAATCTCTACTTGAAAGTGTTTGGTTTCTTTGTGGTAATGATTTTTCTTGCATCCAATTTGTAGATCGTGAGTATATTTACTAAATTTTGTTTGTGTATATTGTTAGCTATTAAAATTGTTGTCATTGATGTCAACAACTAGTCATTGATGCAATGTATACAAGTTCAGGGGGAGTTTGTTGATGATTATAGACTATATTTCAAGGAATTTTGTCTACAAGTAATGTATTCAAAAGCAGATATAAAGTGATCAACTAGATATCCCTTTAAAATACCTTTCCAGTTGTGTATGGGACTTTGAAAAACTTCCAAGGGATTGTAAATTATGACACTTTGAATATTGGTAGGGTTCAAGGGGAAAATGCTTCCACACATGCAACAGAAGGCACAAACAAGATTTTTCTCATCAGTTAAACTGAAATTAATTGAGCATTCCATAACTCTGGGATGAGATGATTTTTCATGGAGAGTCGTGGTCTTTCAGTTGACAAAACCCACAGAATGGGAACTTTCCCATCAATTGATGACCATCATGCCATGAAGGTTTTGGATGAAGCACTCCCTGAGGACTTGGACATGTGATTAGGATCCATTGGAAAAGATAATGAATTGGACATGTGATTAGCCCTTGGCACAAAAGACAAGGAATTGGACATGTGATTATCCCCCAGGATGTTAAAACTCACAAATCTTGGACTTAGACATGGGATTAGCCCCCAACACAAAAGACAAGGTCATAGCCCCTTGTTTTATTATAAAGGAGTTGAAACATAGGTGTTATTCGATGCATCTCATGGTATGGGCATCTAGCAAAGCCATGACACAAAAAAAGCCATGAGCTACATATTTAAAGCACTTATAGTTTTGTCCTACGGGCATATGGAGTAAGGAGTCACATAATAAAGATGCATCCAAATTTATAATTTTAGTGCTTGCAGAGTTAAGGCATTGGAGTTAGCTTATGGTTTTGAGGAAAATGACATGACTTTGGTGAAAAAAAAGGAATTTCAGTGTTTTGGGTGTTGATTGCAATTGACGTTCTAGGGAAAATTTAAAATAAAATGATAGACCTTGATTAAAACAACATATATAAAAAGAATGAAGCATCATTCTAGTTGACATAAACTAAAAGTAAGTCTCGGTGTTAAAATAGAAGTGAACAATCAGTTCAAACTGAGGAAATGAGAATCAAAACAACAATATGAACAACAATTACATCAAGAACATTAACTGAAGTAAAGATGCTTGTTAAACCCAAAGTGAACAAATTAGCTAAATAGAGAAGTTCTTCTAAATCTATATAAACAACAAAAAACATTACAAATATTGTGTTCAAGTTATTTGAGAATTTTGGAGTTGGAGTAAGAGAAACAAATGGGTGTTTGAATGAGCAAAAAAGAGAATTTATCTATGAATTTCAGAGAAGCCATTATGATATGAGTTTGAAAATGATATGAAAGAATAATATGAAGGGATGTGCAGGTAGGTGCTTGCATAACAAGGAGTTGGAGCTTCCTTTCAGTTGGTTCTCATAAAAAAGGATTTGGTGCTTCCTTTAGATTGGTTCTTGAGAAATCAATAAGTTGGTGCCTGGATAGAGAAAGAAGGTTGAATCCTTGTATAGGTTGTAGCCTACACAAAAATTGATGTAATTTGAAGATGAAGTTTCATTTTTCATCTTAATAAAAAAGAATTTGTGGTTTTCCCAGTTGGGTTTCCACATTAATATCTTATGCCTAGATTTTATGAGATTGGTGTGTTGTTGTTTATTACTCTATTGATAAGTATTTTTACTTTGAGTAAGGAATTTTTTAAATTTTTAAAATATTGATTCACCCCCCAGTATTTTCTTGGTTTCTAACAATTGGTATCAAAGCCAAGTTCCTTCAGGATCAACCTAATAACTAGAAGGAAGATCATGGATAATGTCTAACTAGGATGGAGGACACACCAACAAGGCTCCTATGTTCACTGGAATAGAGTATACATTTTGGAAGGTAATAATGAAGACTGAATTACAATCTCTTGGTGTAGATGTCTGGGACACTGTATAAGATGAATATGGAAAGCCTCTAGTCATGCTTACTAGAGACGATAAGTTGGAGTTCACATATAGTGCTAAAGAAATGAATATAGTCCTTGCTTGATTGCCTAAATTAGAATTGGTCAAAGTTATGGATTGCACCACTACAAAGGAAACGTGGGAAAAAATGGGTAGTTGTTATGAAGGGAACAATAAGGTGAATAAGGTCAAACTATAAGGCTTCAAAATTTAGTTTGGATCCCTAATGATGCATGGGGATGAGGAAATATCCAAGTTTTTCCTTCGAGTAAATGAAGTAGTCAATATAAAAAGAGGACTAGATGAAAAAATAGTTGAGCTAGATGTAGTTCAAAAAGTGTTAAGGTCACTACTTGAAAGATTCAATCCCAATGTGTCAACTATTGAGGAAATGACAAATCTCAATACTTTAACGCTAGATCAATTGCTTGGAAAATTGAATTCCTATGAAATGATGATTTCAAAAGGAATAACTACAACAAGAGAGGAAGCCTTCAAAGTAGACAAGAAGCCCAAAGAAGATCAAGATGACTCATGTCGTGAATCAAATGAAGATGAGGAAAAATTTGTTAAAAAATGAAGAGAGGATAATATAAATGTAATGGTAAATCGCCTTTTAAGTGTTTCAATTGTGGTAAATAAGGTCATTATGCTTATAAGTGTCCACAAAAGAAAAACAAGAATGAACATGAACAAAAGGATAAGTATAGAAAGGTAAAGAAGGAGAATGATATCAAAAAGATAAATTTATGTTCTCAAGCTAATAATAATTCCTCAAGATATGAATATGTTCAATCCTCTATTGAGGACAGAGCTAAATGAAGTACAAAGGAGTTCAAGCTCATGGATTTAGACACTATAGAAAGAGATCATGAAGATTCTGATGTAGAAGTGGCCGAAGTAGACTTGGAAAATGAATAGATTAGTGCTTTAGAAAAACTTCAAAGGTTAAGGAAGAAGAATAAGATGCAAAAGGAGATGCTAGAAAACATAGAAAAATAAAAAGGTAACATTGAAACTTTGACAATTGTTCTTATGAAAATTGAGGAAGCAAAGAAAATTGAAGATACTTTGTTGGAGCAACTAAAAGAAAAATACAAGGCATGTGAAAATCTTGAGGTGGAGGTTGTCAACCTTAGAAAAGAGTTAGAAAATGCTAAGGCATGACTTAGTTTAAATTAGAAATTTAACAAATGGACTAGTAAAGAATGGAATATCAAATGTTCAAAGATACCTTCATATCAATAGTGGTTTGGGCTATGAAGGAGAGTCAAGTTCAACAACACTTAAAGAAAAGGAACCCATGAGCTTTGTTGAAGCAATCAAAGGAACAAATTGTGGTACAAATAAAGAGTGTGACCACTAACAATAGGAGCAACAAAGCACAAAGATAAACATAAGTAAAAATACGAATCGACTACAACAATTTATTACGAGAATTAACCATAGGGTTTAGAAAAGAATGTTGTGCCTCCAAGGAGAAGACAACAACAATACAATAGGAAAATTACTTCCAAGTATGGAAATATATTTTTCTTGGTTATTTATTTAGATGCACGAACTATGGACATAAATCTATAGGTTGTAGAGTAAATTTAAGATATAGTTAAATTAGAAAAAAGAAAAGAAAAAGATATTATATTAGTCAAATAATATATCTACCAGAATAAAGAGAAATACACCTAGGAACAAGAATTTTTTTCTCCTTCTGTTGAAATTCTGAAATTCTATAGCTATCATAATTATAAGCATAAGGTAGATGAATGTAGAATTAAAATATTTAAACCATCTCCTAATAACAAGAAAGAAAAAAAAACCCAAGGTATGGCAACAAAAAAGTAAGAAAGAAGTGAAAAATGTGGCATTGTGTTGTATGCACAAAATCATGCCAACCATTAGTATGTAGATAGTGGGTGCTCAAAACATATGACAGGTGATAACAATACATTCCTATCACTAAAATAAGACAACAAAGGAAATTTCACATTTGGAAATGATGCTACAATTAAATCATGGGTAAAGGCATTGCCAATTTGGTAAATGGAAGGGGTAAAGCAAAAAATGTTTTATTTTTTGAAGGCTTGAAACAAAATATTTTGAGTGTGTGTTAGATGTTTGATCAAGGATATGATGTTATTTTTCATTCTAAAGGCTATGAAAGTAAATTAGCAGACACAAGTGAGGTGTTAACTGAAGCTGGTAGAACATAAAAAAATGATTATGTTCTACATGAAAATAATGAGCAATTTTGTTTGTGTAATTTGATGAGAGCTGGTTATGGCATAGAATATTGAGCCATTTGAATATCCATCATATAGTAAATATGAGTAAAAACAATGTTGTGAGGGACTTGCCAAAATATTCCCAGCTAGAAAGTACAATTTGTAAATCATGTTAGATTGGGAAACAAATTCATTTACCTTTCAAAGCTAAATAAAAATCATCCACCAAGACATTATAGTTGGCTAATATGGACTTATGTGGTACTTCAAGAATTCATGCACCAAATGGTAAGCTACATTTTATGCTAATTATTGATTATTATAATAGACTAATTTGGGTTGCATTTTTTAGGGAAAAGTCAGAAGATTTTGAAAAGTTTAAAGTCTTTAAAGCTATGGCTAAAAATGAAACTGACTGCAAATTAAAGTGTATAAGATATGATAATGGTGGAGAGTTTACCTTTAAATAATTTGATGAATATTGTAAGGAGCATGGCATAAAAAGGAAATTCACCATTACAGAAACTCCACTACAAAACAATGTAGTTTGAAGGGCTAATAGGTCAATACAACAGTTGGAAAGAGTAACGATGGATGAGAGAAATATACCACAAAGGTTTTAGGTTGAAGATATTCATACAACAATAGTTATCTTGAATAAATCCCACTTTAGACCAAATAGTGACAAAACCCCCTACGAACTGTGGTATGGAAAGCAAACAATAGTCAATGACTTCAAAGTCTTCGGTAGCAAGTGCTACATCAAAAATAATTATGAGGAGATTGGTAAGTTTAATTCCAACGAAAATGAATGTATATTTATTTGGTATTCACATAACAACAAGTATTATAGATGTTATAATAAAACCTCAACAAAAATATTGATAGAATTGATGTCAAAGTGGATGAGTTTACTCCTCTCAAAGACAAGCAACCGACAAATATCATCTCAATGTAACTGGCCAACCAAGAAGATGATGATGAATAGTTTGAGGAAGAAGTCAATAAATACGTATAAAATCCCCAACCAAAAGACTCCTTAAGGTATGTTCAAAAGCATCATCCTTCTAACCAAATTGTAGGTGATTTGGATGTCGAAGTTCAAACAAGAAGAAGAGTGATGAATCCCCCTGATTAAGCACATATTGGTATGTTCTCCATGATTGAACCAAACTATTTTTCTCAGGTCAGATAGGATTAAAACTAGATAAAGGATATGAATGAATAGCTACCTCAAATTAAGAAGAATCAGACTTGGGAATTGGTACCAAGACTAGTAGAAAAAAATGTCATTGGTACGAAATGGGTCTTTAGGAATAAATTAAATGAGGATGGATAAGTGATGAGGATTAAGGTTAGATTAGTATGAAAAGGTTATGCTCAAGTTGAAGGATTATATTTTGATGAAACTTTTTCTCTTATAGCTAGATTAGAGGCTATCAAAATTCTTTTAGCTTTTACTAGTCATGAAAACTTCAAGATATATATCATATCGATGTAAATTCAACCAATGGTGAGGTTGAATAATAGGTTTACATTGAGAAACCTGAAGGTTTTCAACTGTCTAAAAATCCTGCTCATGTATATAGGTTGAAAAAGGAATTGTATGGTCTTAAAAAATCACCTAGGACATGGTATTCTAGATTAGACAAATATATGTTACAATGTGGGTTCAAAAGAGATTAGTAGACAACAACTTGTATCTCAAATAGAAAAATGGACATATTTTGATTGTTGTTGTTTATGTTGATGATATTATTTTTTGTATTGATGCAGAACAACTTTGTCAAATTTTGTAGTGTATATGAAGGATGAATTTGAAATTTCCATGCTTGGATGAATTACATACTTCCTTGGTTTATATGTCATACAATTAGCACAAGAAATATTCATATCCCAAGGTAAGTACTTAAAAGAATTACTAAAGAAATTTGGAATGGAAGAATGTTCACTTGTCAGTACTCCCATGGTCACAGGATGCAAGATCAACAAAGATCTTGAGTGACTTGAGGTAGATCAGATGATGTATAGGTCAATAATTGGTAGCTTCATATATTGCAACTATAATACCAAATATTATGCAGTTTGTTGGTGTTGTTGGAAGATTTAAATCATCCCCCAAACAAAGCTATCTCCTAGCAGCCAAAATAATACTCAGATAATTAATAGCTACTATGGATTATAAGCTATGATATCCACGAGGTAAAAAATTCTCACTAATTGCATATACAAAGATTGATGGGGTAGAAAATGTAGATGATAGGAAAATCACAAGTGGAGGTGCTTTATTTCTAGGAGAGTGTCTAGTGGCTTGGTTGAGAAAGAAGCATACATCAAACTCTCTCTCTATGACTGAGGTAGAATACATTGTAGCAACATCTAGCTAACTCAAATGTTGTGGATGAAACAAGCCTTATAGGATATGAAGGTAGATTATGAATAATCTATTTCCATTATCTGTCATAACATAAGTGTTATCAACATATCTAAGAATCTTGTTCTACATTCAAATACCAAACATATTCCCATAAAGTACCACTTTCTTAGAGAAAGAATTGTAATTAGTTGGTGAAACTGGAGTATATTCCAACAAAAGAGAAAGATGTTGATGTCTTCACCAAGCCTTTGCAAGAGACCCATTTGATTTTTTAAGGTAGAGGTTGGGATTCATTTCTCTCTCCTATCTCAACTAGGTCTTCTACATAAGTAAAAGAAGGAAGTTATCCAAATCAATATAGGGATAAATGAACAAAAAAGATCAACACAAGGGATTTTGAAAGTTCCATAAAAATATAATAATCATAGGGAGATATTAATTGCAAGGGAAGTATCTAAAATATTTTCCATTGATGTCACAGGGGGAGAATGAGAAAACATTACATAAGAAAACAATTTCATGAGAAAATATTGGCATAATAAGATGGTTTGTGGTTCTTTTCTTGATAGGGGAATGGATGCAATTGGATTCTCAAAATAAAAGGGAGAGAATCAAAAAATAGGTAGCCAAAGAAAATGAGTAACCAAGGTGGTGTTTATTTCCAAGTGCTAGAGTGGCCACCAATGAATCTTCCCTGTTTGACATCAATGATTTAGTGGTGTTTCCATCAATGCTGAAGGGGGATATTTTTTTATCAAGGTGTTGTCATTGATGTGACCATATAGTAATTGATGTCAAGTATACAAGTTTAGGGGGAGTTTGTTGAGATTTTTTTGAGAGTTTGTTGATGATTATAACATACCTTTCAAGGAATTCTTACTATAGGTAAAGTGTTCAAAAGAAAATGCAAAATTTTTAGTTAGATAACCATCGAAAATAACTTTCTAATGGTATATGGTACTCTAAAAAATCCCAAGGGATTAGAATTTATGGCACTTTGAAGATTAGCAAGGATCCAGAGGAACATGGTTCCATAAGGGCTAACAGAAGGAGTAAATGGGGTTTTTCTTGTAAGTTAAAATGAAAACTCACAACATGTGTGGAACTATAGGATGGGAGGATTTTTCGTGGACAACCATAGTCTTGCAATTGGAAGAACCTATGGAACAAGAACTTTCCGATCAATTGATGACCATCGTGCCTCATAGCTTTGGATGAAGTAGTCGATGAGGAGTAGGTGTGGCGCTATATGGAAAGAGTGAAATGGAGAAATTATCCAAAAAAATACTGGTAATTAACGTGTATTTGGTGCTTGGGTGAAAAATTTTAACAAAGGAAAAAAGCGAAAACCAAGGACCTTGTGCCTTTCCTCTATACTAGGAGCATCTGAAGGAAGAGACACATGAAAATATGTGATTGGTAGAAGTAGGTGAGTTTTCACACAGGTGGAAGTGATGTTAGCACAAAGGTGATATGACATGACTCTGGTATGACATATGGCAAGCTGATTTGGCATTTTTAGTATCCCTAGTATCCCTTTGTGAAGTGATACGAGGCACAACTCACAAGGTGACACATGGCAATGTGATGATGTAGCATGACACACCATCGAGTTGTGGAAGTAAAAAAGTTTGTAGAGGTTCAACATGGTGTTGTGGAATGGTTGTTGGAGTTTCAGGACAAAGATATGTCTATTACTAGACATGGACATTCAAGTCTTCTTGCAGGAGGTTTAGTAGTGGCACACTTTCGTGATAGGTATACTCGAGAGATAGAGAAATCTCCATTAGACGACATGAAGATTCATGTCCCCCATGGAAGTTCTAGAATATGTATAGATGAGGGGCACATTGTAATAGATAGAGACACTAAAGGAAAACATTCATAACACAAGCATATAATGTGAATATAAGCCATGGGCCACTTTTTGATTAATGCGGAAAAATTCCACAAAAAACAAGTTCGAGAATCCTTTCCATAGTAGAGATAGGTGGAAATGAGTGATGTTGTGGTACACTAACAAAGTGATACGTGGCAAACAAAAATGACCTTTTTGGTTGGCCAAGTGGGATAAATACATATGACACATGGCACCATTAACAAATTGACATGTGGCAACATTGACATCAGTTACTAATGTGGTGACACATTGGAATTTGTTCTGAGGGGTCATGTTTTGAATTTTTTTCTATGTGAATGATTTTTCAAAATTGGGTGATGGAAGGATAGTGGACATGTTAATGAAGTGGCATATGGAGACATCCAAAGGTTTGGTCCATTTGGAACTTTGCAAAGTTCAAAAACGTTAAAAATCATGCATCCCGAACTTGGATGTGCTATTAGCCCTAGGTACAAAATATAGGGCCACAACCCCTAGTTCTACCAAAAAAGAGCTGAAACAAAGGTGCTATTTGGGGCATCCGATGGTCCAAGAATCTAACATAGTCGTGACATAGTGAAGGCCCTAGACTCTAGATTTAAAGTACTTAGCCCACGGTTTCGACATATGGGCATATGGAGTAAGGATCCAAATGATGAATCTGAATCCAAATTTATAAATTAAGCACTTGAAACATTACGACATTAGTTTGGGCCATCAGTTCTGTTAGCTACCTATACCAATAGGTTTCATTTTTCATGATTGGCAGGGGAAGTGAAAATATGCTCTACTTTGGTGATGCAAAGATCTCATATTTTGTGGAAAACACCTATCTACAGTTGTTTGATGTTGTCCTACTTCTGAATGGGTGATCCAACAGTCTAAGCTGGGTCATGCCACATTTCAATTTTTGTTGTAGATTAGAGAAAGAGATCTGTCCAAACTGTTCAATCTTGGCAAATCAGTAGTTAGGTAGAGAATGAAGGTTCCCAACTACTTAATTTGGGACCTTGGAAGTAATAAGGCTAGCCTTAGATAGAAAATCAAAAGGAAATGCCAAAGGAAAAGAAAAGGGCACATGAGGGTTTGCCAGTCTAAGTGCACTCTCCTTGAAGTAATAAAAAATGCTAGGCAATAGAATGGGTAGGTAGATGGGGTTGCAGAAGCATGATTTCTTTCATATCACTGGCCTAAGCAAAGAAAACACATGGTGGCCAGTGCAGATCCTCCTATTCAGCAGTTTTGTAGCAACAAAGTGAAGCATGTCTAACTTCCCAATCATTCCCCATCAAACTCCTTGCTAACATCCCACTATTACCTTGGTTCATGAGAGAAATCAAACTCATTTACTGATCCTTGTTGTATAGAAAAGCCACCTTTCTTGTGTAAAAATCTTTTCATTTTGATCTACTCTCCTAACTAAGTTTGTTCCCTAAAAAACTTAGTGTTTGCCTCCTCCCTTCCTTATCTCCCATCCAATACTAACTACTAACTCTATCTATACTTAACTCCCTATGTTCCCCTTTCCCTATTACTATATCACTATTGTGTGTAAAAAACCCAAAATATGTATATATCCCTTCCCTTAGGCAATATAGCCTTATAGTTCTAAAAGGTCAGAGTGCAAAGAAATTAAGGTGCTAAAGGCTAAACAGCGCTAATATAATGTCTTGGGATTAAACCAAGATCCGCTTGGTTTAACAGCCCTAACCCCTTGTTGTGAATAAATAGCAATAAACCCATTTTCACCCACAAAACATTGGAAAAACCAAAAAACCCACTATGATGTCTAACCCGCGCTATTTGCATAAAACCCGATTAAAACCCATTTCCTCCGCTTATCCTAAGGTTTTACCTCTCGGCGTGCTCACCATAAAAAACAAAGGAAAAATATTATTTAAATGCCGTCGGGTCCCGCCGTATCATGTTGGCAGTTTTCTCTCCCGTCGTCCGTCGGATCTGAGCCCTCCCATCCGACGGCTCACGTCAATATCGGACCGCCCCTGATGCCTGTACGTTAGCGCCCGAAATTTGTCAGAGGGTGACATCAGGGCTCGAACACGCGTCAATCCTGGGTTGTATCGGGCAGCCTCCTACCAAAACCGCGCCCATACCTTAAGCGGTCTAATATTACCGCTTATCGCCTTCTGCTTACCGCCCGCCCAGTCGGCCCTACTTCGGCTCCACGCCATTGCCGAGCCAGCACCACATCAGCACCCGACCCGCCATCGCTCCGACCTATCTGCCACGTCCTCCGTCCACGTGGACCACTCACAGACCGCCACATCATCACTCCGTACTGACCCCACCCATGACGTCATGCTGACGTCATCCGAGAAAAGCGCGCCAAAGGCCAAATTTCCAATATTTTCGCCAAAAATCGCGTTTTTTCGCATTTTTCACCAAAAGACTGTTATGCCTCCTGCATGAAATTTAACGACGTTCTCGCCGCCAACCTGCAGAAATTGATTTAAAGACCGTGGGCGCCCTCAATTCACCTGTTATTCCACCATTGGCCGATTGCACCAGGTATTTATCAAGTTATCCCCTCCGCACCTGGTTTTTCACATAATTCACTGAACAAGCTAAGAGAAGAAAAACACAGTAAGTTTAGGAAATTCTCATGAACCAGTGATCCTCTTCCACTCTGTAAGCCCAATTTCCCTCACAGAAGTCCCCATTGTGCCTAAATTCCACAAATTCGCAGTCTGTTTGCGCATTCGCAAATCCAAACCTCTGCTAGGTAAATTCACCAGGAAAGCAAGTCCCAAATCCCAGCATTTTCTCTCTGAATCTATCTTAGGAGCAATTTGACTTATTTTCACCCCACTTTGCCTCTTCCCCTCTGCAAATTGCCCTGCTCCTGCAAAATTCATTGCTCTGTGTTGCTGTGCCCAGAAAAACAAGTTCAAATACAATTCAAAGTACCAATTGACCATGGAAACTCCAGTGGCATTGAACATTGCACCCTTAAATGCCCCACAAAGAGAGCTAGAATGGTAGGCCCTGGCTGACAGAGACTACCAGATGGCAGAAGTAATTCCACTATACAGCAAGTATCATATTCATGTACTCAATGAGCTGAAAGCCAAATATCTCAATGGAACTGATATTCTAGGGATTTGGGACTCCAATTTGCCCATCTTCAATCTTCCTCAAGTCAATGTCCTCCCAGATTTAATTCATCGATGCAGTGCCAACTATGATCCATGTCAAAGAGCTGTCCTCAGTCCCTCAGGTTCAGTTTTGTTCCATGTCACCCCTGAGGCTATAAATCAAATGCTGCACTTTCACACTACAAAGCCATTGACTCCTCTGTCCATGATGCACTTAATAGACCAAGGAGGCAAGCTGTCCAGTGCCCAAATCATAAAGATTAATCAGCTATTCATTGAATCAGGCTCTCAAACTGTGAGGACCCCTCCTATAGGAAATGTATATTTCAATGAGTTGGGCAGGTTTCTCATGGATATGATCAGTTATGTCCTGGGTTACAGGTCAGCTGAGGATGCTGATGAAACCATTTTGGCAATGATGTCTATCTTCTCCCTTGGAAAGCCTCCTTCTATTCACTATGATTATGCTACATACATTGCCAATAAAATTCATGAGCAATTGATGAATTTAGATAGGGAAAGGATATTTAGATACACTTCTTACATTTATCACTTGTTCCTATTTTATCAGCCTGATAGCTTCCCTATTACTCTCAAGAAGTTTGATGCTCAGGGAAACCAAAGGTCTGTGGTATTTTGGTCTTCAATCTTTCATCACACATCTTATTCACCATACAGCTACTGTGAATTCATAGACCTTTTTATCCATCCAGCCATGTCCTTGCTGTTGAGTTCCCCTCCTCCAAGATTGACAGATGAGATGCAAAGAATCCTCCAGCTCTCAAAGGCCTACAGCATTGGGGATTGGTACTTTTACCAACACCATACAGTGATCAGAATATATGGTTGTGAGTTAGCCCCATATAGGCTACCAAGATATGTCCCTATGAGACTTTTTGCTTTAGAATATTTCAGACAATTTGGAAATGCAGACATGGTCCATTTCCACAGCAAAAATAAGAAGGTACAACTCAAAGTCAGAAACCAGCTAGGCCCATTTATTTATAATAAAAGAGAAGAGGCATGGCAAGAAGCAGATAAGATCCTAAAGTGCCTCGAGTTGCAAACCAGTTTCCTCTGGATACCCTATGATCCCAATCATTTAAGTATTCTTAGAAGGGTCAAATATAAGTTGGCTAGCTATGACCATGTCAGGTTGCCTCATATTGAAAAATATGCAAATATGTTAAGATGGAAAGAGGGCACTCTAGAAGAGGCAAGTACTAAAGAGGAAATAGCACAAAAAGAAGCAAAGAAACTTGAGAAGGAAGCTGACTTGGAATATTGTGGACAGGTTTCTTCTTCTTATCATACTCAACTTGGAGCAGCTGCCTCATCTTCTACAGCTCCCCAGCAAGCAGCTCAAACTACTCCTCAAGCAGCTAGTACAGACAAAGGGAAAGAGATGGAGCAGGAGCAGACACTCCCAACAGCAGAAAGAGCAGACAGAACAGCAAGAGGAAATGGCTGAGGCCCCTGTGTCTACAGAGCAACAGGCTCAAGAAAGTGTGCCTCCAAGGCAGGAAACAACAATGGATACCTCAGTACTTCAAACCCCAATAAATGAAGAGAGAACCAGGAAGAGGGATAGACAGCAAGAAACTCCCCTCACTACGTCAGCAAGTCAACAAGGGGAGAAAAGGCAAAGATTAAACCCTTTTTCTGAAGAAGAGATGCCTATTGGGCCATCCATAGGTATGGGCCCCCCTAGCATGGAAGCATCGGCCAGTTCCTTCCAACAGGAACAAGAAAGACCACTTGGAGGAGAGGTCAGCTCCTCAAGCCAGCAAAGAAGGGCAGAATCCAGCATTAAGCAGCAATTTATTGATATTAAGAAAAAGAATGAGCCAGTCAGACTCCAGCTTTACAATCATTTGCTCAAGATGGCTCCCACAAACCAACAGAGGCCCATGTCAGCATATGACATTACAAAAGGGAAGATGACTATGAGCCATTTCATGCCTACCATGTTGCAGCCACAGTCAGCTGCAGATTACATCAGAACCAACCTAGAAGTGTTTGCAAAAGACATCCACCCAATGGACCAAATAGAGCTACATAAGCAAACGGGTGAGATGGTCTACTCCACTCTTGCAGATAAAACATTTCTAGCACACAAACTGCAAAACTCTCTCCACAATACTACTGCCCAACTAGAATTGGAGAAAGCTTCTTCTCAAGCCAAAGACAACAGGATTAAGTCTTTGGAAGATATCATTATAGAGCTTGGGCATGACCCAAGTGATCCCAAAGCTGTGTAGGCACTAATGAAGAAAAAAGATGAAGATATAGCAGCTTTGAGGAATATGGTCAAAATTCCAGCAACCCTTCACCCCCAAACAGAAGATGTTGCTCAGCAGAGAAAGGACCAAGATGTAGCAGCCATGCTGCTGACATTACACAAGCAATTGGTAGAAACAGAAGGATGATTGATAGCAACAGAGGGTGCATTACAGGCAGCCCTGAAACAGAAGGAAGGAGGGCAGGTATCTCAGCCCCCTCAGCAGGTAATTAACCTTGAGGAAACTCCTCAAATTATAAGTCCTCCCACAGAACAAACACCAGAGGCAGGCCCTTCAGCACCAGCAACAACATCAGGACAGGAACCCAGCCTTGATATGCAAAATATGATGAAAGAAATTCAAACTCTGGAGGCCCAGATGGTAGAACTAAATGAGGCCAAGGAAAAACTGGCTACACTTAATGAAAAATATGATAAATCGAAGCAAAGTGTAGCTGGAAAAACAAGAGAGGTAAGGGCTCTTGAGAAGAAAATAAAAGAACTGGAGAAAGAGCTCTCTCTTGATAAAATTGTAGCTGAAATCAAGAAAGTCCTGTGGGCCAATATTGGTCAGTCCATAACAGATCAATGGAAATATATTGAAACCATCCATGAGCATATGGATCTCATAGGCAGGGCCCAAAAGGAAAGTCAAAGAGCAAGGGCATCTTTAGGCAATATGCCTGAGATAGCCAATAGGATGATCAATGTCCTTAACAACCGCACAGGCCCTCAGCTGGCAGCCATGGGTATCTCTAACAGAACTGATACCATCCTACTAGTAAAAAGGGTGCTCACTTTGAGAAATCATGTGCAAACATTGGATAGAAGGTGCCAGGAAATGCAGACAGAGGTGAACAAATTCATGGAGAAATTTACAGCATTGCATAACAGAGGCCTTCCCAGCTTACTAAACAGTGCAGGAAGGTTATTATCTCATGAAAACTATGCCAAGAGGGTAAATACATTTGCTACAAATCAGATCACTGCAGCATCAAGTGCCCCAGAGGAAACAGGGCCTGCATCTGGGCAGAGTCTCTATGACAGAATAGAGAATTTGTTTTTTATCATGAATGAGATTAGACATCTATTTGAGGTGCCTCCAAATTACTACAAATATACTGAGGCAGATGAAACCTTAGGCATAATTTTGAGACATCAGTTGCCTACTCAGGAATGGTGGACAAGCATGATACAGACATTGCTGTGAAGAAACAGATTTTTCACCAAAATTTTTGTACATCAATCATAAGTCATCATGCTCAGAAAATTGATATATTCATTATGACTGGAGAAGAGTGCACAGAGCCAACTCAGCAAACAAATTTGGACACTAAAGCAACACTGACAGATGCAGATGACAGGGCTGAGATAGCTACAGCACGACAAAGTAATAAAGGCGTATTACTCAGAATCAATACAAAGCACCCGGTAGACCCAGTTGCCCTCAAAAGTCAAGAACTTCTGACAAACAGCAAGCAATTGTTGTATATTCATTAAAGTAGCTTTCAATTTTGTAAGAAATATCTTTGTAAGTTGGTAAGAGCAGTTATTGTGCAATAACTCAGAATTGAGATATTTCTATGATATTTTGTATATATGCACCCCCGCACAGTTTATTGGGGGTTTTTGTTACTAATTTGTTCAAGAGAACTCAGCTGTATCTCCTCTGAAAGATATAATACAAAGGAGCTGTTGGTTTCCAAAGGGATGAGTTTGGCCTGAATCTGATGTGATGAAATTATTGACTGCTGTAGGATTCTCGTGTTATGTCGTGATACAATAAGTGTTTTCTAACCGTATTTGTATTTCATTTCTTACTTAATCTGTCTGTGATGTGTGGTGATTAATCTTGGTAGGAAGGTAAAAGACTAGTTCAGGATTTGTCCATTAAAGACACCCTAAACTCAATCCTTACTACTAAATATGTTTTCTTTAGGATTAGCTGCAACTATGGAATTCTTAAATGCTCCTAGTTGCTCTAATCATATGATAAGTCTTTATTCAGTAATTCTCTTTTGCTGCTGAGTAGGATTTGTTCTTCATTTCGGGTTGCACTGTGAAAGAACTCTTAACTGCCTTTACTGGTGTAATCTGTATTGTTTATTGTTTTAAAATCAAAGTTTGTATCATGAATACCCATCTGGCCCTGCAGTGAACCTCTCTTTATCACATATATCAAAACACTTTCATCCTTGGACTCCACATGCCCAATGGATTGAACTCTCTTTGATATTTGCATGCCCTTCCTTGAACAATAGCCTGCAACCAAAATTCAAACAAAAATCCCATCTCATAACTAGCCTGAAATCCTAAAAAAAAACAAAGTTAAAACTAAAAGAGAGAGCCCTCTCTGACTACAGGTAGGCTAGAACCTGTAATCCAAAGCTTGGTTAGTGGTTACCCCGGCCGTATTCCCTCAGGAGTCAAAGGGAACAACCTGGGTGTTAACATAAATGGTGACTCCACTAGGGAACTGAATGAAATTCATAAACCCCTGTCTGATTCTTAAATACTGTAGATAAAGCCTGAGTGATAGCCAGACAGCCTTAGAAACTGCCTCTTCTTTGCATTTGCAGGAGTATATGAAAGCTGCCTCAGTCAATCTTTATTCAGTCTTAAGTTCCATACAGTTGTGCTATACTTGATCAGTCCTTGTCAAATATCAATATCTCTTAGAAATTTTCCCAAAGAAAATCATAGAAACTGGCTCCTAAGAAGAAAACTCGTCATACAAGATCTAACCCAGATCCAGATCCATCACCTGAGTTTCAAAATCCAAACTTGATTCCAAGAATCCTTAAGAAACACAAATCAGAAGGGACTTTATCAGATTCAAGTTCTGAAGCAGGATTTCAAACTAATATTCCAACCCCTGCTAAGGTTTCTCTACATCCTCATACCACCGTTCCACAATCTCCTAGTTCTTCATCCACTTCACAAGGTATCCTTTCAACCCCTCCATCAACTACACATACCCTTCTCATCCCCTTTCCTCCACTTGTTCCATTCGTTCCTGTTTTCCCTATTGTCCCACCAAACATGGCTAATAGATATGCTCCACTGCAGTTACCTGCCAATCCAGGGCCTATGCCTCAAGATTACCAAAGCAAGATTTCATATTTTGATGGTACTGGCTCTTATCCAGCCCTTCAACATACTAAGAAAATGCAGGATTATTTTGAAAATTATGAGATAGATGATGATGGTGTTAGAATGAAAATTTTTGTGCAAAGTCTAACAGGAGATGTAAGATCATGGTTTAGGTCACTCCCAGCAAACTCCATAGCTGACCCTGAAGCCCTGTATCAAACCTTTATCAACAGATGGGAGAAGAAAAAGGATCCACTTCATATTTTATCTGAATACAATACTATCAAAAGAGGTCCCAAAGAAACTATTTTGGACTATTGTGCTCGGTTCAACAATGTCTACAATGTTATTCCCCAAAATCTCAGACCCCCACCTGATCTAGCTCTATACACCTTTCCTGATGGGTTTGATTCAGATATGGCATACCAATTGAGAGAAAGAGCTCCCCGAACTTTAGCTGAGATGCAAGACATAGCAGTTAGTGTAGAAGCCAACCTGATAGCTAAGAGAAATAGGACCAGAACTGAAAGAAAGACTACCTTCAAAGAAGAGCCTTCAGGCTGGGATCAGAAATTAGATGCAATAATCACTGGTATGCATAGGTTAGGTGACAGAGTAGAATCAGTTGAGAGAAAATCATCATGGGAAGCACCACAGAATAATCCTATCAGGAATCCCAATTTTAGAAGAAATCAAAATCCTAATGTTGGCAAGGCCAGCTCTGAACCAGAGATTAGACCTCCATTCCAAGAAAACTATGCTGAAGCATCCACTTCGAATGAGCAGATAGATGATACTCACATTAACTTGATGGGCCTGAATGATGATCAGCAAGTTTTTCTGAGTCAAGAAGATCATAAGGATGATGACATCAAGCAGTTCCAAACTAAATCAGGTGAATCATTTGATTTCAAACAAGGCTATGACACAGCTGTTTTTGAAGTTCATAAGCAATACAAATTGAGAAGCAGAACTATAAATGTGACACAGCCTGAGAAAAAAAAGGACGCCCCACTGCCTAAGAAGGCTATTGTCACAGAGCCAATTGACAAAATTGATTCAATTACAAATGAAGTAACAGTTGAAGAGGTAACTGAAGTATTTCCCTCAAATCAACAACCATTGGATACATCACCTTTACAGCACAATCCAAGCAACACTTTTCAAAAAGTAAGCAAAAAGGACAAACCTCAAGATCAGATTGAAAGTCAAGAAGAAGCCTCTAAAAACTCAATTGAGAAAGAAAAAGTGGTTAACCAGAACACCAAGATCCAATCTGAAAAACCTTTTGACTTAGAAGCTGAAATTGGTAAATTAAAGATAGCCATTCCTCTTTCAGAGCTAGCCAAGCATAACATTTACAAACAACAAATCAAGAAGTCCCTTCAACTGACCCATAATAAGGATGATGTCAATGTGTTGGATGATACCCCAGAATTACTTTTCGGTCCAGAGGTTGATGGAAAGACAGGAGCTACTGGAATCTTACCTTTTTATGTCAGCTTGCATATTCATGATAAGATATTACACAATGCAATGTTTGATTCAGGCGCCTCTCATAACCTTATGCCTAAGTCAGTAATGGAAAGATTGAATTTAGACATCACAAGACCATATAAGGACCTGTTTTCATTTGACTCCAGCCAAGTTAAGTGTTTAGGCTTGATAAAAGATTTATGTGTTTCCCTTGTCCAGTACCCAAATAAAACAATCTTAATGGATGTTGTAGTTGCTGATATCCCACCCAAATATGGAATGCTGTTATCAAGATCATGGGGAGCCAAACTCCAAGGTTCCCTGCAATTGGACATGTCATATGCCACCATCTCTGTCTTTGGGCAACCAAAGAGGCTATACAGAGAGTCACTCATGAAATACATGGTGAGCAGTGAAGAAAAACCTCAAAATTTCCCTATTTATGCAGTCCACTCAGACATGGATTCCTTCATTCTGTTCAATGACAATATAAGTCCAATATGTGATGACAAATCTGTCTTACTTGAACAAGATTTGAATATGAGTGAGCGATCAAGTTCCCAAGAAATCAAGGTGGAGCAATCAATTGATGAGACAATTCTAGAGGACAAACCAGATGAAAAACAAGAACTCCAACTTATAATTCCAAGTCATAAAGAGGCTGTTAAGCCTCTCCTAAATCAAGAAACCCTTTGGTTTCTTGAGTTTGATGGATCAGTCAACAAATTAGGGGCAGGAGCTGGAGTATGGATTCATAACAAACAAAGCAATCATGCAGAAGGTCGAGCTTATAGGCTTAATTTCAGATGTACTAACAATACGGCAGAGTATGAGGCTCTTCTGCTAGGCCTCAAACTGGTAAAATCCTTACAGGCCACAAAAGTTTCAATCCTGGGAGACTCAGACTTAATTATTCAACAAGTGAAAGGAAATTTTGTCACTAATGACAAAAGACTAAGATCGTACAGGGCTGCTGCTATTGAAATACTCAAAGCTTTCACTGAATTTCAAATGACCAAAATACCTAGGACCCACAACCTTCATGCACATAGTTTAGCTACATTTGCCAGTACATGCAAATTGCCTTTTGAACCCAACCATTGTTTTACACCTGAGATAAAACACAGACCTTCTATCCCAAACAATGTCAAAGATTGGCAAGTATTTGAGGATGACACACAGATAAATAGTTTCTTGACCTTGCAGCATGGATTTTCAGGTTTAAACATTGATGATGATTCTGTGAAAGACACACAGCCACTAAGTGAACAAGACCAAATAGCTATATCACTCAAAACAACAAATCAAATACTTTGTCCAACAACCTTTAACAAGGAAAATATACAAGAACTCAAACAATTACATTTTGATGAAATAGCTGGTGCAGAGGCTGAGGTCATACAACTAAAAGACAATTTTCTGCCAATAGGCCTGACTCCATTGGAGGACATTTTTGACTCAAATGATGTTCCTCGAAAACCAAAAATGCAACCCCTTAATGCTGCCATTGAAGAATGCAACATTGGAACTACTGAAAAACCCAAGATAATAAAATTGTCTGCATCTTTACCTCCTGACCAGAAGCCTAAATACATTGACCTCTTTAAAGAGTTCCAAGATGTGTTTGCATGGAGTTATGAGGATTTGAAATCCTATGACACCTCTGTTATTCAACACACCATCCCTCTCAAGCTTAATCAAAAGCCATTCAAGCAAAAATTGAGAAGAATCAACCCTATGCTGCTCCCTTCAATTTAGAAAGAGGTACAAAAAATGTTTAAAGCCGGTATCATAGCACCAATCGGGTTTTCAGACTTGATTTCAAATTTGGTCCCCACAAGAAAGAAGACTGGTGAGATTAGGCTTTGTGTTGATCTAAGGAATTTGAATCAAGTATCCCTCAAAGACAATTATCCCTTACCTAAAATGGATCATATTCTCCAAAGAGTGGTGGGATCTTCAAGAATCTCATTACTTGATGGATTTTCAGGTTTTAATCAGATCCTAGTCCACCCTGATGATCAGGATAAAATAGCATTCACAACCCCATGGGGAACTTTCAAGTATGTCAAAATGCCTTTTGGGTTGAAAAATGCAGGAGCTACATTTCAGAGAGCAATGGATATTGCTTTTGCTAAAGAGATCTATGACTTCCTTGTTATTTACCTAGATGCCCTCACACCTTTCTCAAAATCTGACCAAGAACATCTGAAACACTTGAGACAAATATTCATAACATGTAGGAAATATGGAATTTCCTTAAATCCCAAGAAGTCTCTATTTGGTTTGGAAGAAGGTAAGCTATTGGGTCATATCATTTCAAAGGATGGCATTAGAATTGATCTAGACAGAATACAGGCCATCTTGGAAATGCCCCATCCAAGAAATATTAAAGAACTATAGGCCTTCTTGGGAAAGAACAACTTTTTAAGGAGATTCATCCCAAACTTAGCAGAATTGATCAGATTACTAAACAACATGCTAAAAAAGGATTCAAAAGTAAAGTGGACAATAGAAGCAAACCAAGCTTTTGAAGGTATTAAATTGGCCCTTACCCAAACCCCAGTCTTAACAAACCCTCAATTTGACAGAGAATTTATCATTTTCTCTTTTGCCTCCCAGCATACCATTGCTGCTGTCTTATTGCAGAAAGATGATCAAGGGAATGAAAAACCTATTGCTTTCTTTAGTAGAGCCCTTAGAGATGCACCTCTGAAATATCAGATCATGGAAAAGCAAGCTTATGCTTTGGTCAAGGCCATCAAAGACTTTAGGATCTACATCCTATACTCCCATGTTATTGCTTATGTACCAAATCCCATTGTGAAAGACATACTGACTCAAGAAAGTTTAGAGGGCAGAAGAGGAAAATGGATTGCTAACATTTTAGAATTTGACATTGAAATAAGACCTACAAAACTGATAAAAGGGCAAGGTTTGGCTAAATTGATGTCAGAAGCAAACTTCCAAGCCTTGGATATTAACCAACTGGACAATAAACCGGAGCTGGCAACTCCAAAGATCAATGTAGCCTTTGAACAATCCCTGTGGTATTCTGATATCTCTTATATATTGCAAAACCTGTGTGCTCCCCCAGGATTGTCCGGAACCAAATCTAGATTTCTAAAAATGAAAGCTTCAAGATTTTGTGTTATAGATGGTAATTTACTATGGAAAAATCATGAAGGTATACTGCTGAATTGCTTGAATATGGATGAGGCTAACAATGTTATGAAAGAATTCCATGCAGGTGATTGTGGTGGACATTTGTATTGGAAGTCCACTATGGATAAGATATTAAGGGCAGGTTATTATTGGCCCACCCTGTTCTCTGATCTTAAAAGTTTCACCACTTCATGTCACAAGTGTCAAGTGTTTGAGGGAAAAAGAAAGTTACTACCACTTCCCTTAAAACCTATTACAACAGAAAGGCCCTTTCAGCAATGGGGCTTGGACTTCATTGGGGAAATTCATCCTTCATCTTCAGGCCAACATAAATGGATTCTAACAGCCACAGATTACTTTACTAAATGGGTTGAGGCTATTCCATGCAGACAAGCAAATGATTCTACTATCATTCAGTTCCTTGAAACTAATATTCTTTCCAGATTTGGTTGTCCTGACAAGATTATAACAGACAATGCTGCTGCTTTCAGATCCAAGAAGATGGTGAACTTTTGCCATAAATTCCATATTACTTTGGGCCATTCTACTGCATACTACCCTCAGGGCAATGGTTTAGCTGAATCATCTAACAAAAGTCTTATCAACATCATTAAGAAGATACTGGAAGAGAATAAGAAAAATTGGCATAAGAAGCTTGTAAATGCCTTGTGGGCAGACAGGCTAACAACCAAAAGATCTATTGGGGTCAGCCCATATGAGTTGGTTTATGGAATGGAAGCCAAATTCCCTTCATCATTAGGGGTCCCTGTCATGAGGCTACTTCAAGAAAGTCAAGCTGAACCAAACGACATGCAAAGAAGAATCAATCAGATTATTTGTTTACAGCAAACCAGAGATCAAGTGTACAGCAGAGTTCAGGTCCTACAAGAGAAACTGAAAAAAGCCTTTGATAGAAGAACCAAGGCTGAAGATTTCTTTATTGGTGATAAAGTGCTTAAATGGGATTCAAGAAGAGAAGACAAGGGAAAGCATGGCAAATTTGACTCCCTTTGGAGGGGACCCTTTGTAATTCAAGCAGTACAAGGAAATAACACTTATTTCTTGAAGAATTTGGATGACACTGAAGCTGAAGAGGGCCCTGTGAATGGCCGGATGTTAAAGCATTATTTTGAATACTTTCCATGTATATAGCATGGCTCTGCCCTGTACATTATCAGTTGTATATAGTGTTTTCTTTCAGCATATAGATAGTTCAGTTTCACAAGTTTTGTAAATAAGCAGGAAAAGGCTTTTTATTTCAGAAGTTCCACAATGGTGACAGATTCCAGTTTTAAGCTCTCAATTTTTGATAAGAAGTCAAGAGCCAAGGCAGTCTGACCTGTTGTTCTTGGTCTTTCAAGTAGAAAAACCATCCCCAAGTGGAGCCACTGTTAGCTACCTATACCAATAGGTTTCATTTTTCATGATTGGCAGGGGAAGTGCAAATATGCTCTACTTTGGTGATGCAAAGATCTCATATTTTGTGGAAAACACCTATCTACAGTTGTTTGATGATGTCCTACTTCTGAATGTGTGATCCAATAGTCTAAGCTGGGTAATGCCACATTTCAATTTTTGTTGTAGATTAGAGAAAGAGATCTGTCCAAACTGTTCAATCTTGGCAGATCAGTAGTTAGGTAGAGAATGAAGGTTCCCAACTGCTTAATCTGGGACCTTGGAAGTAATAAGGCTAGCCTTAGATAGAAAATCAAAAGGAAATGCCAAAGGAAAAGAAAAGGGCACATGAGGGTTTGCCAGTCTAAGTGCACTCTCCTTGAAGTAATAAAAAATGCTAGGCAATAGAATGGGTAGGTAGATGGGGTTGCAGAAGCATGATTTCTTTCATATCACTGGCCTAAGCAAAGAAAACACATGGTGGCCAGTGCAGATCCTCCTATTCAGCAGTTTTGTAGCAACAAAGTGAAGCATGTCTAACTTCCCAATCATTCCCCATCAAACTCCTTGCTAACATCCCACTATCACCTTGGTTCATGAGAGAAATCAAACTCATTTATTGATCCTTGTTGTATAGAAGAGCCACCTTTCTTGTGTAAAAATATTTTCATTTTGATCTACTCTCCTAACTAAGTTTGTTCCCTAAAAAACTTAGTGTTTGCCTCCTCCCTTCCTTATCTCCCATCCAATACTAACTACTAACTCTATCTATACTTAACTCCCTATGTTCCCCTTTCCCTATTACTATATCACTATTGTGTATAAAAAACCCAAAATATGTATATATCCCTTCCCTTAGGCAATATAGCCTTATAGTTCTAAAAGGTCAGAGTGCAAAGAAATTAAGGCGCTAAAGGCTAAACAGCGCTAATATAATGTCTTGGGATTAAACCAAGATCTGCTTGGTTTAACAGCCCTAACCCCTTGTTGTGAATAAACAGCAATAAACCCATTTTCACCCACAAAACATTGGAAAAACCCAAAAAGCCACTATGATGTCTAACCCGCGATATTTGCATAAAACCCGATTAAAACCCATTTCCTCCGCTTATCCTAAGTTTTTACCTCTCGGCGCGCTCACCATAAAAAACAAAGGAAAAATATTATTTAAATGCCGCCGGGTCCCGCTGTATCATGTTGGCAGTTTGCTCTCCCGTCGTCTGTCGGATCTGGGCCCTCCCATCCGATGGCTCACGTCAATATCGGACCGCCCCCGATGCCTGTACATTAGCGCCCGAAATTTGTCAGAGGGTGACGTCAGGGATCGGACACGCGTCAATCCTGCGTTGTATCGGGTGGCCTCCTGCCAAAACCGCGCCCGTACCTTAAGCGGTCCGATATTACCGCTTACCGCCTTCCACTTACCGCCCGCCCAGTCGGCCCTACGTCAGCTCCACGCCATTGCCGAGCCAGCACCACATCAGCACCCGACCCGCCATCGCTCCGACCTGTCTGCCACGTCCTCCGTCCACGTGGACCACTCACAGACCGCCACATCATCACTCCGTCCTGACCCCACCCATGACGTCATGCTGACGTAATCCGAGAAAAGCGCGCCAAAGGCCAAATTTCCAATATTTTTGCCAAAAATTGCGTTTTTTCGCATTTTTCACCAAAAGACCGTTATGCCTCCTGCATGAAATTTAACGACGTTCTCACCGCCAATGTGCAGAAATTGATTTAAAGACCGTGGGTGCCCTCAATTCATCTGTTATTCCACCATTGGCCGATTGCACCAGGTATTTATCAAGTTATCCCCTCCGCACCTGGTTTTTCACATAATTCACTGAACAAGCTAAGAGAAGAAAAACACAGTAAGTTTAGGAAATTCTCATGAACCAGTGATCCTCTTCCACTCTGTAAGCCCAATTTCCCTCACAAGAAGTCCCCATTGTGCCTAAATTCCACAAATTCGCAGTCTGTTTGCGCATTCGCAAATCCAAACCTCTGCTAGGTAAATTCACCAGGAAAGCAAGTCCCAAATCCCGGCATTTGCTCTCTGAATCTATCTTAGGAGCAATTTGACTTATTTTCACCCCACTTTGCCTCTTCCCCTCTGCAAATTGCCCTGCTCCTGCAAAATTCATTACTCTGTGTTGCTGTGCCCAGAAAAACAAGTTCAAATACAATTCAAAGTACCAATTGACCATGGAAACTCCAGTGGCATTGAACATTGCACCCTTAAATGCCCCACAAAGAGAGCTAGAATGGCAGGCCCTGGCTGACAGAGACTACCAGATGGCAGAAGTAATTCCACTGTACAGCAAGTATCATATTCATGTACTCAATGAGCTGAAAGCCAAACATCTCAATGGAACTGATATTCTAGGGATTTGGGACTCCAATTTTCCCATTTTCAATCTTCCTCAAGTCAATGTCCTCCCAGATTTAATTCATCGATGCAGTGCCAACTATGATCCATGTCAAAGAGCTGTCCTCAGTCCCTCAGGTTCAGTTTTGTTCCATGTCACCCCTGAGGCTATAAATCAAATGCTGCACTTTCACACTACAAAGCCATTGACTCCTCTGTCCATGATGCACTTAATAGACCAAGGAGGCAAGCTGTCCAGTGCCCAAATCATAAAGATTAATCAGCTATTCATTGAATCAGGCTCTCAAACTGTGAGGACCCCTCCTATAGGAAATGTATATTTCAATGAGTTGGGCAGGTTGCTCGTGGATATGATCAGTTATGTCCTGGGTTACAAGTCAGCTGAGGATGCTGATGAAACCATTCTGGCAATGATGTCTATCTTCTCCCCTGGAAAGCGTCCTTCTGTTCACTATGATTATGTTGCATACATTGCCAATAAAATTCATGAGCAATTGATGAATTTAGAGAGGGAAAGGATATTTAGATACACTTCTTACATTTATCACTTGTTCCTATTTTATCAGCCTGATAGCTTCCCTATTACTCTCAAGAAGTTTGATGCTTAGGGAAACCAAAGGTCTGTGGTATTTTGGTCTTCAATCTTTCATCACACATCTTATTCACCATACAGCTACTATGAATTCATAGACATTTTTATCCATCCAGCCATGTCCTTGATGTTGAGTTCCCCTCCTCCAAGATTGACAGATGAGATGTAAAGAATCCTCCAACTCTCGAAGGCCTACAGCATTGGGGATTGGTACTTTTACCAACACCATACAGTGATCAGAATATATGGTTGTGAGTCAGCCCCATATAGGCTACCAAGATATGTCCCTATGAGACTTTTTTCTTTAGAATATTTCAGACAATTTGGAAATGCAGACATGGTCCATTTCCACAGCAAAAATAAGAAGGTACAACTCAAAGTCAGAAACCAGCTAGGCCCATTTATTTATAATAAAAGAGAAGAGGCATGGCAAGAAGCAGATAAGATCCTAAAGTGCCTCGGGTTGCAAACCAGTTTCCTCTGGATACCCTATGATCCCAATCATTTCATTAGTCTTAGAAGGGTCAAATATAAGTTGGCTAGCTATGACCACGTCAGGTTGCCTCATATTGAAAAATATGCAAATCTGTTAAGATGGAAAGAGGGCACTCTAGAAGAGGCAAGTACTAAAGAGGAAATAGCACAAAAAGAAGCAAAGAAACTTGAGAAGGAAGCTAACTTGGAATATTGTGGACAGGTTTCTTCTTCTTATCATACTCAACTTGGAGCAGCTGCCTCATCTTCTACAGCTCCCCAGCAAGCAGCTCAAACTACTCCTCAAGCAGCTAGTACAGAGAAAGGGAAAGAGATGGAGCAGGAGCAGACACTCCCAACAGAAGAATAGCAGAAAGAGCAAACAGAACAGCAATAGAAAATGGCTGAGGCCACTGTGTCTACAGAGCAACAGGCTCAAGAAAGTGTGCCTCCAAGGCAGGAAACAACAATGGATACCTCAGTACTTCAAACCCCAATAAATGAAGAGAGAACCAAGAAGAGGGATAGACAGCAAGAAACTCCCCTCACTACGTCAGCAAGTCAACAAGGGGAGAAAAGGCAAAGATTAAACCCTTTTTCTGAAGAAGAGATGCCTATTGGGCCATCCATAGGTATGGGCCCCCCTAGCATGGAAGCATCGGCCAGTTCCTTCCAACAGGAACAAGAAAGACCACTTGGAGGAGAGGTCAGCTCCACAAGCCAGCAAAGAAGGGCAGAATCCAGCATTAAGCAACAATTTATTGATATTAAGAAAAGGAATGAGCCAGTCAGACTCCAGCTTTACAATCATTTGCTCAAGATGGCTCCCACAAACCAACAGAGGCTCATGTCAGCATATGACATTACAGAAGGGAAGATGACTATGAGCCATTTCATTCCTGCCATGCTGCAGCCACAGTCAGCTGCAGATTACATCAGAACCAACCTAGAAGTGTTTGCAAAAGACATCCACCCAATGGACCAAATAGAGCTACATAAGCAAATGGGTGAGATGGTCTACTCCACTCTTGCAGATAAAACATTTCTAGCACACAAACTGCAAAACTCTCTCCACAATACTACTGCCCAACTAGAATTGGAGAAAGCTTCTTCTCAAGCCAAAGACAACAGGATTAAGTCTTTGGAAGATATCATTATAGAGCTTGGGCATGACCCAAGTGATCCCAAAGCTGTGCAGGCACTAATGAAGAAAAAAGATGAAGATATAGCAGCTTTGAGGAAGATGGTCAAAATTCCAGCAACCCTTCACCCCCAAACAGAAGATGTTGCTCAGCAGAGAAAGGACCAAGATGTAACAGCCATACTGCTGACATTACACAAGCAATTGGTAGAAACAGAAGGATGATTGATAGCAACAGAGGGTGCATTACAGGCAGCCCTGAAACAGAAGGAAGGAGGGCAGGTATCTCAGCCCCCTCAGCCGGTAATTGACCTTGAGGAAACTCCTCAAATTATAAGTCCTCCCACAGAACAAACACCAGAGGCAGGCCCTTCAGCACCAGCAACAACATCAGGACAGGCACCCAGCCTTGATATGCAAAATATGATGAAAGAAATTCAAACTCTGGAGGCCCAGATGGCAGAACTAAATGAGGCCAAGGAAAAACTGGCTACACTTAATGAAAAATATGATAAATCAAAGCAAAGTGTAGCTGAAAAAACAAGAGAGGTAAGGGCTCTTGAGAAGAAAATAAAAGAACTGGAGAAAGAGCTCTCTCTTGATAAAGTTGTAGCTGAAATCAAGAAAGTCATGTGGGCCAATATTGGTCAATCCATAACAGATCAGTGGCAATATATTGAAACCATCCATGAGCATATGGATCTCATAGGCAAGGCCCAAAAGGAAAGTCAAAGAGCAAGGGCATCTTTAGGCAATATGTCTGAGATAGCTAATAGGATGATCAACATCCTTAACAACCGCGCAGGCCCTCAGCTGGCAGCCATGGGTATCTCTAACAGAACTGATACCATCCTACTAGTAAAAAGGGTGCTCACTTTGAGAAATCATGTGCAAACATTGGATAGAAGGTGCCAGGAAATGCAGACAGAGGTGAACAAATTCATGGAGAAATTTACAGCATTGCATAACAGAGGCCTTCCCAGCTTACTAAACAGTGCAGGAAGGTTATTATCTCATGAAAACTATGCCAAGAGGGTAAATACATTTGCTACAAATCAGATCACTGTAGCATCAAGTGCCCCAGAGGAAATAGGGCCTGCATCTGGGCAGAGTCTCTATGACAGAATAGAGAATTTGTTTTTTATCATGAATGAGATTAGACATCTATTTGAGGTGCCTCCAAATTACTACAAATATACTGAGGCAGATGAAACCTTAGGCATAATTTTGAGACATCAGTTGCCTACTCAGGAATGGTGGACAAGCATGATACAGACATTGCTGTGAAGAAACAGATTTTTCACCAAATTTTTGTACATCAATCATAAGTCATCATGTTCAAAAAATTGATATATTCATTATGACTGGAGAAGAGTGCACAGAGCCAACTCAGCAAACAAATTTGGACACTAAAGCAACACTGACAGATGCAGATGATAGGGCTGAGATGGCTACAACACGACAAAGTAATAAAGACGTATTACTCAGAATCAATACAAAGCACCCGGTAGACCCAGTTGCCCTCAAAAGTCAAGAACTTCTGACAAACAGCAAGCAGTTGTTGTATATTCATTAAAGTAGCTTTCAATTTTGTAAGAAATATCTTTGAAAGTTGGTAAGAGAAGTTATTGTGCAATAACTCAGAATTGAGATATTTCTATGATATTTTGTATATATGTACCCCCGCACAGTTTATTGGGGGTTGTTGTTACTGATTTGTTCAAGAGAACTCGGCTGTATCTCCTCTGAAAGATATAATACAAAGGAGTTGTTGGTTTCCAAAGGGATGAGTTTGGCCTGAATCTGATGTGATGAAATTATTGACTGCTGCAGGATTCTCGTGTTATGTCGTGATACAATAAGTGTTTTCTAACTGTATTTGTATTTCATTTCTTACTTAATCTGTCTGTGATGTGTGGTGATTAATCTTGGTAGGAAGGTAAAAGACTAGTTCAGAATTTGTCCATTAAAGACACCCTAAACTCAATCCTTACTACTAAATATGTTTTCTTCAGGATTAGCTGCAACTATGGAATTCTTAAATGCTCCTATTTGCTCTAATCATATGATAAGTCTTTATTCAGTAATTCTCTTTTGCTGCTGAGTAGGATTTGTTCTTCATTTCGGGTTGCACTGTGAAAGAACTCTTAACTGCCTTTACTGGTGTAATCTGTACTGTTTATTGTCTTAAAATCAAAGTTTGTATCATGAATACCCATCTGGCCCTGCAGTGAACCTCTCTTTATCACATATATCAAAACACTTTCATCCCTGGACTCCACATGCCCAATGGATTGAACTCTCTTTGATATTTGCATGCCCTTCCTTGAACAACAGCCTGCAACCAAAATTCAAACAAAAATCCCATCTCATAACTAGCCTGAAATCCTAAAAAAAAACAAAGTTAAAACTAAAAGAGAGAGCCCTCTCTAACTACAGGTAGGCTAGAACCTGTAATCCAAAGCTTGGTTAGTGGTTACCCCGGCCGTATTCCCTCAGGAGTCAAAGGGAACAACCTAGGTGTTAACAAGTTCCAAGGAAAAGGGCCTGGCCTTAGTGCTATAATGGAAATTTGGTATTCAATGTTTTGATTAAAAATAATGTTCCATTGCCAAATTTAAATAAGACTGATAGACTTTGATAAGAAAAATGTATATAAAAAAAAATGAAGGATCAACCTAACTAATACAAACTAAAAATAATTCTTGGTGTGGAAATAGAAGTGAACATTAGTTCAAAATGAGGAAAAGAGAATCAAAACAATATTATGAACAATAACTACATCAAGAATGTAGCAGAAGTAAAACTAACTGTTAAACCCTAAATTAAAAAATTAGTTGAATATATAAGTTGTTCTAAATCTATATAAATAACAACATTACAAAGATTGTGTTCGAGTTATCTAGGAATTCTAGAGCTGGAGTGAGAGTAACGAATGGATGTTTGAATGAGAAGAAAAGAGAATTGATCTATGAATGTATGACAAAGCCTTTTTGATATGAGTTTGAATATTACAAGAGAGAAGGATCTAAAGGGTTGTGCATGTAGGTTCTTGCACAACAGGGAGTTGGAGCTTTCTTTTAGTTGGTGCTGATAAATAGGGATTGGTTTTTCTTTTAGGTTGGTGCCTAACAAATCAAAAATTTGGTGCTTATAGAGAGAAATAAGGTTGAAGCCTTATGTAGGTTGTAGCCTACATAAAACTTGATGTAATTTGAAGTTGGATATTTATTTGCAACATAATAAAACAAAAATGTGGTTTTCCTAGTTGGGTTTCCACATTAATATCTTGTGTCTAGATTTTATGAGATTGGTGTGTTATTGTTTATTAATATGTTGCTAAGTATTTTTACTTTAAGGGGTTTTTTAAATTGTTAAAATTGTGATTCATCCCCCCTCTCAGTATTTCCTAGTTTCTAACAAAAATGTTTACATGGTAATCATATTACATTATAAGTCTTAAGGTCATTTATCATGTCACAAATTCAACTTTTTCTCAGTAAAATTTTATAGAGAAATGTAAGGGATGATTTGTGACAACATTTTTTTCTACCCCTCTTTTAAATGTCATTATGAATTGTAATTCATGTAGATAATGTGGAAATGAAAACATTGACTAGGCTGGAGGAGTGGACAAATATTCAGATGTTTGAGGAGGAGGATTGGGTTTTAAATCCAAGCCACTGCATTTATTTTATAACATATCTCCTTGATGAATTTTGTTGGCATTATGGCTAAAGTATTGTCCTTGATGGCAACCCATACAGGTGATAGATCACAGTACTTCAGGTCAGTAGCAGAGATTGATGATCAGCTCTCGAATATTGAAGAAAATAAGGGGTACGCAGGTACACCGTACAGAAGGTGCGGACACGCAGGCATGTCTTACATAAAGTGCGTACATACCCGCAGCTATCCCGTGTAAAAGGTGCGGACCCTAGTTCATGCACTTTCATGCAGTGAAAAAGTACTCTCACGTGGGAATCCGATGGTGGACCATAGTATTTAGCCCGACGTATTTGATCCTATGGTTTGGTCAGTGGTATTGTTTTATATTATTATTATTATTATTGAGCCCCATGTTTTTGGGCCCCTTGTTTTGGTTATCTATGGTATTGATCCATGATTTTAGGAAGAGCTTGCCTATATAAAGCAAAGGAGATCATTTGGCTAGACACTTGTGAAATTAGAAGATCTTAAGAGAAGCTAGATCTGAAATTCTTGTAATCGGTTTGTGAGAGAGAGTTGAATCAATATCAAGGAGAAACATGAGAATTACAAGTCGGATCTACTAATGGGTTGATATCTCCTCGGCGCATGTTCAAATCTATAGATCTGACAGTCTGGGTTATTCTTGAAGTCTTGTAATTATCTATACCCGCAGGTACACAAGTACAGTGAAAGAAAAGTGCGGAGATACGCAGGCGCAGAAGTGCTACAGGTGCGCAGATATGCAGGCCCAAAAGCGCTGCAGATGCGGAGGTGCACAGGCAGTTCATTGGACACAGAGCACGGGTATGCAAGAAGTCTATGAGGCACAGTGCGTGGGTACGCAGGAACGCAGTTGGAAACAGTGCGTACTCCTACGCAGGTGTTATATGGGTGAAGCTGCGTACTTCTCATGAAATCTATTTAACTGCCCCTGTTTATTGTTGTGTTCTGGGTTTTGAAGTGATGTCTGGTTTCTGGTATTGATTAAATGTTTATACATTGATGGATGAATGGATCAGGTTCTTATTGACTCATTTTATGTGATCTCATGGACTAGATCTGATTGATGACTCACTTGTATATGTATTGATCTAGTGCTTGGGTAATTCAGAAGGTTGTTTGATTATGAGCTTCAATGTTGTTGGGCCCAGTATGAAAATTGGATGAAATGTGGCCTTTCAGATTATGTGTTGTGCTTCAGTGTATCCAGTCTGAAAATTGATGAAACGTGGTACCTGGAGGAGAGAATATTGTAGGTCAGCACCTACGTACTAGTATCTAAGCTAGTACAAGAGCTAAAGGAAATCTTTGGAGCATTGTAGCAGGTAGTAGCCTGCGTACTAGTAAATGGATCGGCTAGTACAAGAGCAAAGGGGGTTGTAGCTCCCATACTGGTATAAGACTGCACCAGTACAAAATATTGTAAAAGGATTTTCTTATTAAGAAGAAGATTGAGATGACTTGCAGCAGGTGGTTTTCTCCCGCATTGGGTTTCCACCTTATATCATGGTGTTCATGTGTGTGCCTTATGTGTGATGATCTACTCTATGTTACTGCATCTGTTAACTGATAATATGGTTGATAATGTTCTAATGCACTCATTGAAAATCAATTAACTTAATCATAAGAAGTTGTGGAAGTAGCATATATGAGTCTGATTATGGAAATGAAAAGTTTTATTAATGTGATAATACTGATTCACCCCCCCCCCCCCTCTCAGTATTATTTCCAACAAATTTATGGCCTTGCTAGTGCAAACATTAAAGGAGAGTATGGGTTTCCTAGGTAAAGCATGATCCATACAGTTCTTGTCCTCATGGGCCATGTTGTGTAAGTCAACACACAATGGATAGTAGATGGGGAGACAATATGCAGGCATGTGGAGAGAAACAAACAACATCGCAATGATGGGAAGAGGGATACAAACACAATCATGGTATGCATAAAGAGATAATGAGTTGAACACTTTCGGAAATGTGGATAGATAACATGATATCAAAGTGAGAGTACTCACTAAAGAAAAGGTAGGGAAGCATAGTGTGTGAATAGGCTTGGAAGCACACTGAGTAACATGATGTAAAGAGAAGATTATTGTACCCACGCCTCCCACATTTAGCCAATTTCACATACCTGCTAGGGTAAACATGAGACAAAGAGGTACTATGACATGACCTAACCTCCTAGGTCCCATTAAGGAAGTGGGGCTAACAACTGACGACAAACTAACCTTTCACAACATCCTACAGGTGCTACATGACACTCAAGGGTTGAGAAACCATCCCAGGTGGCTAAAACCTGACTTGGACCCCTACTTCTCTTCCTTTTTCCCTCATCCACACCCACAACAAGGCCTCCATGCAGTTGGAAACCTCCAACCACATGCATAAGGCTGCATCCATACGGTTACAACCAAAAATTTCCAGTTAGGAGCATGCGGTCCCAAATTTTGATCCTAAATTCTAAGTTAACCTATAGACCACTACAAAAAACTTCCTGTAACTTATTAGATTTTTAAATGGCATCAAAACAATGCTATACATACAAATTTGAGTCAAATATTTGACCTAACTAGGCCTAACCATGACAGTCATTTCATCAAACATATTGAGAACATGTAACCTACAGGTCATGAATGCATATCTGAACATAGAGGTATGATACTTATATGAGAATCATCAAGAAGGTCTAATTTCCTCTCGTAATAGTTGCAATAACATTTGTTAGCTCATGCATTCATTAACTAATCATCCAAAAATCAAACATATCAAGAACCATAGCTAGATCCTATTATGAAACTAGTGTTATAACCAACATATAACTAGAATAATAACCATCAGAAACCATAGTAAAAGGTAAAAATACTCCTGAAATATGAGGGGAGAAGAGCTCCTATTAACATATGAAAAATCTAACTAAGTCAGGGACTTCCATGTACCACCCAACCATAGATTGAGTTGAACCAAATATTTTTTTCATCCAATCACCGATGTGCCATATTCTAAGCATGAATGTGGGACTCAAGAAAAAACAACCAAGGCTTCCTAGATATTACACCACCTCCACCCTCAAGCTTTACTGCAATCCCTCCAAAACTGATCAAGGGATTCTAGGCCCAAAGCAAGCACCTAAACATCTAGGCTTTATCGCAATCCTACCAAAACTGGTCAAGGGATCACTAGGCTCCAAAAAATACATAAACCACCAGGCTTTACCGCAATCCTGCCAAAACCAATCAAGGAATCACTAGGCCCTAAACAAGTTTGGATGCCTCATAATTTCTTCACCAATACCTTGAGGAATTTTCATGTCTCCACCCTCGGGCTTTACTGCAATCTCGCCAAAATAGATCAAGGGATCACTAGTCTGTTGGGAATTTTCTTGATATCACCTCACCTAGTTTCAAAACCATTTGGAAATCCAAAGCTTAACTGAATGAAAGAACCCCATCACACCATGGCTATCCAGAAATGGCAAGGCAAGATTGAAACCACTGTCACCCCTAGAAAAACCCATGCCAATGACAACAAAAGAACCAAATGCACACATAACACATATTTCATTAAAATTGGAATTTATTTATTACAAGGACATCACTAGCCTTTTAGTTTTTTGGTTACTTTGAAATTCTAGATCCACCATTTAATCCAAATTTAATTAAATATGTGTTACATGCATGTACCATGCATTCACAAATCATATAGGAAATCACACATGCAATCTATTACCTACAAGTATTCATGTTGTAGCTGTTTGGTCCAAATTTTCCTTGCTTGTCCATTGCTTTCCTTGTCCTTCCCTTCATCTGTTGGATAATCAAATCTAAGTCTCCTAGAATTGAAATCTTGGTTGCTCCTAGACTTCTAATCAGTTTGAGACCCAGTAAAAGGGCTTCATACTCAGCCATATTGTTTGTACATCTAAAATTTAGCCTATATGCATGACCTTGAGCATGGTCATTTTGCATATTGTGTATCCAAACCCCTGCCCCTGCTCCTAATGTGTTCACTGACACATGAAATTCTAAGTACCATAAGATTTCTTGATTGTGACTAGCCCTAGGAGTTTTGGAAACTTGCTGAGTGGGCAGATTTGGATTTTGTAGCTCATATGCTATGTCTTGTTCATTTGTTGCATCAATCACATCAACAATTTTTTGATCTTGAGCACTAGATTGTTCATTTATGCTTTTTGTTTGTGTTGTTTCTAGGAGTTTGACATTAGTTTTGGGACACATCTCAGCATTGTATAAGATGAATGAATCCATATCATAATGCATAGAATAGATGGGGAAGTTTTGGGGTTTCTATTGATTGCTAACCACGTACTTCATTAATGTTTCCCGGTACAATCTCTTCGGCTGGCCAAAGACCGAAATGGTGGCATAGGACATGTCTAGCTGCAAAGATCCTTGGAGTTTTGCACCCCAAGATTTAGACAAAAGCATTCCATATTTAGGTGGAATATCAGCTACCACCACATCCATCAAGATTGTTTTGGCTGGATATTGGACTAAAGATACACAAAGGTCTTTAATTAGGCCTAGACACCTGACCTGGCTGGAATCAAATGAGAACAAGTCTTTGTATGGCCTTGTGATATCTAGGACTAGCTTTTCCATCACAGATTTAGGCATTAAGTTATGGGAAGCTCCCGAATCAAACATTGTGTTATGAAACACTTTGTCATGAATGTTCAAGCTCACATACAATGGAGGAACTCCTCCGTCTACTGTTTTACCATTGACTTCAGGACCAAAAATCAGTTCTGGTTGGTCATCTAAAACATTGATTGCATCCCTATTCTCTGATATTTGAAGTGACCTGTTGATTTGTTCCCTATAAACTTCATGTTTAACCAATTCAGACAAAGGAATAGCTATTTTCAGCCTGGCTATTTCTATTTCTAGGTTAAAAGGTTTTTCTGCTTGAATTCTTGTATTCCAAGCAGCAAGGTTTTCCTTTTTTGTTGTATTTTCAGTGACCTTCTCTTCATCATGAGTGCTATTCTGAGCTAAATTTGTTTTGAAATTATTTTCAGGAGGGCAGTTTAGATTCTCTTTTGAGGGAAGGGATGTGGATGGCTGATTTTTTGAGGGCTGTACATCTGATATGTCCTCCACAGTGGCTTCCTTTGGGTCGAGGTCTGTTTTAACAGGAGGTTCTGTCAGGGCAGCTTTATCCTTTGTTTTCTTTGGCTGCTTAGTATCTTTCAGCTTGGTATGTTCAAGGACATCTATAGTTCTTCTTCTTAATTTGTATTGTTTATGCACCTCATAGACCGCTGCATCATACCCTTCTCTGAAATCAAATGACTCTCCGGACTTGGTTTGAAATTGATTGAAATTATGGGCCTCTTGATCATCTTGTGTTAGAAAGATTTGTTGCTCACTGTTTAACCCCATTAGGTTGATTTGGGTGTCCTCTGTTGGCTCACTAGAGGTTGAAGCTTCGACATAGTTCTCTTGAAATGGAGGTCTGATATTCTAATCAGGGCCAGCCTTCCCAGTGTTAGGATCTTGATTTTTTCTAAAGTTTGGATTCCTAGTGGTGTTACTTGGTTGACCTTCCCAACAGGATTTTCTTTCAATGGTTTCCACTCTATCCCCTAGCCTATCCATACCTTTGATGATTGCATCTAGTTTTTGTTCAAATGTTGAAGGCTCTTCTTTAAAATTTGTCCTTCTTTCAGCTCTAGCTCGGGCTCTTTTAGAGATCAGATTTGCCTCTACACTAACAGCTATGCTCTTCATGTCTTCCAAGCTGGAAGGAGCTCTTTCTCTTAGCTGATATGCCATGTCAGAGTCGAATCCATCAGGGAATTTGATTAAGGCTAAGTCGGGTGGAGGTCTAAGGTTTTGAGGGATAACATTGTACACATTGTTGAATCTAGCACAATAGTCTTGGACAGTTTCTTGTGGGCCTCTTTTTAAACTGTCATACTTTGATAGGATATGCAATGGATCTTTCTTCTCTTCCCACTTGTTGAGAAAGGTTTGGTAAAGGGCATCCAGATTAGCAATTGTGTTTGCACCAAGTGCCCTAAAACAGGTCCTTATGTCACCGGTTAAACTTTGAACAAAAATTTTCATTCTGACATCGTTGTCATCAATTTCATAGTTCTCAAAGTAGTCCATCATTTTCTTAGTGTGTTGTTGGGCTGTATAGGATCCAATACCATCAAAAGATGTAATTTTTCTCTGATAATCTGGAGGCATAGCCTCTGGATTTGTAGGCAACTATAGAGGAGCATAACAGTTTTCCATATTTACAGGGATAAATGGGACAACAGGAAGAAATAAGACAGCTGGAATAGCAGGGACAGAAGTGGAAATATGTGCAGTGGATGGGGGAGTGGAGAGAATGCTTTGAGGTGTGGATGAAGAACTCGGAGAGGTTGTAGTATTGATAGAAAGGAGTGCTGCTCTCCCAGGAGTAAGCTCAGATTTTGTAAGGTTTTGCTGAAGTATATCAAGGTCTAAATCAGCAGAATTTTCTAGATTTTCTTGTTTTCTAAGGGTCTTAGAGATCAAGTTAGGATTTTCAAAAACAGCTGGAGGATCTGGATCAAGATTTGACCTAATTTACCGGACTTTCTTCTTTGGAGCTAGCTTCTAAATTTGTTTTTGGTATTTTCTGGAAATGTTTAAAGATCACAGTTTTTGATGATATTCTACAGGAAGCTCTTTTGGAATATAGGAGGCTTTGGGCTTTCCTTTGAATATGTTGAAATAGGGAGACTGATCAAATCTTTGGGACAGCTATTTAAAGCCTAAAGCTATACTGGAGATTGACTGAAGCAGCTTTTATTTACTCCTGTAAATGCACAGCAAGAACAGTTTCAAAGGCTACATGGCTAACTTCAGGCTCCATCTATAGCTTTAGAAAATAGACAGCAATTACAAACAGCCATTCAATTCCGTAGTGGAGTCGCCATTGATGTTTTCACTCAGGTTGTTCCCTGCCTTCAGAAGGGAATACAACCGAGGTAACCACTAACCAGTCTTTTAGCTACAGATTCCAGCCAATCTACAACCAGAGAGGGCTCTCTCTTTATGATTTAGATTTGTTTTGTTATATGTTAGGCTAGTTATGAAGCACAAGTTTTGTTTGGTGTTTGGAAGATGACATTCAGTAGAGCAGAGCTGTAATGTAAGAGAAGTTTAGACCATTGGGTTGATGGAGTCTAATGGAAATAAACCTTTGGGTATGGTTTCTTTGGCAATAGGAAAACTACAGAGCAAGATAATTAAACACAGAACAATTTTCAAGCTGGAATAACATGAAATGAAGTCAGGGAATGAAAGGCAATCAAGAATCTCTCATTATGCTAACAGAGGGAAATTGTATAAACATTATCAGGGAGCAGTTAAGAATTCCTTGATGATATTTAGAGTGAAAGAACCAAGGAGACAAGAGCAGTCAAGAATTCTTGCCTATGCTAGTCCTGTAGAAAACATAAAAAATTACAGGAATTGAACAAAGGGTACAACAAAGTAAATTCTGGGCTATCCTTTTTTCCTGTAACTTAGAGCATGATATTTAGATGGTAAATAAAACACAGATACAGTAACACAAGAGTAAAGAAGACTTATTGATCCATGCATTAACACGAGAATTCTGCAATATATCCTTCTGCCATTGATTCCATAACCAGCAAAATCACCAGCAAAGCATTCCAGCAATCTTTTTTTTAGAAGAGTTCTCAAAATATATAGCGTAGGTCCAGAATGATATTCACCAGCCAACAACAATACATATCTTTAGGAGGTATTTATAAAGGAGTTTACAAAATATCATGTACGAAAAAATATCAAGTAATAAATTCATCCATCTACTTTGGCAAAGGTAATAACTGATATGGAAAAAACCATGCAGAAATGAATGAAGGAGTAGCAATGCTATACTGGCCACCTTATGTGTTCCACTATTGTTGACTTTTCGGCTCAACTAGTCAGCTGATAGCTGCTTCTCTAATTTGCGTTCCTGATGTGTTGTCACTTGCCACCTCTGCCTTTGGATGCCTTAATGCTTTTTAGCGCAAATTCACCCCTTATCAATTTGATTTTCTGATAGGTGGCTATTGTATTTGAATTTGCTAATGTGTAGCTGATCAAAAAGAGCATTAAAATTACCTTGGAAAAACCTCAAGCATGCCCTCCCACCATTGATATTTTGGCAGCTGGTGTCTCTGTAGTTTAATTAATGTTTCATCAGCTTCAGTATATGTGTAGTAATTTGGCTGGACCTCAAAAAGATGATTTATTTCATGTTCAATATAGAACAAATTTTCTAATTTGTCATATAAGCTCTGCCTAGAGGGAGGTACTATCTCATCTGTGCTGCTTGATGATGCTATGATTTGATTGGTAACATAGGTATTTACCCTACGAGCATACTGTTCATGTGTTAACAGTCTTCCATTGCTGGTCAATAAGCTGGGTAACCCCTTGGTCTGCAACACTGTAAACTTTTGTCTGAAGGCATTTATTTCTATTTGCATCTCTTGGCACTTTCTCTCTAAAGTCTACACAAAATTCCTCATGGTTAGCACCTTTTTTACTAACAAAATTGTATCTGTTCTGTTCCTAATATCTAGAGCTGCCAGCTATTCTCTAGTATGAGTATTCAAAAAATGGATCATCTGGTTGGCCTGTTCGGGCTTGTTTGCCAATAATGCTCTGGCCTTTTGAGTCTCAAATTGAGCTATCACTATCAATTCAATTTGGTCACGAATGGTCTGGATTGATGTCCATTGATCAGTGATGGACTGGCCAATTTTACTCCACAAAATTGTTTTGATTTCTGCCAGAGTTTTGTGAAGAGTAAGGTCCTTCTCCAAGGCTTTAATCTTACTTTCCAGGGCTTGTACTTCTCTTGTCTTCTTAGCCACAGCCATTTTTGATTTGTCATAATTCACTTCAATCTCAGCCAGTTTTTCTTTGGCTTCTTTTACTTTTGCCATTTGGAGTTCCAGAGCTTTTATTTCTTTCATCATATCCTCCATGCTCAGGTTGGCATCTTGTCCTGCTGTAGTTGTTGTTATAACTGTTGCTGAAGTTGAGGCTGGAGCTGAGGTACCTGTTGTTGATGTCGGATCAGTAGGAGGGACTGCTGTGGTGACTATAGGAGGAGCAGTTGTAAGAGTTAGAGCTGTTTGAGCTGGCTGAGAGGCCAACTCTCCTTGTTTTCCTTGCAGTGCTGCCTCCAAGGCTTTCTCTATTTCTAGCAGTCTTTCATTCATCCTCATTAGCAAACTTACTACATCCTCCTCTTCTTTTTGCTGTGCAACTTCTGTGGTTTGAGGATGTATTGTAACTGGCAGCTTGAGTTGCCTCCTGAGGGCTGCTATGTCTTCTTCTTTCTTCTTTATCAAGGCCTGTATGCCCTTGGGATCCTTGGGATCATGTCCCAGCACCATGATAATCTCCTCCAAAGATTTAATTCTGTTGTCCTTGGCTAATGAGGAGGATTTCTATAATTCCAATTGGGCAGAAGTATTATGAAGTGAATTTTGCAATCTATGGGCGAATATTGCTTTATCTGCCAAGGTGGAGTACACCATTTCTCTGGTTTGCTTATGTAGTTCAATCTGGTCCATTGGGTGGATGTCTTTAGAAAGGACTTCCAGATTGGTTCTGATATAATCAGCAGCTAATTGGGGCTACTGTGCTGTAGGCCTGAAGTGACTAAGGGTCATTTTCCCTTCTTGGATATCATAGGCTGCCATTAGCCTTTGTTGATTGGTGGGAGCCATTCTTAGCAATTGGTTATAAAGCTGGAACCTTACTGGCTCATTTCTGGCCTTTATGTCAGTGAATTCCTTCTTGATGTCAGAGCCTTGCTTGCTCTGTTGCCTGGTGGATGTAACCTCCACACCATGTTTCCTTTCTTACTCTTGCTGAAAGGAGCTAGTTGATGTTTCCAAAATTGGAGGGGCTCGTTGTTTAGTCGTCTCCTCACCCCTTAAGTTTCCTGTTGTTTCTTCTGTAAATTCTTCCTCAGAGTAGGCGTTCAACCTTTGCCTCTTCTCCCCTTGCTATTTTGTGGATGCCCTTGTGGGTGTCTCTTCCTACCTGTCCCTTTTCTTGGCTCTTTCCTCATTCAGACGAGTTTGTAACACAGGGATTTCAGTTACCTTTGCTTGTGTTGAAGGGGCCTGCCCTTGACTTTGCTCTTTTGTTGTATCTGGCCGGTCTACCATTGTCTCTTGCTGCTCTGAATGCTACACTTCCTTGCCTTTGGATGTCCCTGTAGAAGGAGTACTCTCTTGGGCAAGCTGTTGTGAAGTTGTGGCAGATGATGTGCCCGCTCCAAGGTGTTGAGGCAATGTGAAAGGCACCTGTCCAAAAGAGTCCAGGTCAAGTGTTTTTTCAAACTCTTTCATTTCGTTTTCCAATCTCTCCTCTTCAGTAAGTTCCTCAACTAGTGTGCCTTCTACCCATTCCTGTTGATTGGCATATTGTTCAATCTCAAGGAATTTGTGGTGCATATATCTTGTAAGCTTGTTTTTGACTCTTCTAAAACTTATGAAGTGTTGAGGGTCATATGGTGACCAAAGAAAACTTTGTTTCAGTTTAAGTTTCTCTGTAAGAATATTGTCATCTTCCTTCCATGATTCTTCCCTTTTACTAAAGATAAAAGGGCCCAATTGATGCCTTATCTTGAGCTGTGCTTTTTTCCTAGCACCATATAAATGAGTCAAATCTGAACCACTGAATTTCCGGTAGTATTCCAGGGCAAAGAGTCTCATAGGGACATACTTTGGAACCTTGTAGGGAGCTAATAGACAGCCATAGATCCTGAACACTTTGTGGTTTTGGTAAAAATACCAGTCACCAATACTATATTCCTTTGAGAGATGTAGGATTTTCTGCATTTCAGAAGAGAGCTTGGCAAAAGGAGTTGTTGACAACAAACAAGTGGCTGGATATATGAAAAGGTCAATAAACTCACAATATGTATATGGGGAGCTACGAACATGATGGAATACTGAGGACCAAAATATCACAGACCTTCGCTCCCCCTTAGCATCCAATTTTTTGAGGGAAACTGGGAAACTATCAGGTTGATAGTACAGCAACAAATGATATATATATGAAGTGTATTTGAACACTCTCTCTCTGTCTAAATTCATGAATTGCTCGTGAATTTTGTTAGCTATGAAGGTGGCATAATCATACTTGACAGTAGGGGGCTGTCCTGGAGCAAACATGGACATCAAAGCAAAGACAGTCTCATCCACAATTTCACTTGTTCTGAATCCCAGGATGTAGGAAATCATGTCTATGAGCATTTTTCCAGGCTCATCAAACCAGGCATGGTGATAGGGAATTGTGTATCTGGAGTAGCAATCTAGTGGCATGAACATCTTGGCAACTTGGTCAACTTCTACAGAGGACAAATTGGAGGCTTGATCCAGCAAATATTTCATGGATAGAGGGACCAAAGGCTGAGTTGGCTTGAAGTGCAACATCTCATTTATAGAATGAGGGGTGATATGAAAGAGGACATTTCCAGAAGGGTCCATCACTGCCCTTTGAGAAGGCTCATAATTAGCACAACATTGATGGATGAGGTCAGGGAAGACATTCACTGAAGGAAGGTAGTATATAGGCATATTAGACTCCCAGATTCTAAATATGTTAGCTTTGTTCCTGTAGCTATTCCTTATTTGACAAAAATCCTAAAGGTGAGGTTTATCACCCTCCATGTCATCAATCTGGAAATCTCTATCAGCAAGAGGTAGCCACTCCAACTCCCTATGTGGTGCATTCAAGGGTGCAATATTCGGGGCCACTGGAGCCTCCATTTTCAGTTTGTTAAGTGACCTTTTGACTTTAAGTTAGAGCTTTTGGAGCAACAAACAATAGAACACTGGTCTTGGTCTTCCTCAGGTAATCACAGGCTGAGTTATGTTTCTAGAAATTGCTGCTTTGGGTGAAATTCACAGAAAAAACATAGTTTACAGAATTTGATTGGGAAGCTAGAAAAAGCAGGGGAAAGGGCAATCCTTTTACAAGTGTCTTTGGGCAAAATTCGCTCAGTATTTGGGTTGTTTCAGTGATTTACAAGCGGAAATGGGTTTGAGTTTCAGTTCTAATGGTTAATTTGCAGAGGAGAAAAATTCATAAGACTTCTTTGAAAAATGGGCAAACAGAGTGATTTGCAATATAAAGATGCACAGGCCACAGCGTACTTCAACTGGAATTCTAACTGTTTGGGCGATTTTAGTAGAGAAAGTCGAAAAACAAGGCTTATCAGTAAGTTTTTTGGTAAATACATGTTCTATGGGCGCCAGGTGCTAAAGGCGGGTTGAGGAGCAAGGCGAGGGGCTGATTTTGCGGACAGAACTCCTCAGGGTGGCGGACTGGAGTTATGGTGGTGAATTGGTCATGCTTTGCATGCGCAGTCGTCGTAAATCAACAAGAGGAAATAAACAAAAATATCACTTTCACGACATTTTAACGAATTTTTGGGTTTTTTGGGGATTTTTGGCGCTTTTTATGGATGACGTCATCATGATGTAACTTTGTCCTGTAGCGGGGTATGGAAGGTGACATGGCGGATGACGTGGTCGCTGACATGGATGGATGACATCGCGGACATGATGTACGAAATAGTAACGTGGGCGCTGGCGTGGGTGCAGACGTGGTGAATGCCGTGAGCAGCAGGAACAGGAGGCAGTTTATGGTTTCCATCGGACCGTCTTTTGTATGGGGGCAGTTTGTGTCAGAACGGGCCCAATGCAATAAAGAAGTGACACGCGTCCCGGGGTACGACGGGAAAACTGCTTTCTATCGGGCGCTAACTCTTGTACATCGGAGCAGCTCCGATATCAACAAGATTCATTGGATCTGGAGGGCGCGATCCAACGGTTGACGGGATGGTGAGTTGACGGTAAGGTATGGCGCGGGGGCCCGCCAATACATTTAACATTTTATAATGTTTTGCGGGGTTTGCAAATGTTTTTAACCTTGGACTTTGGCGGATTGGTTATTTATTTAGCCGAATGCTAAATAAAATCCAATTTAATAATGCGCGAAGGGTTATAATGTGGCTTATGTGGGTGGGTTAGGTGTGGTTATTTATTTAACCAGGGTTTAAATCAATTCCAAGGATGCGGAGGGTTATTATAATGTTTCTGTTAAATGTTATAATTCCCAAAACTTTGCTATATGGCTATAGTTGCCAAGGGTAGGGATATTATATATTTTTTGGGTTTTTTATATATTTTTATATATAATAGGGGAGGGGAAATATAAGTGGGAGTTATATAATAGAGTTAGCATGTTAATTATGAATATGAGGGGAAGTGCTAGGTGCATGAAATTGAATCACCTAGACTTGGGGGTGTGGGGAGAAATAAAAATTTACACAAGAAATGTGGCTTTGAGCTTTAAATAAACCTGAAGTTTCACTTGAGTTTTTATGGAAATGGAGTGAAGTTAAGAGTTTGAGCAGATCCAAATCTCTTTGAGGGATGTTAGTGAATGATTATTGTGAGGGGAGAGAGGGGGAGTTAGACATGCAACATCTGATCTGTCATCACACCTTTGCCATGGCATTTGAGATATCCATGAAATAGATCATATTCAAAAAGATGACACTGCTGATAGACCTGTTTCTGCAACATCAATTTACTTACCCATTCTACAATTCCTAACATTTGTTCTTCATTTTGATTAGGTGCACTTGAACTAGCAAACCCTAATTTTCCTATTTTCTTTTGGCTTCCCTCCTATCTAAATCTATCCTTATCTCCTCTAAGTGCTCAGATTAAGCAGTTGGGCCCTTTATTTCTCTATCTATCTAGTGATCTGCCAAGCTTGAGCTGTTTGGATAGACCTTCATTCTCTATTCTACAACAGGAAATTTAAATATGGACTAGCCCAGATTGAGCTATTGGGCCATCCATCAAGTGTGCTAAGAAATAGTGTTTGCACATTATGAACTTGCTTTGCACAAATAGGACAGTAGTAGCATTTTGACTGGCCACTTTCCTGGTCTTTCTTTGGGGTTCATTTTCTTTCTTTCTTGACCAATTCATTTTTCTTGCCCTTTGATTTTTCTTTTAGGGAATACCATCTTTACATTTTTTTATTTTCTTTATTTTTTTACAAAATATGGAACCTTTGCAGCATGGAAAGGATGATCATATTCGTCACTTCCATAGTCAATCATGAGAAATGACACCTATTGGTATGGGAACCTAACAGAACTTTGAAAATATTGAAAGTTAGGCTGAGAAATCACATTCAGCTTCTTGTCTAAATAACTATCATCATTCAAATCACAAGATTCATACATTAATTGACACTCATAAGATAGATATTCATTACAAAAATAAATCTTAATAAAGAGCATGTAATCTTCTTGAATGGAAGGAGATATACGTTAGAGGAAATATTCAATAATAGCATCAGTCTCCATTTGAATTGTTTGCAAAGACTGTAGATCTCAGAAGGAAAAAGAAGGAGATGCACAACGAGAAAACAATCATGAAGCAAATGTGATAGGTGAGGTGTTACAAGATGCTTTGATTCTTTCTTTCGAAAATATTACTAATTCCTAGGTGGTAGATTCAGGGGCCTCATTCCATGCCACACCTGATAAGAAATATTTTCATGACTATGTTCAAGGAGATTTTGAACAAGTCCGTTTGGGTGATGATAAACCCTGTAAAATTTTTGGAATGGGTAAGGTTCTTGTAAAACAGCAGAATGGAAACCAATGGCTACTAAAGGAGGTAAGGCATGTTCTAGATCTAAAGAAAAATCTGATTTCAATAGGGCAGTTAGGCAGTGAAGGTTGTGTGGCAACTTTCATAGATAAACCTTGGAAGGTCACCAAAGGAGCCCTAGTAATAGCAAAAGGCGAAAAGGTTGGTACATTGTATTTATGCAATGGTGTTTCAAACTCTGTTAATGCTTTGACTTCCAAAGGAGTAGATGCAACATTATGGCATCATAGGCTCAGACACATGAGTGAGAAGGGGATGAAGATCCTTCACTCAAGGAATTTGTTGCCGGGTTTGAAGAATGTTGATTTGGACTTCTGTGAGAATTGCATCTATGGAAAACAGAAGAGAGTCAGATTTCTTAGAGTTGGGAAAGAAAAGAAGAGCAGAAAATTAGAGCTTGTGCATACAGATGTATGGGGACCTGCTCAGGTATCATATCTTGATGGCTCTCATTATTATGTTACTTTTATTGATGATGCAACTAAAAAAACTTGGATTTATTGTATTAAGAATAAATATGATGTATTTGATACTTTCAAGAAATGGAAAGCTTTGGTTGAGATTGAGACAGGAAAGAAATTGAAGAATCTCAGATCAGACAATGGAGGTGAATATTGCAGTAAAGAGTTTGATAGGTACTATTTAGAGCATGGAATTCGCAGAGAGAAGAAAGTTCCAAGAACACCACAAGAAAATGGTGTGTCAGAAACGATGAACAGAACAATCATGGAGCATGCAAGGTGCATGAGATTGCATGCAGGATTGCCTTTACAATTTTGGGCAGATGCTGTAGATACTGTTGTTTATCTAATAAATAGAGGGCCTTCAAGTTCATTGGATGGTGGTGTTCCAGAGGAAGCATGGACAGGTAAAAACGTAAAATATTCTTTTTTATAGCCTTTTGGTTGTGAGGCCTTTGTCCATATTAATAAAGAAAATAGAACAAAGCTTGAGGAAAAATCAAAGAAATGTACCTTTATTGGATATGGTGTTAATGATTTTGGTTATTGCTTATATGACTATGAAAATCACAAAATCATTAGGAGTAGAGATGTAATATTCAATGAAAAGGTTTTGTATAAGAATCAGTTGCAGGAAGAGAAATAGGAAAAAGAAAACAAGGAATACAAAGTTCTTGATAAGATCACTGAAAAAGTAAAGGTGCCTAAAAATCATATTGATCAATAGCCAGAACAACAACCCCAACAGCAACAAGCACTTAAAACACCTGAAAGTGGTGATAGAAGATCTACCAGGATAAGTAGACCCCCTGAACGATACTCTCCTTCATTATATTATGTATTGTTGACTGATTCTGGTGAACCAAAATGTTATGAAGAAGCAGTGCAGGTAGAAACTAGGAAGAAGTGGGAGCAAGCCATGAAAGAAGAGATGGACTACTTAGCACATAATTAGACTTGGGACTTAGTCAGGTTGCCTGCAGGTAAAACATCATTGTAGAATAAATGGGTTTACAGGCTGAAGGAAGAAGATGGAGGAAAACATAGGTACAAAGCTAGACTTGTGGTGAAGGGGTTTGCACAGAAGAAAGGTATTGATTTTGATGAAATATTTTCTCCCATTGCTAAAATGACTTCAATCAGAACTATTTTAAGTCTAGTAGCAGTTGAAGATTTGCATCTTGAGCAGTTAGATGTAAAGATAGCCTTTCTCCATGGGGATTTGGAGGAAGAGATATATATGCAACAGCCACAAGGATATGAGGTAAAAGGGAAGGAGAAACTAGTGTGCAGGTTGAAAAAGAGCTTGTATGGCTTAAAACGGGCTCCAAGGCAGTGGTATCTAAAATTTGACAGATTTATGTCTGAACAAGGTTATACTAGATGTCACTCTGATCATTGTGTTTATCTCAAAAGGAAAAATGATGGCAATTATATTATATTGTTATTGTATGTAGATGACATGCTTGTTGCAGGTTCTAACATGCAGGAAATAAATGTGCTCAAAAGGAAATTGGCAAACTCATTTGCAATGAAGGATTTGGGTGTTGCAAAAAAAATCCTTGGTATGAAAATAACTAGAGACAGGAAGAATCGCAAATTAACATTGTCTCAAAGTGAATACATAGAAAAGGTGTTGAAAAGGTTTAATATGCATAATGCAAAACCAGCTAGTATACCTTTGGCTAACCATTTAAAATTAAGTAAGGAGGCATGTCCCAAGACTCAGGAAGAAATGGCTCATATGTCTAAAGTTCCATATGCATCAGTAGTTGGAAGCTTAATGTATGCAATGGTCTACACAAGGCCTAATATTGCACACGTAGTGGGAGTTGTAAGCAGGTACATGAACAATCCAGGAAAAGAACATTGGATGGCAATGAAGTGGATTGTTAGGTATTTGAGAGGTACCACAAATCAAGCATTATGCTTTGGTGGTTCAAACATTTCACTACAGGGATATGTTGATGCAGATATGGCAGGTGACAGAGATAACAAGAGGAGCACTACAGGATATCTATTTACTGTAGGTGGAACAACTGTCAGTTGGGTTTCAAAAATCCAAAGTGTTCTTGCACTTTCAACAACAGAAGCAGAGTATGTTGTTGCTATAGAGGCTAGTAAAGAAATGATTTGGTTACAAAGGTTTCTGGATGAATTGGGTAAGAAGTCGGAGTTGGGCAGGTTATACAATGATAGCCAGAGTGTCATACATCTTGCAAAGAACTCTGCATTTCATTCCAAGACTAAACATATACATCTCAAGTACCATTTCATATGGTCAGCATTGGAAGATGGACAGTTGAAGCTGGAAAAGATACACACTAGCCAGAATCCTGCAAATATGCTAACAAAAGTTGTAACCAGGGAGAAACTGAGAATCTGCTCAATTTCAAGTGGTCTTCAAGTATGATGAAGAAGATGAGAAATAGCCAAGTCCAAAGAGGAGTCATTGTCCAACAAATGAAGCAGCGGTGGAGTTTCTATAATCAGTCTCCAAGTGGGAGATTGTGGGTGTGGAGCCTGATTATCTTCTGTATTCAAAGGTTTTAGTAGGATGTATACCCTAGTAAGACTATACACCCCTCCACATGGGGGGGTGCGTGGGGAACTTGTTCCCCCCGCGGGGGTCCAGGGGGGGCTAATCCCCCCTGGCTGGGGGGTTTGGGGGCCAGTGGTCCCCTGAAGAAGGTTCGGGGGCAGCACCCCTGAAGCTAAAAATAGATGTAAAATTGCCTTGTAAAAGTATAGTAATTTCTAGTCAATCTAGGCTGTTGATTAGGTGGATGATCTGACAGTAGAAGTTTTGTTTAATTTAGAGTTTCTTGCCCTAGAAGGCAACCCCTCACTATATATGAGGGAATCGTATTGCGTCTATGGATATTTGTATTTGGAGTGAGGAAGAGAGGAGATTAAGAGCGAAGAGGGTGTTACAGTGGATCTGATGTAGGTTGTATCTCTTCAGTTTGTTGGATAATATAATAAAAGAAGGACTGGTTGTTTCTCCATGGACGTAGCCCAAATTGGGTGAACCATGTATATCTGTGTCTCTCTTGTTTTATGCGTTTTCTGTGTTTATATTTCTGCAATATTTTATGTGTTCCATTGCTCTGTAATGTATAATTTTCTAACATTTTTGGGACTATTTCATGGTCTTAAATAGCAAAATCCTTGAGTTTTTCCCTTCTCCGGGCTCGTTAAAACTACGAAGAAGGAAAGAGCAGTTCTTTTACCTCTTTTTCCTCGCTCATTAAACTAAAAAATATACCTCAATTTTTCTTCATTTGACTTGTTAAAATTCTATGAAGGTATATTGAGTTTGTCGTTGCGTGACTCATTAAAATTTCATGACAAATATCGAGTTTACTCCGTCTCCTTGTACTCGTAACAAAATGAAGCAAACATCTATTGAGCATAGGTTTCTCTTTATCCAGACTTAGTAGATTAACTCACAGAAAAGGAACCGTTCCGGGTATACTATTAAACCTTTGTTGCACCTAGTTAAAAACTATGACAAAGGGACCACCCTAGAGTTGTTCTTTACGATATTTTCAGTTTCTCAAAATATGAAAAGACCACCGAGTTGTCCCGTCTGGACTCATTAAATTACATAGATGAGGAATAGATTCGCTCTTTTTACGATCCTTTTCAGACTCTTAAAACATGAAAAGAACAATGAGTTTCCATGTCTGGACTCATTAAACTAATCAGATAGGGCATAGAGTCACTCTTTTTTACGAACCTTTTCAAACTCTTAAAACATGAAAATACCAATTTTTTTACCCATCTAGACTCACTAAACTAACCAGATGGGGAAATTGGACAATATAATTTCTTTTTGTTCCATTTTGTGAAAAGAGTTTTTTGGCAACAGTCGATCCCTTGAACATGGCACTCCCTCAGACAAACCTTCATTGTGACAGCCTCCCAATATGAATCTTACCATCCGATGAGTTTAGCCTATATACCCCGATGTTCTTGCATCTCTGTATCCTAACACTCTTTGGTGTTCATGAGTCCAATGTTGCATGGTTAAAACCGTCGTGCCTTCTATTGTTCAAGGGAAAACCTTTATCTTTTGCTTCCTCCATCAAACCATAAAGCATATCCTATCATCATGCCCTCTGTCACTTTGACCCAATGCTCAAAAGATTCCTCAAAAAATGATCATTCTTGTCTCATCTCGTGTCAACTGATGTATGACACCTTATTGCCTACCTTTCAATAGGTATCTTCCTATCGACTTCAACACTCTATCTAGGAAGAAGACCCAGAAACACTTCAGTGCCTTGGTATTTGTAGACATCAGTGGCAGGTCACCTTGTCTTTGGTCAGGGGTTTTCATTATTGGCTCTTGGTTAAACGATTCTATGAGTGTTCGACAACAAAAACATTTTTCACACTCGCTAGATTGTACTATGCATCTTGGAGACCATCACCATTATCAGTGGCCATCCTTGCATCTGTTAACTGTCTCCATTATTGACTGGTAATCAAATGATTTCGTGCATGTTCAACATTAATGCTTATAGTCACATGTATCAATCTATGTTGTTGCAGTGAAGTAGAAATCAAGACCTTGGGTAGAGGCTTGCATCACTCAAGCTTGTTTTCTCTCCCAAGTTTCATTTATTATTTTTTGGAGATAGCTCATCAAAATGATCCTATTATGACACATGTTCCACATTGTGCTTATCGGCAGCCAGCATCATCATATCTCTTTATAGAGAAAATCATTGTGACATAGCTACTGAGTGTGTGAATGCTCGACTCAGGACATGATTTTAGTTGTTTTTTATATATGTGTTGTATCAGGTTTCTCATACCGCCTGAAGCTCTGATCCTCTCTCTATTTTTTAAAAATAAAAGGACAATTAAATATAAAGTATTTCGGCCATCATCGTAGCCTTTGATCTCACACTTTAGGGGAATCTATTATATAATAAAATGACCTCCTCACTAGCTTAGAGGAGAAAGACATGATGACTAAAGGACTAACCAAGTTCACAGACCCAGTTTTCAAGCTAACATTGTCTAAACACTAGAAACTTGCTTTATAAAGCTTCTTATCAGGGCTAAGGGTGTGTTAGTGCCTAAGGTAACTTTGTTTGTTACCTCAAGAAGAGCGTTAGTGAACCTTAATGAGTTTCTATGGGTTAAGGGAACAAGTTGACCGAGAAATATCCCAATATTCTCTCCTATGTCAGCTCACAAAAGCACGGAAACATCAAAACTTGACCTGTTTGGAGGAATTACTAATTCCTAATGGAGTATGCAAATGGGAAAGAGCACAAAGGCATGGAAACATCGCTGCTTTTGCCTAAATGGAACTCATGAAGGACTTTACAACCATATCCTCACATGTTATATATGCAAGGCTAGGGCCATTATGAAGGCTGATACAACCAATGGTTGTAATCACTCTTTCTACATCAAAATAGAACTGCAATTGTGTTGTCCACTTCATGATGTTGGTAGTATAACTTGTTTATATGTTTATTCAATATCGTTAGCATGAGTGGCTTAGATATATGCAACTAGATATCTTTATATGTTCATGCATTGTTTATCAAGGTTTTATGTTGTGATATTATGCTTGTCTTTTCTATGTGCAAGTTTTGATATGGAGCTCGCTCAAGGTTCTTTCGCCTAGCTACATTGCGATCTACAACAACACCACACTAAGACTCGAGGTAATAAGTCCTTCTCGCTTTGATATTCATTTGTTAAACATAGATATGCATGCATCTTTGTGACAGCTGCAGCTAATCTGACTGTCTGCCAAGGATCCTGGGAAGGTCCTTGAGGGTTTCTACATCACCAAACACCCGTGCATTAATCCCTATAGCAATTATAGTAATGTATTTGTTTATTTCAAATATATCAACATTGAAAGAAAGAGGAGGAGTGCAGCCAACCAAGTTTCAAGGGGAGTATACAACAACATATTATGTTGTGGGAAGAAGAAGATGAGCTACAGCAAAAGTGTGGAATGACAAAAGGTCCACAGTCAAGTCAGGTCCACAATATATTTCCTCACACAGATTCAAGGGAGTGGATGCAAGAGATTAGAGAGAATTGGCTCAGGGGGAGCTACTTTATTAAGCAGTAGTAGGCAACAATTGTCAGCCTCAGGAAGAAATATTGCATAGGAAATGAAAGGTTTACATCTTGGGTGAAATACCCTTATTTCATTTAAGTTGTGAATTTGATTTTTCCTAGTAGTCTTGTGTTCATGAAAAATAATAGGTACAAGCTTTCAATGTCCCTTAATCTTCAGTTGGTATCATTATGTCAATTGATGGTTTGGGTTCGTATGGAGTATCCTTTTGTGAAAATGGGAATTTCTTTCTAAAACTTAGTATTAGAGTTTTCCTAGTATAGTATCTATCTTGTATCATCCTTTTTGGTGCAATTGGTATTATTTAAGAAAGAAATCCATATTTGGAGTATCCGGATCTCAAGAGGAGCAAAGTTGGTTAATGTATATGCTCAGGAGAAATGAGCATAGAGGATGAAGTAGTAACAAAAGTGAAGAGAAAGATCAATACATCACTTATGGGTGGTATCTTCCTTCAACAGAAGTACCATGAGAAATTTTAATTCGTATCAATTTCTTTTTAATTGGTACAAAAGATCCATTGGCAGAAACAATGTTTACCCAGTAGCCATAAGGTGTCAAACATTGGAGGCATTCAAACCAAATGAAGTATATGTTTAGGGGTAGCATATCACATGTGTCCAATTTATAGAGCAGCAACAACTGTCAGTCCTTGAAGAGAAGTCTGTAGAGTAGAATGCATAGTAGTAGTGATGCACAACAACAACTAGATCCTCGATCATTGGCAATCAATGATTGCATGGGGAAGAAGAAGAAAAAAATAAGCCCTTTTCCATTAATGTCAAAGGGGGAGAGAAGATTACTAGAGAAGTTGTGATGGCCCATGTAGAGGAGAGAAAGCCATTGGTGGCTCATGATAGGAGAATTATAGAAGCAACATGAGGATTGGCTATCAAAGTGGAGAAGTGATGATGTGTTGTCAGCAAAGCCAAAGGGGGAGATTATTGGATAGTTGGAATTGTCTATCTGGCTAGTGGCAGTAAGTGTTTTGACATTCATGTCAATAATCATTCTGGGAGATCAAGTTGGTAAGTTGGCATTGCCTAGGTGTTAGAAAGTGTGTTGCCATTGATGTCAACCAGATTACAATGGATGTATGTGCTAGCGTGATGGTAGGAAAGAAAACATTGATGTCCACTAGGCCAGCTATGATAGTAGTAGATGTTAAAATTTATGTGCTTGGTGTATCAAGCTTAGGGGGAGACCCAAGGGTCCTATAGTGCTCTGGTAGAGAATCACCATAGTAGTAGGCCTATTGGAAAAGCCATAAAATGATGACTATGGTGGTTGGGAGTCCCATGCCTTAAGAATATATTTTGCCTCAAGATATGAGCTCATATACTTTTGGATATAACACAACTAGTTAGTGATCAAAAAGAGATTTCCAACGGTATGTGGAAGTCCATAAATGGATCTCGGGATCAAAAGTTATTGATAGTTGAAGTAAGGACCTTCAAGTCCTTAAGAGAAGGCCAAATTTCAAAACTAGGGAAGAAGGCCATATTTCAGAACCTCAAAACCAGGCGAGAAATCCAAATTTTGGAGGGTCTCAATTAATTAGAAGTAGGCTGAATTTTAGATCCTGGATTTCAGGACTTCATGAACTTAGAGAATCAGAGGCTCAAGATGTTGGAAGGTCGGAACATTGGAGCGGGCCAAATATTGGAAGGGATGAATATTGGAGCAGGTCCAATATCAGAGGCACGCTAGAACGTCGAAACCTCAGAGGTTCGGAACTTTGTAACATTGGGACCTTAGAATATTGGAACCCCTCGAAACTTCAAAATTTCAGAGGTTGGAGTCTCAATCAATCAGAACGTCGGTATATCGAAATTTCAAAACCTCTTAAATTCTTAAAAAATGAATTCTTTAAAAGCGTTGAGGGTTATAGGGAGCGGAGATTACAAAGAAATCATTTGCAAAACTAAGCACCAAGGGACCCTTTCTATCTCCTCGGACAAGAGACATGGAAGTAGTCAATTGGTCCTCAGGCGCTGACGGTGGCAGGTGACATCAACATGACATGGTTGTACAGAGGACACATGGCAGTAAGATTTAGCACTATTCGATGGCCTAATGGGAAAAGTCTTGGTGACACATGTCAGCACTAAGATGATTCCACATGGGGTTGATGACGAGAACATGATGTCATCCTAGGTATATCAAAAGTTAGAATATCAGGAACTTCTCTATAATTGCATTTTGAAAATGTTCTGATACCACGGAGCTCCAATGTGTTTGGCACTTCATCATGGAAACCCAAAGAACCAAGGGCATAGAGGAAAGAACACAAGGACATAGGTAAAAATAATAACCACGATTGTGGGACACTTATTCCATGCTGAATGTTGGGCAAAACATACTAGCGTGGGTGTTGATTGGTTTATTATGGCTAAGGAAATCGGAAAAGACGATGACTAAGGCTTTGGAAAGGCAAAATGGAATTTTTAGCACATCTATTTATGAAAATAATGGAAATTAAGAGAAAATGAAGGTGAAATGTTATAGGTTAAAGGAAGGTGAAAGGTTAGAGGTTGCATGTGAGGAGGAAAATGAAGGAAAATGAAGAAAATAGAGGCCTAATTGATAAAAAGGCTTTTGAGAATTAGTGGGTACCTTTTGTCAGTTCATTTTTGGAGCTCTCTCATTATTCTCTCTCTCACTCACTCTTGGAAACTTAGATTTTTTTTGGAGCACTTTGGTGTTGGATCAAGAAAGGAAAAGAAGTTAATAGGAAGGAAGGAGCAAGCAAGGAAGTGCATGATCAAGTAGCTACAATAGTATTCTCTGCAGGTATTTATTTGATGTGTGTTGTCCTTACTAGATTTGGCATGCATGGTATTGCATGTGGTTCTCTTTTGGTATGGCATGGGTTTTTCCAGGCATTATAGTGTTTTCAGCCTAGTCTTGTCATTTCTAGATAGCCATGGTGTGATGGGGTTCTCACATTTTGGTTGAGCTGGATTTATGGATGGTCTGAAGCTAAGTGAGGTGGATCTCTGAATAATAGAACACATGGCCTAGTAACCCCTGAACCAGACTGTGGGTTGTGGTAAAGCCAAATTTTGTGTTGCCTCAGTGGGTCTAGGAATCTTCAACCAGTGAATGACAATATATATAGTAAATCCTAGAGTTGGGTGCTCTCCATCATGCCTAGTAATCTGGGGATGGGATATGAGGTAAATCCTGGAGAGTGGGTCTTAGTTTTAGGTCCTAGTGATTCGATGTGGATTACGGTAAAGCCTGAGAGACTATGAGATAAGAAAATTCTTCATGGTGTAGGTGGAGAAATATGGTGGCATCCATGCTTATTTTCAACTAATGATCTGGTGGAGATCATGGTAAATCCCATTACTCCATGTTAATTGTTTTGTCCTAGTGATCTAGTATGGATTGCCATAAATTCTGGTTTCTATTGATGAGGGTGAGGTGGTTTAGCCTCAGGATTGCCTAGGTTCTTTTGGTCTAAGTCCATAATTCATGCTTGGAATATGGCATGGGGGTGAATGGTTGAAGAGGGAATTAGCTTATCCATTCTATGGTTGGGTGGAACGTGGTAGTCCCATCCCGGGTTGGCTTTTGCATTCATTAATAAGAGGTTCTTTCCTTGGCATTTTATGTGTAAACATACTAGTGTATATGTGGATTCCATGGCTGATGTATGCTTGATATTTAAGTTATTATTATGTTGGTTATAAGCATGTTTTATGACAGAGATGATGTATGGCTTTCCTCATGTTTTGATTTGTAAATGAATGAATAATGTATTTATGACCTAATAGATGATAATGCAACTAATGATGTAAAGGAACAATGCTTCTTAGCGATTCTCAGATAAGTATGAGACCTCTATGCTCAAATCTATTGTTTACACCTGTAGATTACATATTTGTGGCATGTTTGATGAAATACATGTCGTGGCTAGTAGGGGTTCAATCTAGACCTTATCCTTGATTTTTCAAATGCATCATTTTTATGTTGTGTAAATTCATTCAAAAAGTTTCATTGAGTTATGGGAAGTGACTTAGGCTATCAACCTAAAAACATGGCTCAAATCTCAGAGACATGGAAACAACACTTTCGAGGAAAGTCCCTGGACACATGCATACCCATACTATGGGAGTGTCTGGAGCCTCTTGGATGCATGCTTTCCCATATCAAGGGAGCGTCTGAGGCTTTAGTGGTATAAAACTTAAGTTGGTATCAGGGGTTGGTTACCTGAGTGGATGGGTTGTCTCTTGGGAGTTCTGTTATTGATGTGGAAGGTTTGTATGGTGTGTTTCCATTGATTCCATTTCCTTGAGGTCACCTAAGAGTTTGAATCACATTATAGTGGCCTCTCGTCACATATTTACCCTAATTGGTCGGTTTCTTGGGTATATTTGGCATGAGGGTGTTAGAGAGTGGTATTAGAGAGGCTTTCGCTCTCTTTGGGTCATATCGGATACCACAAAGTGGCATCATAGCATGGTTCACCCCTTGGACTGGATGGGAAGTGTGCATTGGTCATGCATTCATGTTAGTTGCACATGTGTTAATCATCCTTGTGGTCTATATGCTTGTTGCATTGCATGGTGTCATTCATGGTTTTAGTTATGTCACCATGTGAAAGAGGATGTTGTTGTTGTTAAGTGTGTCATCATGAGTGTATAATTGGTTATGCATTACTATGTGTGTCAGTGCTTACATGTTATCAAATTTTCATTGGTATGGTTGTTGTTGTCATTCATGAGGTCCTGGTGTGTGGTTGATATGGTCATGCATTGATGATTGGACTCTAGCTAGAATGATGTTTATGTGTTGATACACCTATATATATATATCTATATCTATATATATATATATATATATATATATATATATATATATATATATATATATATATATATATATATATATATATATATATATATATATATATATATATATATATATATATATATATGTTGTCATGATTATGTTATACATGTACCACGTTGATTGGTTGATCTTGCAGATGAGATATCCTCCCTAAATTATGCTAAGGTATGTTGGTTTATTTTGACTTTGTTTAGCTAACATAGTATGCTTTGCGGGAAAGAGATCAAAATGACTAGCAAGATGGTAGACTACAAAGATTCTCCCTATGAATCAAATGAGCAACGTGGTGCTAGGCGCTCTTGTAATGTAGTAGACACATTTAGAAGCTTGAAGGAAGAAATAAGGTGTTGTAAGACGAACAATGACAAAATAATGTAGGCACAAGAGAAACAAGCAAAGGTTAATGCAATATTCCTTCTGAGTTTTTCAGAATTGTGGTGACAGGGGCCACTCCAGATTAGCCATGGACAAGAGGACAAAACTAATGGGGTATACGGAAGTAGGTCTCATGGTGGTCACATGTTGGATAGAGATGACATAATTAGAGATGGCATATTTTGGATACTTTAGATAGGATAGGGGATGGATACATGTATTATTCTTGTTTTGGCTCTAATAAGCATCACAATCATCATCATTATCATCCTTATAGGAGGAGTGATAGGGGATACTTTCCAGATGAATTTAAGAAATCAAAGGCACCTACATTTTATGGAGACTCGAAGAATCTAGAAGATGCAAAGACTTGGATACTTGGGATGAACCAGTTCTTTGAGTTGCATGAGTGCACAGAAAACATGAAGGCTAGAATTGCTATCTTCAGCCTAAAAGGTAAAGTAGACATCTAGTGGGAAGATCTGAAGCGATTCGGAGACATTGGGATAGAGGAATTGAGTTGGCATGAGTTCAAGAGGTTTCTCAGGAAGAAGTAATTGTCAAAAGGGTACTATGACAGTAAGGCCAAATAATTATATGATCTAAAGATGGGATCAATAATAGAAGAAGAGTACATGAATAAGTTCCTGGAGCTATTGAGGTATGTACTATATCTTAAAGATGAGAAGGATAAAGTTCAGTGATTTTTCAGTGGTTTTCCATTAGAATTTAGAGATCGGATTGAGTATGATGAGACTCAGTCACTTGATGAAGTTATTGGGAAATTGAAGCATTGTTATGAGCAGTCGAAGCATAATAATGAATATCAGCAAGGATGGAAAGGGAAAGATAAAGGTAAAGGTAAATGGAAGCCAAAAAGAGCAAGGCCTTAGAATATAAAACATAAAGAAAACGTGGCACCAAAAAATATGTTTAATGCAGCTAGACAAGGACATGGATCACAATAACAGCATGGTTGGAGTGTTGGACTTGCAATAAAGAACACCTTAAGAAAGATTGTCCATAGAATCATGTGGTAGGCCTCTGATATATAGTGCAAAGGAGGCGTAGACTATTGGGGATGTTGTTAGCATGTTCCTCATATCTATGAAACACTGGAAAATAGGCAGACAGACCATCAGACATCTAAAATTGAGATGGATGATAAGCTTTGTGATCAATTTGTTTCTATTTTGATTGACCCTCAATCTAATTATAGTTATGTTAGTCCTGACTTGGTGGATAAGCGTCGTTTGAATAAACAAGTGCATGCATAATCTTGGTTAGTGCAGTTGGCTACAGGTACAAAGAAAAGAGTTCATCATTGGGTACGATCTTATGCATTTGATTTGAATGGTATGTCTACTACAACACATTTGAATGTATTACCGTTGGGACCATACAGTGTATTGTTGGGCATGGATCGGTTGTACCTTCATAGGACAAAGGTGGATTGTTATGACAAAGCCATTAAGTGCTTAGATGACAATGGGGAACCAATATTCTTACAGGGAAAAAAGAAAGCCACATCAGTTTGGATGGTGATAGATATGCAGGCAAAGCATAGTTGCATGAAAGGGTGTATGTTATTTGCAGTGCATATTTCTAGCAACAAAGGTAATGAAGTTGAGGATGTAGATGCTTTGAGCAGGTACCCAGTTCTACAACAATTTCCAGATGTATTTCTCATGGAGGTTTCAAAGTTTCCACCTCAAAGGGGAGTAGAATTTTCTATTGAGTTAATGTCAGGGGAAGCTCCAACATCAAAATCACCTTACAGGATGAGCACATCTGAGTTGGTAGAGTTAAAGTTGCAGTTGAAAGAGATGCTTGACAAGGGATACATTAGGCAAAGTGTATCACCTTGGGGTGCACCGGTATTGTTTGTGAAGAAGAAGGATGGTACTCTCATATTATGCATTAACTACAAGAATTTGAACAAAGTGACCATCAAGAACAGGTATCCACTACTGAGTATTGATGAATTGTTTGATTAGGTTAAGGGAGTAGCAATGTTCTTGAAGATTGGTTTGAGATCTAGATATCATCAGGTACGCATCAAAGAGGAGAACATTTACAAGACAACTTTCTAGACCAGGTATGGACATTATAAATTTGTTGTAGTTCCATTCAGTTTGACTAATGCTCCATCTATCTTTATGTGTTTGATGAATGGTATTTGTGTCCGTATTTGGATAATTGTTTTATTTTGTTCATTGATGACATATTGGTATATTCTAAAAATGAGGAAGAGCACATCGAGCATTTAGCAACAGTGTTGAGGTTGTTAAGAGAGCATCAGTTGTATGCTAAACTTAGCAAATGGACTTTCTTTTAGACTGAGGTACATTAATTGGGACATGTTGTCTCCAAGGAGGGCATCACAGTGGATCCAAAAAAGGTAACAGATACCATGGAGTGGGAAGCTCCTAGAAATGTAGATGAGGTGGGATCCTTCATGGGATTGGAAAGTTATTATAGGAGGTTCATCGGGAACTTATCATGGATTTTTTATCCTAATACATCATTGTAGAGTAAAGGTAAGAAGTCTCAATGGACAGAAGAGTGTGAGGTTAGTTTTGAGAAACTTAAGCAGTTGTTGACACATGCTCCAGTGTTAAATATTCCAAATCCAAATAAAGAATTTGTAGTATGTACAGATCCTTGCAAGAGAGGACTTGGTGGAGTCCTTATGTAGGTTGGATAGGTGGTATGCTATGAGTCATAGAAACTGAATAAGCATGAGAACTATCTGACGTGTGATCTTGAGCTAGCAGTGATCATACATGCATTGAAGGTGTGGAGGCACTATATTCTTGGAAGGAGTTTTGTATTGATGAGTGATCATAGTGGATTGAGATACTTGTTTGACCAGCTAAATCTAAATTATAAGCAAGCTATATGGTTGGCCATGATCAATGAGTTTGATTTTGAGATCAAATACATTAAAGGAAAGGAGAACAAGGTCGTAGATGCTCTTAGCAAGCATATACAGGTAAATCATATAGAAGTTATGAGTTCCTATGGGACAAATGTAAAAGATAGGATCTTGTAGGCGAGTCCGCAGGATGTCAGGTATATGGATATTGTGGATAGGTTGTAGCAGAGTACAAGCATAGGTATAGGTAGTGGTATAGGTATAGGTATAGGTACAAGTAGTGGTATAGGTACAAGTGCATAAGATATGGAATATTGTCTTACAACAAATGGATTGGTCATGTTTAGGATATATGTGCTGACAACAGTGAAGAAATTCTATTACTGGTTGAAAATGAAGAAGGATGTAGCAGAGTTTGTGGCCATATGTTTGGATTATCAATAGGTAAAGGCAAAGTGTAGGCATCTAGATGGACTACTACAGCCGATTGCAATTCTAGAGTGGAAATGGGAGGTCATTTCCATGGACTTTATCACAAGATTTCCGAGGATGGTGAGACAACATGACTCCATCATGGTTGTTGTGGACAGTTTGACAAAGGTTGTGCACTTAATTCCAGTGAAGTCTACATTCTCAACTAGCGATGAAGCATAGGTATTCATTGGAGACGTGGTTAGATTGCATCTAGTTTCAAGGAAGATTGTGTCATACAGGGATCCAAAGTTCACCTCCAAGTTTTGGAAGGAGTTGTTTGCAAGTTTGGGCACAAAGTTGTCCTTTAGTATATCTTATCATCTGCATATAGATGGGAAGACAGAGAAGGTCAACATGATATTAGAGGAAATGTTGAGGATGTACTTGATGCATCAATAGAGAAAGTGGGAAGAGTATCTTCCACTGGTAGAGTTCGCTTACAACAATGGGTATCAAGAATCTTTGAAGATGATTCTGTTTGAGGCATTGTATTTGCAGAGTTGCAATACCCCCATTAGTCGGAGTGATCCAGTTAATAGGGTGTTGATTGGACTGAACATGTTGGAAAACATGGAACGGGAAATTCTAGTAATCAAGAATAATTTGAAAGAAACATAGGATAGGTAGAAGAGAAATGCATATCGGATTCATAGGTTGTTCAAGGAGTTCGAAGTTGGGGAATAGGTGTACTTACGCATCAAACCGAAATAGATCTCCTTGTGGATCTGATCATGTGCCAAGTTGGGACGCCAATTTTGTGGGCCTTTTAGTAGCTTATCGACTTGCACTACCTCCGACAGTGAAATTCCATGATGTTTTCCATGTGTCATTGCTTAATAAGTATGTTAAAGATGTTGACCATGTGATTGATTGGTTTGTATTATAGGTGGAGCTAGATGGACAATTCCAGTCGAAGCCTCAATGTATATTACAGAGAAAGGTGCTAATGCTCCGGAATCAAGAAATCAAGCAATTTAAAGTGCAATGGAAGCACTTTGGGCCCGATGAAGCTACATGGGAGATGGAAAATCAGATGTGAGCTATGTATCCTTCATTGTTTTCCGGTTGAGGCAAAGCAGTTTTGGTATGATGTTTGGTATATGTTTTAGAATATGTTTGGTTGATGTTTTCATATATGTACATATGTATGTGGATGTAAATATTATCATGAGATATGTTATAAAGCCCCAATAAGTGGTATGGGTGTCATGTCATTATGGTTTTCATTTTGTTATGTTGTCATGTTGGCTTCTTCTTCTTTTTTTTTTTTCTTTTTTTTTCTTTTTTCAGCAGGGTAATCATTGTAAATACTGCATCGAGATAAGTTGTAAAGCTCCATGGGAAGTATATTTTCTTTTCAGTAGTTTTGCTGAGGTATAGGTGTGGTTGAACATCGAGGACGGTGTCCCCCAAGGGGGACAGTTCTGTAATAGCCCTGGTGAAAATTCCATGTAATAAAAGTTAATAAATGCAAAAATAACAACCATGACTAATGGGACACGTATTCCAAGATGAATGTTGGGAAAAACATCCTAGTGTGGGTGTTCATTGGTTTATTATGGCCAAGGAAATTGGCGAAGGAAATGACAAAGGATTTGGAAAAGTAAAATGGCATTTTTGGCACATTTATTTATCAAAATAATTAAAGGTAGGAGAAATGGAAGGTAAAAGTTCACAGGTTACATGTCAGGGGTAAAATGGAGGAAAATAATGGAAAAGAAGAAAATAGAGGCCTAATTGATAAAAAGCCTTTTGAGGATCAGTTGGTACCTTTTGTCAGTTCAGTTTTGGAGCTCTCTCATTATTATCTCTCTCTCTCACTCTTGGACACTTAGAGTTTTCTTGGAGCACTTTCACATTGGATCAAGAAAGGAAAAGAAGGCAATAGGAAGGAAGTAGCAAGCAAGGAAGAGCGAGATCAAGAAGATACAACATTATTATTTCTAGGTATCAATTTTCATGTGTATTCTCCTTGCTAGATTTGGCATGCATGGTATTGCATGTGGTTCTTTATTGTTATGGCATGGGTTTTTCCAGGTTTGATATTAATTTCAACCTAGTCTTTCCATTTTTGTATAGAGATGGTGTGATGGGGTTCTCATATTTGTTTGAGCTATATTGTCGAATGCATTCAAAGCTAAGTGAGGTGGATCTTTGAATAATAGAACTCATGGCCTAGTAACCCCTGAACTAGGTTGTGGGTTGTGGTAAATCCAGATTTTGTGTTGCCTCGGTGGGCCTAGGAGTCCTCGACCAATGAATGACAAGATATAGGGTAACACCCAGAGGTGGGTGCTCTCCATCAGACCTAGTAATCTCAGGATGGGATATGCAGTAAAGCCTAGAGAGTGGGTCTCAGTTTATGGCCTAGTGATCCGGTGTGGATTACAGTAAAGCCTGAGAGACTAGGAGGCAAGAAAATTCCTCATAGTCTAGGTGGAGAAATATAGGGCATACATGCTTGTTTTGGCCTAGTTATATGGGGAAATCATGGAAAAGCCTGTTATTGTATGTTTATTATTTTGGCCTAGTGATCCGGCGTGGATTGCGGTAAATCCTAGTTTCTATTGATGAGGGTGAGGTGTTTTTTTTTTTTTTTTTTTTTGAATCAGTGACCGGAGAATCCACAGTTTGAACATTTTTATACCAACATTTCGAATCCCAAATGGGGTCCATCACCCAAATGGGATCCCTCTCCCTCTCCTTTCTTCTGTTTTAGTCTGTCCTTCTATTAATATCTAAGTAGATTAACTTCTATTATTATATTAATTTCTATAGAACCTTTAAGTAATATATTAATTATTATATTAATTAATTATAAATATTAGTTATTTATAATGGTTAATATGATTTAGTTAATATATTAAATAAAATTATATAGGAATTAATATATTTCCCTAGTTCTTATATAAAAATCAAAAATTAATATTTTAGCCTAATTTTGTTTTAGATGTAACCTTAATAGTTAGCGTTATATTGATTGAATATATTAATTTCTATATATCTATTAATTAATATATTAATTATTATATTAATCAATTATAATTACTCATTATTTATAATGGTTAATATAAGTAAGTTTAATATATTATTTTAATTTATATAGAAACGAATATATTTTAGTTTAATAAGCTAATCTGAGTTTTTAGTTCTATCCCTAGTTTAATCTTAGGTTTGTACTATATATTAACTCCTCCAAAAATCTTAATAAATAATAATAAAATAATAATAATAAGTAATTTATTAAAGCAAAACAATATTAGTTTATAAAAATTAATTAATATTAGAGCCGACAGTGTGTTGTTCTCAAAAATTTAATTCTCATCACTATTTATTCCTTCTGAGTTGCTCTTCTTTTATCATCATTATCATATCCTGATGATGGATCCCGTTTGGGATTCGAAACGTTGGTATAAAAATGTTCAAACTGTGGATTCTCCGGTCACTGATTCAAGAGGGTGAGGTGGTTTAGGCTCAGGATGCCTTGGTTGGTTATTTTGGTTTGTGTCCTACATTCATGCTTGGAATATGGCACGGGGGTGAATGGTTGAAGAGAGAATTGGCTCAGCGATTCTATTGTTGGGTGGAATGTGGTAGTCCCATCCTGGGTTGACTTTTACATTCATTAATAAGAGGTTCTTTCCTTGACATTTTATGTGTAAATGTATTCATGTATATGTGGATTCTATAGCTAAAGTATCCTTGATATTTTTTTATTATTATGTTGGTTATAAGAATGTGTTATGACAATGATGATGTATGGCCTTCCTAATGTTTTGATTTTTAAATGAATGAATAACGTATCTATGACCTAATAGACGATAATGCAGCTAATGATGTAAGGGAACAATGCTTCTTAGCGATTCTCAGATAAGTATGAGACCCATATGCTAAGATATATTGTTTACACTTGTAGATTACATATTTGTGACATGTTTGACGAAATGCCTATCATGGCTAGTAGGGGTCCAGTCTAGACCTTGTCCTTGTTTTTGCAAATGCATCATTGTTATGTTGTGTAAATTCATTTCCAAAAGTGTCATTGAGTTTTGGGTAGTGACCTGGGCTTTGGGCCTGAAAAAGTGGCTCAAATCTTAGAGACGCAAGCACAACACTAGGTAGGAAAGTCCTTGGATGCATACATACTCATGTTGTGGGATCATTTGGAGCCTCTTGGATGCATGATTTCCCATATCAAGGGAGCATTTGGGGGTTTAAGTGCTCTAAAACTTTAGCTGGTCTCAGGCGCTGGTTACCTATGTGGTTGGGTTGGCTCTTGGGAGTTATGTTGCTGATGTGGAAGGTTTGTATGGTGTGTTTCCATCACTTCCACTTCCTTAAGGTCACCTAGGTGGTTGAATCCCATTATAGTGGCTACTCATCGCATATTTATCTCGGTTGGCCAGTTACTTGGGATGATGTGGGATGAGGGTGTTAGAAGAAGAAAGTGATTGGGCCATTGCTTATTTATCTAGTTGTGCCAAAGTTTATCCAAAGTCATTCTTCAAAACAAAGGAAATAAAATGTGCTCTAATAAGAATAACATCACTTGGAGGAGAAATATTTGAAAAAGATTCAACTAATCTTTATTTTACCTCTACATAATCTATAGGTGGGATCCTTCAATTACTATATTAATACCTATAAGGATTCAAAGCACAAGATTCAATATGCAAAGGAGTTTCAAAACCTTTTAATGAATTGTTCAATGCATGAATGACACATCATAGCCAAAAAAATATCGAAAATCGTTTCACACCATATGTCATGTAGAATAAAAAGCATTGCATCCCTTACCACCTAAACCTTAATTGAGGTTCTACCCTCCTTAACAGCATATCTAAGAATAGTATAATAGAACTTTGTGTCTTAGTTCTTATTACTTGGTAGATAAGATAATATAATATAATTTCATTAATGTCTATGAATGGCCAAAAACTACATATAATAAGAAAGACAACAATACCAAAGAGTTGCACATCAGTTTCTAGGGATTCAAGATGTTTTATTTTTAGATAGTGATGAAGCATTTTGACATTCTTTTCAAGTTACAATATTGAATATCGTGTTGTATCTTAGAGATGATAGGTCATTTTTTTGCAATAGCATAATCCAAGCATTTGTACAAGCATCATGTGATGTTACTTATTCAATTACGACACAATGAAAAATATGCATGATAACATGCTTCTAAAGAAGCCTTTGCAATCTAATATGGGAACCATTTACAATATATATCATAAATAAAGATCAAGTATGAATAAACAAACATGAAAATAACTCAATGCAACATTTCAAAAGCACGTACATGGGTTTGTGGATGGTGGATGGTTTATTACAAAATTCATAACGAAAGTGCAGGCATTAACTATTGAAAAGCAACCACTACATGCAGGACGATTTAGGATGAATGACAGATAAAATCCATTTAAATGAAAGTGACATGCATTTATTACTGGAGGCGTGACTGTCAAACATAAGACTAATTATTTATTTAATTAAATATTAATGTATGATTAACTCTAATAATGTGATGATTTTTCGTTTTGATGTGGCGATATATGACGGTGTCAACCTTGAAAAAGAACATGTGTAAACCATGTTGTCATAATATCCATGTCACATCGGGAGGGTTTTCTCAGGTGGAAATCAAGTTTAAACATTTAGAAATGGATAAAGCTCGAGGTTTTAACAAAGGCTGAGATGGAATGTTTCACAGAATTCACTAGAGAATTCATCATCTTGCCTCGGTACCTATGGGAGGATTAACATTTAGCCAACAAAAGGAATGAGGACCAAGATTAGATTGCATAAACAAAAAAATTATATTATTGAAATTTCATGATGAAATGTTTACAATTATTTATAAAAATGGAAAAAAATGGACCTGTACTCATCTCTATCCATTTGATCTTGTTAGGGTCCCACCCCAACCCCCTTATTTATGTAATGGGATCACGTCATAGTCAAGAGTCAATAAAGCCCATAATAATAATTGTAAGTGGTTAATCCACAATTAATGACGGAACCACAGTTAGTTGCAAATGGGCCCTAGTATTAGATAGATGGTATTAATAAAGCCCGTGGTATTGCATGTATAAGTCATATATAAAGGATAGAGACTCCCTGCGAGGAGCATCATGTCTTATTTTGTAATCGAGCTCTACTCTATTGGAGGTTTCCCCCTCGAAGAGGCAAGTGAACATTACTCTCTGAATAATAAAATCATTGCTATTCTGTGTTCTGGGTATCTTTTCTTCGCATATTCTATATTTGGGTATCATTTTGCAGGTTAAGAGCATAACAAGTGGTATCAGAGCACTTTCCAGGGCCGGCGGGATCTCCATTTCTTAGAAAAAAAAAAAATTGGCTAGAGACGTGTTCTGGCGTCTTTAAACCATGGGATCTGTCATTGAGCGCATAAACCTGCGGATTTGGGGAGGCATGCACGCAGGAAATACAAGAGGTGGTCACGTCTGTTGGACTCCCTTGTAACCCCTATGGGTACCCCTTCGAGTAGTAGCGCATTAGACAGAACCGCGCACGGACTGTCTTCCACGTACCCTCTGGGTATATCGGAAGCCCCATAGGCTCCCTTGAAACCTCGCCATAGATAAACTGTCGACCGTCTTGCAGCTACAGTACACTGAGAACAGCACTAGGAGAGATTACTCGCCCATACGATAGGGTAGTCAGGTTGTATGGCTAAGGGTACTGTCGATCCTCCTTAGTTAGAGCCCTGAAACATTGGGTCGAGTACTACTACTAGACCCTTATGTATATTGCGATCTGTAGCACCTGACACTCCTCAAGACCATAGTTCCCTTTTCTATCGGGGGATCACACATCATCTCTTCCAGATCCGCTTGTGCAAAGGGGTGCAGCAACAGCAGACATCAGTCCCGCAGTCTCGAGTTCGCAGATCAGCCATTCCAATCTATTAGATCCATCAGATCCGCAGAAGCAGTCTGTTCCGCCACCTAGAGCTATCAGATCCACCATTCAGATCTCTCAGATCCACCAGATCAGAGTCGTTGTGAAGGGTTCCTATACCGGGGTATAATTTTCGCAGGACTTTTGGCCGCATTGACATTTTGAGGATTTGGCCACTGCAGTATTGATAAGGAAGGAGTAAAAATCCGTTAGGAGTTTTTAGGAAAAAAAAAAAAAAAAGGTCTGAGATCTTTCGGGGCGCTTATTGGTGATCTAGCCCATCAGAATCAGGACGACGAGCTGAGCATGGTGGTACCATTCACTTCTTTGTGAAAATTTTTTAGGCAGTCCCAATTTTCAAAAAAATCAGGTTGGTGTATGGTAGAAACTAGAGCTCAAGCGATGGCCAATGAAAGGATGGACAAACTTGAAGAATCAGTGCAATCCCTCCACATTCAACTTAGCGGACTATGTAGCATGGTCAAGGAAATAATCCCGAAGGGCAAGGAGCAAGCCCACGAGGAGGCGTATAATGGCAATGAACACAATGAGGGTGAGTCTAGCCACTCTCCTCATGTCTAGCACACCCACCAACAACCCAGTCAACGACCTCCTGAGTTGGATATGCATAAATTTGACGGTTCTCACCCGTCGGCATGGATAGCACAAATGGAGCAGTGTTTTAAACTGAATCACATCTTCGATGATGAGACTCAGCTTATGTTGGGGAGCATGTACTTGGACAATGAAAGGTGGCAATGGTGGGAATGGCATCAACGTTGCACTGGACCTTTTAGGACTTGGACCAAATTCACTAAAGCTCTTCAAGACCGCTTTGACCAGGAATCATATTTTTTGGGTCATCTTACTAAGCTCCGACAGACTGGTACAGTGGATGAATATATTACAGCTTTTGAAGCCTTAGCCTTCCGCACTTGGGGTCTCTCAAATGTGTTCTACACTGAATGTTTTATCAGCGGTCTTAAAGAAGCTATCAAAGCCCAAGTCCTACTGCACCACCCTCCCACATGGATGGAGGCTTGCAAGGTAGCTCGTAACGTGGAACGTGCATTAGTAGCCCAATACAGTCGCCCAAATTTCTCCGCTAAAGGTCGCCCCCACAGGCTCACAACACGACTCAAACACTTAAGGTCCAAAAGGTGTCACCTGCGGAAATGGCCGAAAGAAGAACGCAAGGCCTATGTTACTACTGTGATGAAAAATACTCCCCAGGTCATAAATGCAAGGAGCCCAAATTTTTTCAAATTGATGCCACTGACTACAGCTCAACAGAGGAAGATCCACCACTGGAGGAAAATGAGCCGCTAGAAGAAGACAACCAAAAGGACAATGTCTCTGACGAACCAATTATTTCGTTGCATGCTTTGGCAGGAATTTCTTCCCCTCAAACTCTCAAAATTAGAGGTTTTATTAAACATCGCCCAGTAGTAGTCTTGATTGATAGTGGAAGTACACATAATTTCATCCATCAAAAAGTCGCAAAAGCAGTGCATTTTTTTGTACGAGCAGTTTCTAACTTCCAAGTTCAAATTGCGAATGGAGGCACAATGAAATGTGAAGGCCGCTGTGAAAATGTCAAACTTCAAATGGGGGATTATCAGTTGAAAACCCACATGTTTTCCATACACATGGGGGGTTGCGACATTGTCCTCGGCGCTGAATGGCTCCGCACTCTAGGGCCAATCACAATGGATTTCCAGGAGTTATATATGAGTTTTAAGCAGAACAACTACACACATACCCTCCGTGGACTCCATGCAGGAGCCCCCTCTATCATCAGCTCGCATAGGATGGAAAAATTGTTAAAAAAGGGCAATCATGGAGTTGTAGCTCAATTTAATGCCATCCAGGCAGTCGAAACCAAGCCTCTACCAATTCATCCTGAGATGCAACAAATTTTAAATAACCATCTGCCGGTCTTTGACAAGCCTCATGAGCTTCCACCCTCGCGAGGGGAACATGATCATAGCATCACCTTGGTTCTAGAGGCCCAACCCCCAAATGTGCGCCCATATAGGTTCCGTTCACCCAAAAGAATGAAATAGAAAAAATCATCAAGGAACTTTTGGAAGCAGGTGTCATTCGTCCCAGCAATAGTCCTTATTCATCCCCAGTGGTCATGGTGCTCAAGAAAGATGGGGAGTGGCGGATGTGTCCCGACTTCAGGGCCCTCAAGAAGTTGACAATCAAAGATAAATTTCCCATCCCGGTGGTTGATGATTTGCTGGATGAACTCAATGGGGCTCGATTCTTCACTAAGGTGGATCTTCGCTCAGGCTACCACCAAATTTGCATGAAGGAAGTCGACATTCCCAAGACTGCTTTCAGAACTCATGAAGGCCATTATGAATTCCTGGTCATGCCATTTGGTCTTTGTAATGCCCCCTCTACTTTTAAGAGCCTTATGAACCACATTCTCAAACCATATCTCAGGAAATTTGTCCTTGTCTTCTTCGATGACATCCTCATATATAGTTGCACTTGGGCCGCACATCTTCAGCATGTAGATCTACTCTTGCAACTGCTCTGCAAGCATAAATTATTTGTCAAGATGTCCAAGTGTTCATTTGGCATGGAAAAAGTAGAGTATTTGGGCCACATTGTGGGGCGTGAAGGTGTCAAGGTGGACCCCAAAAAGATCCAGGCAATGCAGGAATGGCCTCAACCTAAGACCCTAAAGAGCTTGAGAGGATTTTTGGGTCTCACAGGCTATTATCGTAAATTTGTCCGCAACTATGGTCGCATAGCGAAGCCCCTCACCCAACTCCTAAAGAAAAATTCATTCTTATGGAATGAGGAAGCACAACAGGCCTTTACAGCTCTAAAAAATGCCATGTGTTCCACTCCAGTCTTAGCACTACCTGACTTCACCAAATCCTTTGTCATTGAATGTGATGCTTCGGGTACAGGTATTGGGGCAGTCTTAATGCAGGAAGGGCGACCGTTGGCCTTCACAAGCCAACAACTCAGTGGGAGGAATCTTGGCCAATCTACCTACGAGAAGGAAATGATGGCCATCTTACATGTAGTTGAGACCTGGCGACCTTACTTATTGGGGCGACGTTTCCAAATCCGCACAGATCATCACAGTCTTAAATATTTTTTGGAGCAACGCCTATCCTCCCCACAACAAAATAAATGGCTCGCCAAAATGCTGGGATATGATTATGAGATCATTTACATGAAAGGGAAAGACAATAGTGTAGCAAATGCATTATCTCGCCAATTTGAGGAGGAAAGTACTCTGCTAGCAATTTCCCTCCCTATTCCAGAATGGATTGAAGAGGCTCGCAGGGAATGGTTTTCACACCCCGGGCTCTCCCAACTCATTTCTCAATTGCAGGTAGATCCAAATTCCACCAAGGGCTACTCGTGGCAGGATGATATTCTTCGCTACAAGGACAGAGTCGTAATATCACCAACATCCACCCTCAAAAGTCGCATTTTGACAGAATTGCACTCATCTCCCATTGCAGGACATTCAGGCTTTTAGAAGATGTATGCTCGCACCAGAAGATCATTTTTTTGGAGAGGCATGAAAAAGGACATCCTTACTTTCGTAGCAGAATGCGATGTCTGTCAACGCCACAAAAAGGAAACCGTCAACACACCAGGCACATTACAACCATTGCCCATTCCGGCATCAATTTAGACAGAGGTTTCTATGGATTTCCTTACAGGTCTTCCAAAGTCAGGGAACAATTCAGTCATCATGGTGGTTGTGGACCGACTGTCGAAGTATGCTCATTTCTGCGCCCTACCCCACTCATTTACACCAACTTTGGTTGCTCAATCTTTCATGGATCAGATCTTCAAATTGCATGGCATGCCCACTTCTATTGTGTCCGACTGCGACCCGATCTTCACCAGTAATTTTTGGCAAGAACTCTTCAGAATACAAGGCACTCAAATAAAACTCAGTACTTCCTATCATCCGCAAACAGATGGTCAAACCGAAGCCGTCAACAAATGTCTAGAAACCTACCTTAGGTGTTTCACTTTAGAAAAGCAACACCTTTGGGTACAGTGGTTACCTCTGGCTGAATGGTGGTATAACACCAACTATCATGCCACCACCAAAATGACTCCCTATGAAGCAGTATATGGTCAACTCCCACCTTCACCTACTTCGTATCTCAAGGGATGCTCAAAAGTACAAGCAGTGGATCAACTCCTACAACACCACGCAACCATGCTCACCCATCTTTGAGAGAATCTTCATCAAGCTCAGAACCGCATGAAGCAACAGGTAGACCAGCATCGCTTAGAGCGCCAATTTCAAGAAGGGGATCAGGTCTTTTTACAGCTACAACCATATAAGCAAACATCACTCAAAGACAAGGGGTGTCAAAAACTCTCTCCCAAATTCTACGAACCATATCAAGTACTTCAGCGCATTGGAGAAGTGGCCTACAAGTTGGCCTTGCCACCTACTGCAAAAATCCATCCAGTTTTCCATGTCTCATGCCTCAAGAAAGTGATTGGGAACAATTGCAGAATTCAGACCAGTCTACCTGAATTGGACGTAGAAGGGTCCATCTGGCTTCAACCCGAATAGGTCCTAGACACACGAGACAAGCAACTGCGCGGCCGCATGATTAAGGAATTCCTCGTCAAATGGAAAGACACCTCTCCGGAAGATGCAACTTGGGAACCAGCCACTATTCTTCTGCAGTTTCCGCAGCTTCAGCCTTGAGGACAAGGCTAGTCTTAAGGGAGAGGGCATGTTAGGGTCCCACCCTAACCCCCTTATTTATGTAATGGGATCACGTCATAGTCAAGAGTCAATAAAGCCCATATTAATAATTGTAAGTGGTTAATCCGCAATTAATGATGGAACCATAGTTAGTTGCAAATGGGCCGTAGTATTAGATAGATGGTATTAATAAAACCCACAGTATTGGCCCGTGGTATTGCATGTATGAGTCATATATAAAGGATAGAGACTCCCTGTGAGGAGCATCATGTCTTATTTTGTAATCGAGCTCTGCTCTATTGGAGGTTGCCCCCTCGAAGAGGCAAGTGAACATTACTCTCTGAATAATAAAATCATTGCTATTCTGTGTTCTGGGTATCTTTTCTTCGCATATTCTGTATTTGGGTATCATTTTGCAGGTTAAGACAATAACAGATCTTGTCCAAAGGGATGAGGGGAATATATTTTTTTAAATTTTATACAAATAAGAAGATATGATTTTAATTTTTTTGCTAATCATAACTTACTAACCATAATTCGATGCAAATAGTTCATTTCATCTTTTTGTTACCCGGCATTGTTTCTCTGCAAGAAAGCATTCCTAGCTCTGATAAAATTTCCTTGATATCATATATGCATTGACATGCTACTAGTAAGCATCTATAGCCCTGACAAGTTTGCATACACTTCACACACCTTTTGGTACTTTAAACTTTCTATATTTTTTAGTTTATTAGTCACCTTTTGGTAGAAATATATTTGAGATTTCTATTTGCAATGGAAAATAGGAAGTGAGGTGATATGAAAGCTCTTTTCAAATAATACATCTCGTGGGGTATAGCTTAGCTTTTCATCTTGAGATTTTCCATTTCTATCATTAATTACTAGGTAAAGGAAAAATAGAACTTTGGAAAATACTCAAATTTAAATACTTCCTTAGGAAAATTGTATTTGTAAAGATAAATTAACCATAAAAACATTTAACATGATGTCATTATGTTCACGATAAATTTTCAAACTTCCTTGCAGTGAGTTAATAATAGTTCTTTGTTATAAAATAAATGCATGAACATGATATATAAAATACAGTGTTACTAATTGTTATCAACAAACAATAACCAAAAGATGGATTTACAAAGATTCTTTACATATTTGCAAACGAAATGCATTAACATTTTATGAATAATATTTTTTCAATATTTGTCCATTCATAGGTAGAGTTTCCTCTACTCCATCTATTCATTTTAACAATAAGATGGGTGGACCTACCTTTCTAGAAATATGAAATGGTCCTCATCAAAGCTTTTGGAATTTAGTTTGTTTTCCCTTTTCTTCATGAGCTTTGTCCCATTTTGATACAATACCACGTACATAAAAAAAATTATCACCTACTGAGTGATTATTGAACTATTTCTTAATAAATTTTTATCATTTGCATATTTTTTATTAGCTTTATCCCTATCCTCTTCTAGATTAAAGGGTTGAGCTAAATGATGTTGTAAGCTATAGCAAGACTTTTCATGGAAAAATTCGATGTTGGCTTGAGGGGGCTTAAACCCAGGTTCAGATTTAGTTGCACTAAGTGACAAAAATGGAACCATTTGTTGGCTTGAGGGGGCTTAGACCCAAGTTCAGAGTTAGTAGCGCTAACCAACAGAACCACACACTACCATCCCTTTCGGCAACAACCTACGTAGCGCAGGCTGTAGTCTCACCCAAGGGAGTATTGGGGGATGCTAGAACTAGGTGTCTGCATCTAGAGGGCTATGTGATGTGTTTCTACAGATCTAGGGCTTTATCTTGACCTTCGTGAACCTGTTGTGTGCTATTCAACAACCCTAATTTTTCTATTTTATAAATTTCCTATGAAATTTATTTTATTAAAATGGGGACCCTTAATAAATTTTAAAACATAAAAATTAAAAAAATATTTTCTTTGTCTTGAATAAAACATTTTTTATAGCCCCTTTTCATACCAAGAATCACCCCTTTTTTAGGTAAAAATCGCAAAAACCAAATTTTAAATAGCCCTCAAGACAAAAACTATACTTAAGCTTTAAAAAACCTTAAGAATTAAAATGGGTTATTTAATTAAAATGAATCAGAGTTTTCAAAATTCCCGAAAGTTAAATTTTTTTATAACTCCATCATATGCCTCATAGCAAATCAACATAATAAAAAATTCCATGGTAATACCCGCAGCCCCTTCCTGATTGTGACATACAATTTTTAACCAGACTTGATGGTGGAACTAATATGATTATAGAAATTCCCGCATCTGCAGATCGCAATAACCACATACTCAAGTCTCAGCCTTAACCCGATAGCAATTGTGATAGCCCGAACTCGACGAGGTCATAAACTCCATTTAATAAGCCCCTGCGTTCATGCAAATCACAAAAAAGTTCCAAAGTCTTGACCCCAATCTGCACCACCAATTGTGATATGCAATATAAGCCCTAGACCGATGGATTATACACTCCAATCCATAAAAACCGCGCATCCACGGCTATCGAAAATACCAAGGGTTGTATTTCCTGCCTTCCCAATTGTGATTGCGATCTGTGATCATGCCCGGACCCGACAGGAAAATCAATTGCAATTTATAAATCCCCTGCATCTGCGACTATCGCAAATAACAAAGGGTCATTGCTTCATGCCTCCTATGTTTTAACCAATTTTCAATTGTGATTTGAATTGCGATTATGATCTGCAATTATTCTGAGTTATATCCCCAATATAAAAGCAATTGCGATTGGTCTTTCTTACAATTTAATTAAAATCGCTAAGCCTCCCCTTTTCATCAGCGTTTGTTTTGTGATTTGCGATAAGACTGTAAAGTCTGCCTCTCTTATCACAAACCTCACACAACATTCATCTCCATGATGGTTGTGTTTGGATTTTATTACGCTCTACATTTTTATCCTGATTTCCTACAAAACATGATTTGTTTCAAATGAAACTCACTTACCAGTCTCATTTATTTTTAGCTTATCAGTTTATTTTCTTTTTTTGGTTTTCAAGGAACACGATAGAAGAGGAAAGTGTTGCAAATAAGTGGTTGTTCAGTTCAACTCCATTAACTCTTGAAGCAAAAGAAGATGTTTTTAGTAGCAACTATTTAAACATGTTGTTGGCATTAGAATAAGGGTCCAAAATTCAAAAGAGAAAGCCTTGGAAGTTTGCACTATTGTACCTCTTACTCTTTTTAATAGAATGATAAGTCCTGAATCTTGGGAGAGAAGCTTGTAATACTGTAACTTTTGATTATATATGTTGAGAAGAAGCTCTTGTTTAACATGCACTATTGCTGAAAGGCAGATACATTTTCTACAAGTAGAGTTCGATTATAAACTCCAAAGGATTGTGCACTATTTTCATTCTGTGAGGTTCCGTAATTTGATTTTCATTTATTAATAATGGATAATTTCAGTTAATAATGTTTAACACTATTGTTTACAAGATTTAACTCAGATAAATTCTTATTTCAGTCTTTCAATTTATATTTTGAATGTATGAGTTAATAATTCGATTCATGCACTATTGTTGAATCTTGAGTGTTAATTCATTTAAAAGTATTCTTAGACTATTCTACATGCTTAATTTTAGATATAATATGGGATTTAAAGTTTTCATAGGAATAGATAGTTATAATCTTAGATTGGCAAGCTATCTTCCAATTTATGATAATAATTGTTTTCTTACATACATGATGTCTTATTTGAACTAATTCAATAATTCATCATGAACCTTTGTAGTTCTTATGCATATGATAAATAATGAATTAGATATATTTTCAATAAGCACTTATGTAACTATTTACTAAGTGTTTAATTGTTAATATTTATGTTAATGGGGAATCAGATCTTGTGAGCTATCTCTTTGATCCAATTCTTCCATCTTAATTCTAATTCTTTAAATCTTATTTTCCCATTAAGTTAAGTTGGGTCTCGATTGAGAAAAGGGTTACCCTTTCCTTCAATCGAGATAGGTTAGATTAATTTCATTGTAGGATTAGTCTTGCATGTGTTATCATAGATCTTACATTTTAGAAGCCCTCTTTTTAAAGAGGGAAAACTTTAGATTAGTTTGGTTGTTCCACAAAAACAACTTAAGGGTTATTCTTCTTGCCTGATCAGCTAGAAGGATTGATCTGATGTCCCTAACTATTGGTAGTTAAACATATATCATAAAACCTATAGTAATTGGACCTAGTTAAACCAGACGGAGACACTATTCCAAACGGAAAAGGAACTACTTTAAGGTCTGGACTGGGTGGTTTTCCCCCATGTTGGTGCAACGATTTTTGAGGCATCAACATTTTTGGCGCTAGAAGAAGGGCCTTGAATTAGTTATTTGTTTAAAATTTTGTTATATCATTTTTAACTAATCATGACTCCCATATACATTCCTACATTTGGTCATGTATTCAGTTCACCTAAGCCTACACGAGGCATACCCAAGAAGCAGATTGAGTCCTTGTCACAGTTAAAGTTCAATGGTGAGACTAATATTTTTGCATTAAATCATATTTCTAATTTTGTTAATAGATGAAAGTCTTTTAATATAATCATTGATAATGAGATTTGTAGGCTTTTTACTCTTACGTTCAAAGGAAGAATCTGCAAATGATTTGTGGTGCTTCTTGCTAAGTCAATCATTCATGGAAACATTTTTGCCAGATATTTCTCAAAGCACATCAAAATTACAGTTACAATAGTTTGTGTTTAGAATTAGATAATCTTTACATGTATGATAATGAATATTTAGATGATTTTTATAATATATTTTGGTCATTTTGTTATAGATTTCATTTAGATGATTTTCCTTCAACTGAAGATTTAATTGAACATTTCACTTCTCTTGTTTCTTCCCATTTTGAATATAATGAATCAATTAATGAAGAAAAAGACACATTGAACTCATTAACTAGTCTTGAATCTCCAAACGATTTTATAGAACTTGAATATGGAATTATAATTAAATCACAACATTATTCTTTAGAAAATTTCAATTCTCATTTTCTGATTTCTAAAAAAAATATTTCTAATATAAATACAAAATCTAAAAATGTTATTGCAACAATTTTTTATGATGCATGTGATCAATTAGTAGTTCCAATAAATCCCAATCTACAACAAGACTTGGATAATGAACATATTAATTTATCTTCTTTCAAGGAAAATTCAGAAAATTCAAAACATGTTTCTCTAATTGAAAGAACTTCCTTAAACCTAGATTATAATACAACAAATTCCATAAATGATTCATTTCAACTATCATTATATTCTGAAATGCATTATTTTATTTATCCCGATGCCTTTTCAAATCAAGTAAAGTTAATGATGATTACACTAATCTTTCAGTTGATAATTTTCCTAATTCTTGTTCTGAAAATTCTACATCTAGCAATCATTTAAATGATAATCCTTTAATTGCAAAATCTTCTCCTTTTGTATTTTTTGATTTTATTATTTCAGATCAGTCATTTGATTTTCATAAGAAGAAGGTAATTTATGATGATTATCATGATGATGATGATGACAAATAATCACATCTTGTACAAATTGCACCAATTTTGAAAATTGATCTATCTTGTAAAGATTCACACACTTTAATTTTGCCTCCTCTTACTGAACACAAACTTAATTTTGAGAATTTTAATGAGTTAATGTTGCGAGTTTCTAACGTATTTCATTTTGATTTTCTTTTAGAAACTTGCAATTATAATTTTTTCAGGGAATGTCCTTTTAGTGGCAATTCATTGACTGAAATCCAAGATGAGTTCCAAAATTGCCTTGTAAAATTATTTTGTAATTTTAGCTTTCATAACAATTTAATTGTTTTTCCATCCTTTTATTTTATTTTATTTTATTTTTGCAAACATGTTAAATCATTCAATATTGAATATCATCGATATTTATTAAGTGAAAATGATGAATTGGTTTCTCATAATCCTGAATATCAAAAACTATTTCGTTTCCAATTTAATTCGATATTCAAAAATTCATTCCAATCATTTCACCATCAATCTAATTTAAATCTTGAGAGTGTTCCTTCACAACATCTCTTGCCATCATCTCCTCTGGAATTTTTTCACTCTCTAACAAATATTCATCCTTTTTTTGATGATCCCATAGATATTTTCTTAGAGAATTCTTTCCAAAAGAGATGGTTTACTAACAAGTTAATTGTAAAGAAACTTATTTCTGTACATAATTTTATATTAGATGTAAATAATAAATTTTGTTTCATTTTGATTGTTTTCATTATCTGGTTACTAATGTTTGACTTGTACATATAGGTAGGTAATAAAATGAGAGAATGATTACATTGGAAGTATGATTATACATAATCATGTTTCCTTCATTAAGTTAGAATTAGGAATAGATTAGTTTAGATTAGATTCAATAAATAATGATTTTGAGTTAATTGCCTTGCATTGGAGAAAGTCATATCTTTTTGGTAAGATTAAATAAAATTATCCAATGGTAAGTCTCATATACTCGCTTTCATTAATTTCTTTACTTTTTAGATTTAGTTTGGTTTTCTTATTTTCTGTTGATATGTAACTCTCTTTGGCAAGTCTTCACAAACATTTTCACACCTTCACTACATCAAATTGCGAGCTCAAAGAAGCAATAACGATTTTCAACAAATCAACCAAAATGGGGAAGTTATAAACCTTAATATTTTTCTTCAAAAGCATTACTCTGATTTGAAAATGGTTAAAATATTTTTTCAAGTTTTTCTTTTGAAAAAGACAAATAAATAGAAAATTTCCTCATTCAAACTAAATTTTTACTAAATTCTTTTAACTTTTCAAATTTGATTTATCTATATTTTGACATAAGAAGGAATGTTTTCTTCATTATCTTTTTCCTCTTTTGTTAAGAAATTTGCCTAAACAATTTTGTGAAGTTTTCCTTTTAGCTTTGGTTTTGGTGATTTTACCAACATACTTCTGAATGGTCATATCTTGAGAATTCAATTATCATATCACATTTACTTTTTCTTTTAGATAATAATGTTAAATGACATACTCTTAGCCTTTCATCAATATCTCTTAAAATCAATTTGTGATTTTTCAATTTGAAAGTAGGCATTTTTCAAGAAGTGGTTATGAAAATTGAAAATTAGATAAAAAAATATCGAACTCTGAAAATCTTCTCCATTAAATTGTAAAATCTTTTAAACCTCAAAATAATAAGATCCTTTTAGTCTAATATCAGTCAAGAAAGGTTATCTTTAAAAAGTAAAGATTGTCTTACAACCTAGTAACTTCAACTCTAATTTGTCATTTAGAACAATGATTCTCCCTATCCATTAAAATGTAATTTTTAGAGTGTAATTCTAAAATATAATAAATCTAAAAAGATAAGAAGTCTCATCACAAGCCTGCTTACTATGATCATAGAGAGATAATAAAAATGGCATTACCCATACTGAACACCAAATCGGGATAATGGCTTATGGTTGTTTCAATCGCAAAATAAGGGGTCTCATCACGAGCCAACTTATTTAGTTTAATTACTACCAGTGAATGGCATTGTCATTATCTGGCCACCAAACCAGGACAATGACTTTTATTGTTTAGAAAAAAAAAAATATGAATTTACCTCTAACTTTTGCACTCTTAATTGGATGGGATACTGAATCATTAATGGTTAAAAGGCTCTACCTGTGACAAATGAGTACATCAAAAAGCTAAGTTGTAAAAGGCCCCTACTTTATCTTTATAACTGATTAATGATTGATATGGATAAATAGGTATTTTCATTCTTGAGGGTTTTCTTAAGAAATTACAATTTAATGAGTTTTTATGATCAGAGTAATTTTATTTATCTAATGTTTCAAAAAGTAGTTTCCCCTTCCTAAATTATTTTTAGTTAATTCTTGAAACTTCATTTTCATTCATCAAAGATAACCAGTTCTTCTAGTGAATCACCAATTGTTGTGCTATTCAACAATCCCATCTTTCTAATTTATAAATTTCTTATGAAATTTATTTTATTAAAATGGGGACCCTTAATAAATTTTAAAGCATAAAAATTAAAAAAATATTTTCTTTGTCTTGAATAAGACATTTTTTATAGCCCCTTTTCATACCAAGAATCACCCCTTTTTTAGGCCAAAATCACAAAAGCCAAATTTTAAATATCCCCCGAGACCAAAACTATACTTAGGCTTTAAAAAACATTAAGAGTTAAAATGGGTTATTTAATTAAAATTAACCAGAGTTTTCAAAATTCCCAAAAGTTAAAAAACTTTATAACTTCGCCATATCCTGCATCACAAATCAACGTAATAAAAAATTCAATGGTAATACCTGTGGCCCCTTTACGATTGCGATATGTGATTTTAAACCACACCCGACGGTGGAATTAATATGATTCTAGAAATCCCTGCATCTGTAGATCACAATAAACACATACTCAATTCTAAACCTTAACCCGATAGTGATTTCGATAGCCCGGACCTGACGAGGTCATAAACTCCATTTAATAAGCCCCCGTGTCAACACAAATCACAAAAAAATTCCAAATTCTTGACCCTGCTCTGCACCACTGATTGCGATATGCGATATAAGCCTCAAACCTGATGGGATTATACACTCCAATCCATAAAAACCCCGCATCCATGGCTGTCGCAAATACCAAGGGTCATGTCTCCTGCCTTCCTGATTGCGATTGCGATCTGCGATCATGCTCGGACCTGAGGGGAAAATCAATTGCAATTTATAAATCTCCCACACTCACGATTATTGCAAATAACAAAGGGTCATTGCTTCCTACCTCCTATGTTTTAACCGATTTTCGATTATGATTTGAATTGCGATTGCGATCTGTGATTATTCTAAGTTCTACCCCCAGTCTAAAAGCGATTGTGATTGGTCTTTCTTATGATTTAATTAAAACCACTAAGCCTCCCCTTTTCATCAGTGTTTGTTTTGCAATTTGCGATAAGACCGTTAACTCCACCTCTCTTATCACAGACCTCACTCCACATTCCTCTCCATGATGGTTGTGTTCGGATTTCATTATGCTCTACATTTAAATCTTGATTTCCCGCAAAACGTGATTTGTTTCAAATGAAACTCGCTTACTAGTCTCATTTATTTTTAGCTTATCAGTTTCTGTTTTTCAGTTTTCAGGGAACATAACAGAAGAGGACAATGTTGCAAATAAGTGGTTGTTCAATTTAGAAAAAGAAGTCTAAAATGACAGAACAACAAGATAAGAGGACATCGTTGCAGATAAGCAGTTGTTCAGTTCAAAAAAAGAAGGCCGAAATGATAGAACAACAAGATAAGAGGACAACATTGCAGATAAGTGACTATTCAATTCAGAAAAGGAAGGCTGATTTGATAGAATGGAGCAATCAAAGGTTTGTAAGAAATTTTGTTTTTTAGATGTGTGATTGAAAGTAATTATTCAACTCCCTTAACGCTTGAAGAAAAAAAAGTTGTTTTCAGTAGAGACTATTTAAACACGTTATTGGCAATAGAATAAGGGTCCATAATTCGAAAGAGAAAGGCTTGGAGGCTTGCACTATTGTACCTCTTAGTCTTTTTAATAGAATGATAAGTCTCGAATCTTGGGAGAGAAGCTTGTAATATTGTAACTTTGGATTATATTTGTTGATGGAGAAGCTCTTGTTTATCATGCACTACTGCTGAAAGGAGGAAACATTTTCTGCAAGCAAAGTTCGATCACAGAATCCAAAGGATTATGCACTATTGTCATTTTGTGAGGTTCTGTAATTTAATTTTCATTTATTAATAAAGGATGATTTCAGTTAATAATGTTTAACACAATTGTTTACAGGATTTAACTCAAATAAATTTTTATCTCAGTCTTTCATTTTATATTCTTAATGTATGAGTTAATAATTAGATTCATGCACTATTGTTGAATCTTGAGTGTTAATTCATTTAAAAGTCTTCTTAGAATATTCTACAGGAATAATTTTAGATATAATATGAGAGTCAAAGTTTGCATAGGGATGGATAGTTATAATCTTAGATCGGCAAGGTATCTTCTGATTTAGGATAATAATTATTTACTTGCATACATGATATCTTATTTGAACTAATTCAATAATTCATCATGAATATTTGTAGTTCTTATGGATATGATAAATAGGAATTGGATATATTTTCAATAGGCACTTATGTAACTATTTACTAAGTGTTTAATTGTTAATATTTATGTTAATGAGGAATCAGATCTTGTGAGATATCTCCTTGATCTAATTCCTCCATCTTAATTCTAATTGTTTAAAGCTTCTTTTCCCATTAAGTTAAGCTAGGTCTCGATTGAGAGAATGATTACCCTCTCCTTCAATCGAGATAGGTTATATTAATTGCATTGCAAGCTTAGTATTGCATGTGTTATCATAGATCTTACATTTTAGAAGCCCTCTTTTTAAAGAGGAAAATCTTTATATTGGTTTGGTTGTTCCACAAAAACAACTTAAGGGTCATTCTTCTTTCCTGATCAGCTAGAAGAATTGATATAATCTCCCTAGCTATTGGTAGTTAAGGATATATTGTAAAGATGATCGTAATTAGGAAAAGGTAAGTGGAGCTAGTTAAACCATTCAGAGCCACTATTACAAATGAAAAAAAGAATTGCTTTAAGGTCTGGACCGAGTGGTTTTCCCCATGTTGGTGCAGCAATTTTTGAGGCATCAATAGAACCCTAGCCCTCAAAACTCAAAAATTACAGTAAATAATAGTTAATAGAGCTATGTCCTTCATTGATTGTGATAAACATGCATAACATCATAGAAATAAACAGATCTACTTTTTCATGAATTCATTAAGTACTTTTCCTAATTAAATGCATTCAATAGATCATAAATATAGTAAATTCAGAGATAAAACAATAATACACAGATGCATAGATAGTTCTTCAAAATTAGTCTTTTATTATGCTTTAGATCTTCAAATACAAATTCTTCCAACCCTGCACACACAGTTGTAGGAGCCCACGCACTCAGCTACACACTTACCAAGGTCTTCGCACACAAAGCTACAAGAGGCTTCCCCTTTGCCAAAATACAGAATAGACAAAATCAGACCCAAACTATGCACTATTCTATTCCTAGCTTTCTTATGATTCTTTTATAACTCCCTCTTATATTCTTCTTCATTACAATACCATGGTCCATGAACCATGGGCGGGTCTCAAAACAACTTGAATTTAACAAACTAAAGGGTATTTGACCTTCCTAAAGCCCCTTTGACTCCTATTGACCTGCGTTACTTGCACTCCGCTCCTCAAAATGTGAAGCCTTTACAACAAATTTAACAAAACTTAACAAATTTTGACCTAGTGGACCCCGTCCCAACAAGCCCCCAACACAAAGTCATGACTCGTCCCAAGTCACTTTGCTAGTGTTGCTTGAACCTTGGCTTGCAGGCCATTGAATACTATATTCAACACTTCAAGATCTATTGTTGCCTGTGTGGTGGCCTGGAAAGCATATTAAAATCTATCGTGGAAGCTCCCATCTATGCATTTTTCCTAACCATCCCGCAACCCAATCCCGTTGCCAAACTGTTCTCCTAGAAGAGTGGTTTATAGTCTCGTACTTCCTTCCAACTCCCTGAAGTACTAAGATTGTCCTGAATCCATATAGTGACCATTTATGGGTGGGATAGCCCCTATACAACTTGAACTAGCTCCCCTTGATTTTTCTCGGAAATAGCTCCCCATTCAGCTTCACGAGCTGAACTACTCCCCCATCCATAATATCCTTGACGATATATGGTCCCAGCCAATGCATCATAAATTTTCCTGAGAACTTAGTAAACTTTCTATCATATAGCAGTACGAAATATTCATTTTAAAGGTTCGTTGCTTAATGTAGCGATCATGCCACGCCTTTTATCTAGCCTTCTCTACTTGCTGATGGAAACCTACCAAGAATCAATCTTCTTCTAACTCGAGTATCGGTGCGATGCATTATTCCATTATATCCCAATCTTCGTCTCCGTGACTATAACAATCCTCAAACTGGGCACTATGTATTCCATTGGCATCACCACTTCTTGTCCATAAACTAGTCATAATGGTGTTTGTCTAGTCAACTTCTTATAGGTAGTTCTGTATGCCCAAAGAACAACTAGTATGCGTACATCCAAATCATTACTATTTGCGTTATAGATCTTCATTAAATCATTCTCTAGGATCTTGTTGAAATCTTCAACTATTCCATTTGCTTCAGGATGGTATGGTGTGCTCTTCTGATGATACATATGGAATTCCTCTATCAAAGCAGCAATCTTTTCATTCAGGAAATGAAAACCCTTGTCGCTCATCAAAATCTTGGGATAGCCAAACATAGACAAAATGTATTCAAATATAAAATTCACAGTTGTAGCTACACTGTAATCTTTTACGGGTTTCACTTCTACCCACCTAGTCCCGTATAATGTCATAGTGACGATGTAGCATGCTCCTCTCCTCCTTTAGAGTGGCTAAATAGATCCCACAAAATCTATTGCCCATTTTTCAAATGCTTGTAATGAGACTTATGAGTTCATAGGAAATTCATACCTCTGTGATGGCTTCCTAGTCCTCTAACAGACATCATATGCCCTACAATATTCCTTGGAATCTTTTTTCACAGTCGGCCACCATAACCTAGCTTGTAGTATGTTCTGCGTAATCACTCGTCCAACATAATGTCCTACAGAAAATCCTCCATGTGCTTCAGCAAGGATACTTTGTCTTTCATAATTCGACACATACCTACACAAAACTTCATCCGACCCTATTTTATACAAGTTCCCTACAATTATGGAAAAGTCCATAACCCTAACCACCAATTCCTTCTTTTGTTGCATCATATATCCTTCAGGAGCTACACCTATAGACATGAATTGGATTGGATCCACAAAATGTTCATCTACAATGCACATAGAAAAGAGTTGCCTGTCAGGCAATCCTTCATCAAGACTTGTGGGTTCTTTTCCATTCTCAATCCATGAAAGGTGATCAGGTCCAACATTTAATCTTCATGGCTTCACAATTACTTCAAAGTCATACTCCTGAAATAGCAGTAACCACCTACAAATTCCCCCTCCCGCCCCAACATGGGCTTGTTGATCAAGTACTTTAAAGTTGAATGGTTTATATACATTTTGAAGTGTGCACCCAACAGATAATCTCTAAAATTCTGGAGTGCATAGACCATCACTAATCCTTCGTTCTTTGTAGCTGAATAATTCTTCTCCACCTTAGACAGTTTTTTGCTCACAAATCAAATCGGATGGTCGAGATCTCCTACGCTTGGTTGGTTAAAACTACTCCTAGCTCTATGCAGGATGCATCCACATGTACATGAAATTCTTTCTTCCAATCTGGGAATGCCAAAATGGGTGTTGTAACCATCTTCTCCTTTAAAACATCTAAGGTTTTCTAGCAATCATCATCCCAACAAAATGTCACATCTTTCTTCAATAATTTCTCCATGGGTGCAGTGATGTTCACGTATGCCTTAATAAAATTTCTATAGTATCATGTATGGACCAATGTAGCACACAACTGTTTTACATTCCTTGGGGGCTCTAAATTGATAATTACCGCAATTTTAGTAGGGTCCACCATCAACCCTTTCTTAAAAACAACGTGGCATAAAGGTATCCCATATGGTACGCAGAGCTGCTACAAGGTATTGATCGAGGAGCGGATCCGGACGATAAGCGATGGAGGCGTATCAGAGTCCTAGGGTTTCAGAGGAGATCGGCTGCGCGGATGGGGCTTCAAGAGATCTGATCAGCAATGGACCGGATAATCCCCTGGCTACTGGATACGCTGGAAACGCTGTTTCCTTTTGGCACTGGGGCGGATCTGCTAAGGAGAGAGTTTTCGATGATTCGAAGAGACCGGGGTACTTTCCATCTTGCTGGGTGTAGGGAGCATACTTCTGGGCGGCATCAGAAATCGCAGGCCTGGAGTTTGTCACCCAAAACCAACAGGTTTTTATCCTGATTTGTACTGATTCGCCTTCCGGCGTGAATGCTTTTCTTTGGCACGGCAAAGACACTTATGTCTATAGAGGGAAAAAAAATTCGGAAGATCCCAGGCCACTTTTCGTTGCTCTGTGGTTTCGATCTGTTGACCAAGGGTAGTTTTTGAATGGTAGAGCCGTAGATCAGCTACGATATGGGAATAGTGATCTGTTTTTGCGGCGTATGGAGGCTCTTATGCATTTTACAGCGCCGATCTGGGCTCCAACCACTTCGACGATGCATTTAAACAGCGGACCTTGCAGATCCGGGAGGGAAATACCAGATCTTCCCATTTCCAGGCTGCAGGATGGGGACAAATACAGTAGATCTGGGGGGGAGGTACCAGATCGTGCCAGGTCTAGGGAGAAGCAAGATGAAATCACAAGAGATCTAGATCACAAAACCTCAAAATGGGATCTGAGCAAGGCAAACACAACAGATCTAAAACAAATCTTCATCAGATCAACAGAAGGCAAGCACATTTGTGTACAGATCTGGGATCAGATGAGGGTACTGGAGCTTAAAAAAGAGATCCAGGATAAACTAGGAATCCCAGCCGCACTCCAAATCTTAATTTTTTCTGGGATATGCTTGCAGGAGCATCACTTGCTCCAGCATTACAAGGTTGAAAAGGACTCAACCATTATTCTCAGTCACCGATTGAGAGGCGGATCCAAGGGTGCTTCTTCAAAACCTACAGGAAACTACCGAGACGCAGCCAAAGGGAAAGACCCTACAAAGGGGAAAGAAACCACAGATGCCAATATACCTCCAGGGCAGTATATCGTGGATCAAATGCCAGAGAGTCCCTCCATCTTGCTGGATACTCCAGAGGTAAAGTGTATATTCTCAAATCTACAGAGAAATGCTGTTATATGTAGATTTAATGGCTTCTGGCCTAAAACGGATGCTCTGTACCAATGGATCCACACGGTATGGACAAAAGATTGCCATATACACTTATGTTCGAAGGGTTTTTTCATAGTAATCTTCCTCGTAGCAGAAGAAAGGGAAAAAAATTTCAATGAAGGACCATGGTTCTGAGGCAGTGCAGGCTTGTTTGTTACCCCATGGTTCCTGGACTTCGATGCAAATACTATGGTGGTATCAAGGATGCCAGTATGGGTAAGGTTGCACAATCTCCCGTTACATTTTTGGCATTTCAAGACCTTAGCAACCATAGGGAATACTCTTGGAAGAATGTTAAAAATTGACACAGAGAGGCACATAAAAGGAATCTTCACTTTTGCTAGGATATGCGTCGAGGTAGACCTTAGCCAAGGATTACCTGAAAGCATTTTTCTGAATTTCAACAATTCTTAGTGGAAACAGACTCTGGACTATGAAAATACAGCATTCAGATGCAGGGGATGTCAACAAACAGGTCATCTGTTCAATGCATGCAAAAGCCTCAACAAGAGCAAGCCACAGCAAAGAAAGGTCAAAGGTTGGCAGAATATAGATGATGCAAAAAAGAAGAGAGTCGCGGAAAAGAAAGCCCCTTCGGTAACAGAAGACGAAGAAACAGAAGCAGAGGAAGATGACATCACCATAGAGGAAGATGAAATAGAAAACCAGAAGGAAAATACAGCAGACAACAAGGCCTCACAATCTCATTCAGAGCAGGTAGAAACACAGCAAAATCAGGCAGAGATGATAAGCATGGATCAAATCATGGGAGGCATCAAAAGGCATCATCACTCAGATACTTCAGATTCAGACAAAGAGACAGGACCTCCGAATGAAACAACACAGATTGTCATCGCCATGACCAAGCCCACTCAAGGAGAATGGCGCAAGGTCGAAAAGAAAAAGGGGAGAAAAACTTGATGCGTTGAGTTTTTACTCACTGCTTGTTCTTCTTCTCTTTTTCTCTCTCTTCTTTTCTTTTCTTTGTGCACGTTAGTTCTCTAATGTTGCGTGGGGTGCGAAAGCACTTGAGCCCTTGTGGCAATCTCTAAATGCTTCATTGCATCTGCTAGTGTAACTTTTCATTAATTCTTTAATAAAAGGTTACCGTTTTTTTCCGTGGAAAAATCCCATATGGTACGCAAAATATACATATCTTCAAATATAGGGACATCTGATACTTCCTTCAAGTATCTAACATTAGACGAAGACTTGAAATTTTTTTTTTAAATAACCCGAACACTGTCCAATCATCAAAGTAGACCTCCTAAAACTTGTGAATAAATTCCTTAAAGGCAGCGACTACCACCCTAGAATAGATCGCATGGGAATTCTTAAGGCCAAAGGGCATAACTGTATACTAAAAAGAGCCCCATTCTATAGCGAAGGTGGTTTTACTTCGATCTTTTGGCACAATCTTGATCAAGTGATATCCTGAGAATCAATCTGTAAAAGTGTATGCTTCTTGACCACAAACGTTTTCCAATACTTCATCTGTGAATGACATAGGGAATGGATCATGTACACAAGCATCGTTCAATTTACTTAGATCTACGCATATCCGGATTTCACCCTTTGTCTTCTTCTCTTGAACTACCATAGAACTAACCCAGTTTGATTCTTCTACAGGCTCAATAATTCCTGCTATGAGCATCTTACCTAGCTCTTCGTGCACATTTTCTTTGTATTTAGGATTCAATCGGTAGGGGCATTGCTTTATTGGCTTCGCATCTGGCTTCAAATTGATCTTCATAACATCCAAATCACCTGCTATCCCTTTTAAATTAGAGAACTTTGTTGGAAACAAGTCTTGATATTCACGTAACAACTTTGCAACCTTGTCAACTATGTCCTCATCCCAGTATTTGCCTATATTCACGAACTTCAATTGTGCTTCTGAGCCAATGTTCACTTGCTTGGTATTCAATGATTTTGAAATGTCAGGAACCTCTACCTTAGGCCCAACAAGTTCTTGTTGTCCCTATGACTTAGGGATATTGATATTCCTAGGATCTTCCTTGCCCTTGTTTGTGGTAACATTGTAACACTCTAGAGCATGGCACAGCTGCATACTCTAGTCAGGTTGTACCCACAAAATAGGTTTTATAGGCCTTCTGAATATTGGAGCTCTGATTTCTTGTAATTCTTCATCAATAGATTCGAATCCATCCTCAAAACTTAATGTTAGCAGAAGGCTTTCCTTCAAAACGTCCCACTACATGGTTCCATGTCGCAGCTCTATTTCTAAGTACCAATTCATCAGAATAGTATCCAAGGTATGGAAAAATATATGTACCCATTCAGGTTATGGTTCCTCTCCCCATGCTTTTTTCTAAAAAGCCAAATGCTTGCGTGGATCATCCTTCCTTGTATATTTTTCAGTGATGTAGGTATTTGCATAGCCAAATCGCAACTTCATCATCCTTCAATACTCCTTCTAGTTTGCAAAATCTTTCTTATGTGTACCCCACCATCTGATAGGCATAGCTCTCAACGCAATTTCCAATGCCTAGAACCGGTGCTTCTCTGGTACATCCTTTTGAATTTATCAAGAAACAAATTTGCATCTTCTAAGCCATCACAATATGGTAAATTGCGTACCTCAGTGGATATACACCAGAGTGATTTAGTAAGTCTATTGCACTACAATGTTGATACTTCATGTAATCTATTGTGTCAATGCTCGAGCTCCTCATCTAAATCCAAGTTGGAAGAGTTTTATGTTTCCCAAGAAATTCTTCAATCCATCGAACAGTTGATCCAATCCTCATTCCACATAGTAATCTTATAGATTTTCTCAATATCATCCTCCTCATAGTAATCCTTGATGGGTTCAGTGTACCGTGTAGCCTTGGCTAGATCTAGAGTAACAATGACTCTCAGTTCCCTCTTCTCAAACTTCATGTTTCACTTCTTCAGGTTGATGACCGCATTTATATCAAATGTCAAATCAATTCCAAGTAGCACCAGTTAGGGATTACTATCATCTACTATCTCGATTATCTCAAAATCAACTATAGAACGCGCTCCTTCAATGTCGACTGTTACTCCATGTAGGCATCACATAGGAATAATATTTTGTTGGTTTTCCATTCGCAGTTTAATTGGGGACCATTGTAGCGCTGACTTCCCCATTCTTTCCCAAATTTGTTTAGGAAAAAAATTCGCATCAGATCCTAAATCTAGGATCACTTGGTCCATTTCAAATTCTCTAATTTTTGTAGTCAATCTCATCTCCCGACAAGTCCTTTTCTTACTTTTGTCTACTTTATGCACTGTTCATTGTTCAGGTAGTGGATTACCTTTATCAACACAACTATTTATTAACTCTTGCAGTCCCTCCACTGCTTTCTAGTCCCTTAAGAGCTTCATGCAAGTCTGTAAGAATGATGTCAATACTAAAGGATTTGTTTCCTACACAACAAATACCTCTTCGAGCTTCTTCGTCCATGCACTCTGAGTATTTGATTTAGAAGCTCCTGAATCAACAAATCTCTTTTATTCCTTCATAAATTTTTACTCACCTTATGAAAATCAAATTCAGTATCCTTGTCAGCAGCCTTGCACACCCATGTATTCTCTTCTGGTTGTTTCTCTGCATCGTTGTCTTCCCTGATAGCTATACCACTTTGTTTTGACCTAATCATCTAGATGTTCTGAGTGGGTTACTCATTCTTCTTTTCTTGCATATTTGTGATGAGTATAGGACAATCTTCGATCACATGGTCAAATTGTTCGCAATACTGACAAGAGGGGTGTGTCAAGTTCTAACAATCTCATGCAAATTGGCCTGGTTCCGCATAATTGTAACAAATAATCTTTCTGTGACCTCTTCCATCCCCTCCTCCTCGTCCTCTTCCTCATCCATAGAATCCTCAACACACTGCAGATGCATCTTGATCCTCATGAGGACATGTCTCAGTGTGTACTCTCTATGTCAGAATTTTGTCCATCATTATCTCATAACTTCAGTAATTGCGCTCATCATGGCCCACAAATTTACAAAAATTACAGAATAGTTGTTGGGGAGTATGTATGAACTTTTGCAACAAATGGAAATTGTCAGTTGAGTGTTTTCCTGTTATTTGGCAGATAGTGCACCATGGTACTACACCGTTACTTGGTCCAGCGAATTTTTCTGGCTTTAGGGGGTTAGGACCTCCCTTAATTAAATAGTTCTAATATACTGGGAAATGATCCTTGTCGTGACCATTCCCTTTGCATTTTAAGCACCATACTTCCGAACGAGTCTCATTTTTGACCTCTTTCCCATTCTTGAGATCCTACAACTTCATATGTGGGCTAGCCAGATGCGTTTGAATCTGCTGCAAAACTAGATTCATATCATGAGTGGGTGAAGCCTCCAACTTCATAACAATTTCCGATGTTTCAGCCTGCGATGTAATCTTCTGTTGTGACAATGGTAATCTCAAATTAGGAAACAACGTAGAAATACACCAGTTCTTATGTTGCTCATCAGAAATCTATAGATTAGCCTATTGTAGTAGACATTTCAGCCTTTGATCAATATCCCATGCATATTCATTCACCTTCTTCTTAATTTCCTTGACCTTAGTCACATATTTAGCTTGAGACTTTTCCTTTCTGAATTCTTTATTCAACACATATTTTATGTCATTTAATAACACATTTGGATTAGTCGTACTCTACTTGATATACCAAGATAGTGCCTAATCTTGCAATGTTGTGACGAGCTAATCTTTCTTCAAATCATCATATGTTATCTGCTATGACTTCCACACAACATCTGATACAAACTAGAATTGATTCGGGTTCTCTTTGAGGTGGAGGTGATGGTGGAGGTGGAGCAGATGGATGTGGTATTCCTACAATGCCCTGATCTATCGACTGCGGCGTACCTCGAGGGATCTTCAGACTATTACTTTCTTCTTAGCTATCGGATGCTCCCAACAGAGGACTGTACTCAACAATTGTATCCAAATCTTTTCTAAATTGTTTCCCACTTCGCGTAGCTCCTGTCGAGGCTCTTCTAAACATCAATTTAGTGGCATAACTTGTTTCTCTCACAATAGCATTTTAATCCAAGTTTTCAAATATTTCATATACTTACCTCTTGGTCCTTTGAAAAATGGCGTTCATCTTCGCTATAACTGGAAAACATATCAATCATGAATTCAATGATAAATCCACCCAAAATACTATCGATCCAGTAATCAACAACCTTTGCAACCTTGTATTCTGATTCTTCCATGCACTTCACTAACTCTAGAGTCCACACGATAGGGTTATCTAGCTTCCAAGTAGGTTTACCATCCACCAATTTAGCCAACCATTCATATAATTCACACAAGAAAGTGAAAAAGAAAACTTAGTGTTCGTCGGTATACAAATATCTCTATAACCACTCTTCTTTCGACAGAAACGATTTCCTATTTTCTTGAGCTGCAAACTCGTGTAGCTTCTGATCTATCCACTTCTCAATTTCCATCTTTGTTGGTCTCCACAGACCCCACATCACACATCCCTCAAATAGATCCCTCTCCTATCAACAGAACCATTTGTTGGCTTGAGGGGGCTTAGACCCAGGTTCAGAGTTAGTTGCGCTAACCAACAAAACCCTACAATACCGGCCCTTTCGGCAACAACCTGCATAGTGAAGGCTACAATCTCACCTGAGGCAGTATTGGGGGATGCTAGAACTAGGTTTGTGAATCTAGAGGGCTGTGTGATGTGTTTCTACATATCTAGGGCTTTATCTTGACCTTCATGAATCCTAGCCCTCGAAACCTAGAACTTACAGTAAATAATAGTTAACAAAGTTATGTCCTTTGATGATTGCACTAAACATGCATAACATCATAGAAATAAACAAATCTACATTTTTGCGAATTCATTAAGTACTTTTCCTGATTAAATGCATTAAACAGATAATAAATACAGTAAATTCGGAGATAAAACAATAATACACAGATGCACAGATAGTTCTTCAAAATAAGTCTTTTATTATGCTTCAGATCTTCAAATACAACTTCTTCCAACACTATGCACACAGCTGCAGGGGCCCACGCACTTAGCTACGGACTTACCAAGGTCTTCACGAACATAGCTGCAGGAGCCTTCCCCTTCACCCAAGTACAAAATAGGTAAAATCAAACCTAAATCATGCACTATTCTATTCTTAGCTTTCTTATGACTCCCTTTTATATTCTTCTTCATTACAATACCATGGTCTACGAACCATGGTTGGGTCTCAAAACAACATGAATTTAACAAACTAAAGGGCTTTGACCTTCCTAAATCCCCTTTGACTCCTATTGACCTGTGCTACTCTTGCTCCGCTCCTCAAAATGCGGAGACTTTACAATAAATTTAACAAAATTTGACCTAGGGGACCCCGTCCCAACATTGGACTAACATCAGTGATGGTAAAGAAATAGTAGGGGGTAATATTTTTTCTTTCCCATATACAAAAAAGTAAATGGAATTCCCTATCGTTGCCTTATATGTAATCCAATATGTAATTGATGAGAGCTTTATGCCAATTTTTATGATTTTCAGCAACAATCTTTTTAGTAATTTTTAGAAGGTTTTAGTTGGTGGACTCTACTAAAAAATTACCTTGTGGATAATAACTAACTGATTATTTTAGTTTAATATGTTTTTGAATCGCAGATTAAGTAAGTGATGCAAAAGAAAAATATGCTGCATTGTCAAATAACAAGGTGCTTGGGAGACCAAACCTAGTGATGATTCATTTTTCAATAAAATAGATTACATGTTTAGAGATAATGATGTTTTAAAGGAATAGTGATCCAGGTGGATATTGGTGGCCACCCGCCTTTCCACTTGCACGCCCACCACTGTCTCTTTCAATTTTTCAGTTTCCTAAATTATAGCACAAGTTACTATTTTTGGTAGTTTTTCGAGTCCTAAACTTCAAGAGCCGTTTTGGTGCCCTAAACAACATTTTTTGGGAAAACTAGGCATTCTGAAATTGTATTCCTTGGATAGATATTTCTAACGAGGTATTGTGCACATCAAATGAATATTATGCCAAATTTATGACCCCGGGAAGTTGGTGTACCAATTTACCCAAACATGGCCCAATAGTTTTGGCGCTTCATCTCCTAGGGTTAGGTTTTTGGATGTTTAGGGTTTTCCATTATTTCTCAATAATAAATAGGCCTTCGAGCCTCATTATAACACAATTCATAGGTATGTATCTACCACATCTCTTCTCAGAGATGAGATACCATCACCCCATCTAGGTTATTTCCATTTTGTATGTAAGCATATTTCAGTTATTTGATATTAATGAAATGAAGTTTTATTCTTTATACACCTCTTTGTTTATGTTTATATCCATATTTTGTTGCATTCTTGCATAAGTCTAGATCAAATATCCTCCACTCACTTTGTGAAATAATTCATTTTTGTAAGGATATACTTATTTTTTTTAAGGAATTAGGAATGATCGCACCGATTATGTCCAAACCCCATTGCTAAAAATATTGTTTGATGATGATTGGTTGTAGGGGGAAGCTAATTTTATATCTTTGCTAGCTAAGGTTTGGTATATTTGGCATCTCCGAACATAAGCATGAATATCCTTGAATAATTTTGGCCAATAATACCCTACATGAAAGTTTTTGTTTGCGGTTGTATCACACTTGTATCACCACCGGAATTCCCACCTACAAGTCCATCATGTAAATCATGTAAAAATTTATTAACATCGGATCTTTCAAGGCATCTAAGTAACATGGAATCATAATTTTTTTTGTAAATCACTCCATTGACTAACTAGTATTTGTTGGATTTTAATCTTAAAGCATGATTCTTCTTATGATCTAAATGAGGAGAAATGTCATCAGATGCTAATAATAAATTAAGTCTGCATAAATAGAAGTGGAAGAATTAGGAACAACGCATACCAGAGATGTGGCTTCAAATTCCTGATATTTAGTAAATTTTTCATACTTTGAATCAATGGCTTGGGTTACAAACCTACATAAGCCTTGACCTCACATAAGTTTGGATTGTTACATTCAAGGTCATATTCTTGGAGTGTCGTGACCCAATCATGGGCCCTTTTCTCTCTAATATCTCTCTACATTAATAAATTTTGAACAAAAAAATATGGGATGATTGCCTTCGTATGAAATTTTAACAAAAATGGCCTAAATATTTTTATGTATTTAAAGATATCATAGACATATCTTTCCGCACCTAAATAATTAAATTAATCTCCTTAAAATCCTAAACTATTAAAGTATATTAGCACTTTTGCCCCTTGATCATTCTTTTGAGTGAGCACTACTACATAGGATTGGCCAGAAGTAAAAGTATAAAGGATAAACTCTTTATTAAAGTTAGGTGATAACAAGGAAAGAGCTTGTATAATGGCTAGTTTTATAGAATCAAAAGCCTCGTTTTTTAGATTATTCCATTTAAATATGGTATTCTTCTTAATCATATTTTGTAAAGGTAAAACAATGTGTGCAAAAATAGGAATATAATGTCTGACAACAATTATCTATCTTGGAGATGATTGCAAATATTTCTTGGTGTGAGGCAGTGAAATTTTGGAAATGGCTTTGATTCTTGATGGTTCAATAGTAATCCCACTTTTATAAATGATGAAACCTAATAATTTTCCTTCGTCAAGAGCAAAGAAATATTTCATAAGATTTAATGAGATCCTGTATTTTCAACATCGCTCAAATATTTGTTTTAAATGATAAATGTGATCGAAATTATTCTTGAAGTAGATAGTGATATCATCTAAATAGACAATGACAAATTTATTGATCAATCCTCTAAAATCTATATCCATTTCCCTCTAGAAAGTTTCTCCAACATTAATCAATCCGAATGGCGTATTTTCATAAGAAAAGATACCCCACTTTGTCCTAAATTTAGTTTTTAGCCTATCATTTGGATCAACTAGGATTTAGTTATATCCAAGAAATCCATCTAGAAAAGGCATTAACTTTGATCTGGCTACTCATTGGAGAATCTGCTCCATAGGAGGTAGTGGAAAGTTATCCTTTCAGAGCTTCTATTGATATTCCTAAAATCTAGATAGCTCCATATGTATCCATTTTTCTTCCTAAATGGAACAAGATTAGAGACCCATTTTGATATCTAACTAGAAAAATAACCTTGGCTTTTAACAACTTATTCAATTTAGTTTTAATTTGAGTCTCAAGATTTGGATGAATTTTCCTAAGATTCTGGTACATTGGATTTACATCTGGGAGCATTAGAATAGTATGTTAGATAATGAATGTATCATATTTTTTGATATCATCATAAGACCACGGAAACACAGCATTGCTTCAAAATATTTATAAAGGCATTTATCACATTAGGGGAACACCCTAGGCATAGATTCATATTTTGTAGATTTTGGTCAGTATCCAAGTATATAACTTCAAACTTCATAGTGGAACTATTGCTCTTGTAGTTTGTAGACCCTTTTAATTTGTCTTTGAGATCATAAAAATCTTCTAATATGGCTAGAAATCTAGGAATGTTATTCTCTTAGTTGACTTTATCCTCATTAGATTATTCTTGATCATGGGAATCTTTGTCAATGATGTCATCATTATACGTTCCTTCAAATCTGAGGAAATTAATAATTTATTCATCGTCATTAAAGACTCACTAATTAGATATGCCATTAGGGATAGAGGGTCTAAAAATCAATTATATGGAGAATTGATCTAGAAGAAAATCCTCAAGAGGTATCAATTTAGAAGCAACACTAGCCAAAACATTGGCAACAACATTTTGTATCTTGGGAATGGGAATGATATTAAATTCTAAGAAATTGAAAATCATGCCATAAACTAACTGTTAATCCTTTTTGAGATGACTAAAAATATAATGAATAGTATTTCTAACATGTTTTATTATAATTTATGAATCACCAAAGACTTTAAAATACTGCAAATTCATGTTGATAACTTTTCTTAGTCCCTATATTGGTGCTTCATATTCGACCACATTGTTAGTGCATTGAAATTTGAGCCTGTTGGCTAACATAATTTTCTTCCCATTGGAATTTATTAGGATGAAACTTGATCCAACACATTCATTATATTTTGATCCATCGAAATAAAATAACCACATCTGATTTTTTCAGTGTTATCTATAGTATTATATACAAAATTAATACAATGAGATGACTCTGTTTGTGAGAAATTTTGTTAATTCCAAATAGATAGTCAAAAAAGGAAATGGAGAACTTTGCATAAGGAAATTTCCAAAGAATAAAACTACACAATAATTTCCAATGATATTTTTTGTAAAGGCAATAAGTTCATTTTTACAATTAATATTTGTGACTGTGTTTCATATTTTTTTCCTATTCAACCCTAATCTCATTTGAATTTCCATTGAATGGTAACCATAAGTGAGACTAGTATGTTGTGAAATAGTCATTCAAATTTTCATACCTATAATAGCCCTGGTTAAAAACTGATGTAAAAACTATATATGACCATGGTCATGGGACATGTATTCCAAGCTAAATGCTGGGAAAAAAAATCCTAGTGGGTGTTCATTCGGTTTATTATGGCTAAGGAAATTAGAAAAGGCAATGGCTAAGGCTTTGGAAAGGCATTAGGCATTTATTGACACATTTATTTATGAAAATAAAGGAAATTAGGAAAAAAGGAAGGTGAAAGGTCACAAGTTGCATGTGCGGAGGAAATTGAAGGAAAATGATGGAAAATGAAGAAAATAGAGGCCTCATTAATAAAAATTCTTATGAGGATTAGTGTGCAGACTTGGTCAGTGTAAGCTTGGTCAATTCAGTTTTTGTAGAGCTCTCATTATTCTCTCTCTCTCATACTTGGATACTTAGAGTTTTCTTGGAGAACCCTTGGAGAGTGTCGCATACTTGGAGTTTTGGAGCAAGAAGGTAATGGAAGAGTAGGAAAGCATAAGAGGGCATCGGGATGAGTAGCTACAATAGGTTTTTCTTATAGGTACTGAGTTGCATGTACGTTTTCCTCACTAATTTTGGCATGCATGGAACATACATGTGGTTATTAGTTATGATCTATCACTAGCATGGAGGATTTCCTGGATCGATAGTGGATTTGCCTAGCCTTTCCATTTCATGGATAGACATGGTCTTGTGGGTTCATTTCTTTGTTTTCTGATTGATTCTCATGTTTCCTTTAGCTTGGGTTGAGTTACTAGTTCCTAGAAGCCTTGGTTGGACAAACACTCTTGAAGCCTTGTAACAGTTTGGCTTGAGTTACTAGTCCTGGAAGCCTTGGTTGGAAAAACACTTTGGAAGCACTTGGTGGGTTGAGTAACTAGTCCTGGAAGCCATGGTTGGAAAAATCCTCTGGAAGCCTAGTGGCAGTTGTGGGTTGAGTTACTAGTCCTGGAAGTCTTGGGTAGAGACAAATATGATGATGGTTCTTGTGATGTACGACCATGAGGTGGAATCAATGTTTGATGGGTTGAGTTTGTTGACCCATGGAAGCCCTAGATGGTTTCAATTGATGTGTTTTATGATATCCCAAATCCATGCTTGGAATATGGCACGGGGGTGACTGGATGAAGAGAGATTTGGCTCAACCATGTCTACGGTCAAGTGGAATGTGGTAGTCCCATACCGGGTTGGATTTTGCATCATTAATATGAGGTTATTCTCCTTTTCATCTCATGAGTATTATACTGGTTTATATGTGGATTATATATTTGTTGTTTCCTTCGTATTTTTGTTGTTAATATGTTGGCTATGAATATGTATTATGACAGTGGCTAAGTATGGATCTCATCATGTTTTTACTTGTATATGAATGAATAATGTATCTATGGTCTAATGGATGATAATGCAGCTAAGGTGATAAGGAAACAATGCCTCATAGCAAATTTTAGATAAGTATGAGACCCCTATGCTTAGATCTATTGTCTAGACCTGTAGATTGCATTAATGCCAAGTGTTTGACAGAATTTTAGTCCCTGTTTGGGATGGTCAGGCCTAGTCCTGGAGTTAGTTTTTAGTTTATAAGTCTTATAAGTATGTGTTTAATGGATTCTGGAAGTTACAATAAGTTCTGGGCAGTAGCCAAAATTCTAGGCTTGAAAAGTGCCTTAAATTTCCAGAACTCTAGCACATGTCTACTGAAAATAGTCCCTGGACGCAAGCATGCAAGCTTGTGGGAGAGTCCATATCTCTCTAGATGTTGGCATACCCATAGCATGGGATCCTCCAAAGGTTTAATAGCTTAAAAAATTAGTGGGATCCAGGGGCATGATACCTTAGTGGTTGGGATGGCTCATGTTGTTTCTAATGTAGAAGGTATGTTTTATGTGTTTCTGTTGATTCCACTTCCTTAAGGTCACCTAGGAGATTGAATCATATCATAGTAGCCTCTCGTCATATGTTTACCCCAGTTGGATGGTTAATTTTGTAGATATGGGAAGAGGGCATTACAAAGTGGTATCAGAGCATGGTTCATCCCTCAGATTGGATGGACAGTGTGTTGGTCATGCATTCATGTTGGTTTCATATGCGTAACTTAGGCTTGTAGTCCATGTGCTTTTTTGCATTGGCATGGTGTTTATGATGGTTGTAGTGACATTTACATGTGAAGGTTGATGGTGTTGTTGTGGGATGTGTCATCATGATTATATGATTGTATATGCATTTTCTATGCATGTTTGTGTCTTTATGCTATGATGCATGCATTGTTATGGTTATAGATATGCAGGTATGGTAGGTCAAACATGCATTGTGAGGCCAGTGTATGCAATTAGGTCATCATGATGCTATTGGTATGTTATGAGGCTAATGTGTTGGTTGAGATAGAGCAGGAGATGCAGATCATTAGAATGAGGTTGTAGCATTAGACCATGCGGTAAGAGCAGATCGTCATATAGGTATTGTATGTTTGGCATGCAAGTATGTAGGTTAAGGATTGTTATATGCATTATGGTTATGTGTATACCTTTCATTCTATTGATGTTATGGTTACATTCATGATAGATACTAATTGATTAGTGCAGTCATATGCACATGTTTTGGATGGTCATGAATGATAGTAACTTGTGGTTTTATGCATTGCTATTTTTGTTTTAGGTTAAATAACTTGATCATTATGTTATATGTTTTTGTGAGTATGTTATAGGTTAACTTGTTGTTGTTATACGATAGTTATCTTGATGATTAGGTTATATATTGTTGATGAGCATGATATATAAATTCTTCTTGTTATATGCTAGTAACTTGATGATTAGGGTTATTACATTAAGATCTTGATGTTATGTGTATCATACTAATTTGGATTGGTATATGTGAAGGGTTAAGGTTATGATGGTATGAGTTAATATATCGTGATATTATGTCATACTAATCTAGACTAGCCGTGCAGATGTGATTATTATGTATGAATGATAAATGTTTATGAACTTATGATGTGGACATGTTAGCTAGTGACTATTATGGATATCATGACCTTATTTGTGGTTGAGTTGACATGTTGTGAAGTTATATCGTGCTAATCTAGATTGATTGTGCAGACAAGATTGCCTCCCCTAAGATACATTAAGGTATGAACTTGCTTATGTCGTCTACTTTGTGCTTGATTGTTTGATTATGACGTCTATTTGGTGTTTGAGTGTTTGGTGTCTATTATGTCGTCTAGTTGATTTATTTAACATGGTATGTTTGCAAGTTGGTTGAATGTTTGATGAATTGCATAATATGAGTATGTGTTCAAATGATCTTGTTTTAAGATGGTTGCACTAATACATATGTGTCAAGACAACTGATATGTACTTGAGTGTAAGTAGGTGATAGTGGTAGCATTATGTATTATGTCTAGTGACTATGAGTTGACTATTGATTATGACGTTATTGTTAGTCTTGGTAAAGGTTTATTTTAAATTGGTAGATATAATTGTCTTGATATTTGGAACATGTGGTTGACATGTTTGAAGAGTTGCAGGAAATATGCTTGGTAATAGTTGATGTGTTTATATAACTAACAGTTGGGTGATGTGACAACACACAGTAAGCCTCGATTCCAACAAAGTAAAAGGGTAGAAGAAAGGAATTGGGAAAGAATTCCTTTGGCTATGTTTGGAAACCCTAATTCCAAACAAATGAGTGCTTTGCATACAAGAAGTCTTCTTAACCTTGATTTTGTCTAACATTATGTGGATATGTGCTATAGTCATGAACATGTATTTTACAGGTATATCAGCTAGTTTCCAGTTATGGATGGATTCGTCAAGGGAATTGGAGCCCCTTGAGAGATGGCATGGATGTGTTTAGTTACAAGTAAATGTCTTTGGCACAACAAGGTAAGGTAACCATTGTATTAGTATGTTTATTTATGCACTGACAATTATGTGTGGATGGTAGTCTAATTCAGGGGATTACATGACAAAGAGAGGTTTCCATGAAATCTTGAAGAAGGCTCAAGTTGAGTTTTCCTTGGTAGCCATGGGATTGAGTCATGGTGTTTGTTACTAGTCTTGTTATTTTGGTCTTTTGGTTATTTGTTGTGCTTGATTGCAGATTTTTCTGCATCTTGTGCATGGCCATGCCACTTTTTTTGTGGTGTCGTATTATTTTTGGTTTTCCATGGTTTTATCTTGTTTGCTTCTCGGTATTGCCTTTATTTTTTTTTATACTCTTGGGAATTGGTTGGGAAAGAGGAAATTTAGTGGAGCTTGGAGAGAGCTTAATGAAATCCAGTAGGAAATGTAAGACTCAGATGAAGCTGGTGCATTTATAAAGGAAGTAGAAGCAAAGAGTATGATAGCTAATTGGACTGGTTGGGTCCATTGGTGTAAATAGACAATGATGGGATAGCCATGGGAAAGATAATCAAGAAAGATAAGGTGAATGGATTTGAGGCATCATATGCCTTGGCTATGTTGGGAACTGTTGTTCTCGATGTTGCGCATTTGTTGCACGCATAAAGGGATTTCTCTTAACCTTGACCTTATGATATTTAGTAATTACATTGTGATCGTGATTATGTTGATGTCTATATGTGTATACATATATGTATGTATGTCATGTATGACAGGGTCATCATGGATCATGATTGTTTTATGCTATTGTTTATATGTACATATGTATGTATGTATGTATGACATTGTTTGACTAGATCATTATTGTTTTATGTTGATGTTTATATGTATATACGTGTATGTATGCCTATTGTTGTCTGACAAGATCATGATTTTTTTATGCTAATGTTTATGTATATGTATCTATGTATCTATGTATCTATGTATCTATGTCATTATCTAACAGGGTTGTCAAGGATCATTATTTTGGAGGAATGATTGCTTACGCAGGTGAATGGAATGACGAGGTTCCTGGTCTTATGGGAATCAAGTGGGAAGAGTAGTCATGATGAATATAAGAAGTCAGTATCACGTGGATATGAATTGATATTGTATGCTTGTATTATGCCTATGTTTATGTTATGAAAGGTAACGCTGAAGGATACATCAACTAAGTGAAAACAATGTGTTTTGAAACATGATAAGATAAGCATGGATGGCAAAGAGACATTGAAAGCAAGGTTGCTTGGTAAGGATAGTTTGGTTTTGGATGTGTGGTACTACTATTGTGCATATGTTGTATATGTTGTCCATGTTGCATCTATGATGTTGTGTGAATGCAGTGTGTTGTATATATAGTGTGTGTACATGATGTTTATGCAATGTTATGTATAAGGTGGTATAGATAGTGTTGTGTGAATATTGCATATGCAGTGTCGGGTATAGATGGTGCTATGTACATGTTGGATATGTGGTGTTGTGTACATATTGCACTGTGTTCATGATGGATATGCAGTGTTGTGTGCATGTTGGATATGGAGTGTTGTGTACAAAGGGTGTTATGTACATGTTGCATATGCAGTTCTATGTATATATGGTGTTGTGTGCATGTTGTACATATGGTGCTATGTACATATGGTGTTGTGTGCATGATTGTATAAGTGTTTTTGTGAGCATGTGGTGTCGTGTACACATTGTACATGTGATGTTGTGTTCATGTGGTGTAGTGTACATGTGGTGTTGTGTACACGTTGTGCAAGTAGTGTCGTGTACATGTGATGTTGTGCACACATTATGCAGGTGGTGTGGTGTACATGTTGTACATATGGTACTAGTGTACATGTGGTATTGTGTGCATGGCATACATGCTATGTTGAGGGCATGCAGTATTATGTATGTGCATTGTGTAGTCGTGGTATCATGACATGTGTATTCATTATGTTGTACTATGTGTACATATATGTATTGTGTTGTACATCAGGTGTAGGTGTATGTATTGTGTGGTGGTGTACACCAGATGTAGGCATATGTATTATGTTGTGTTGTACACTGGGTGTAGGTGTATGTGTTGTATGTCAAATGTAGGTGCATGTATTGCATGGTGTTGTATGTCATGTGTGGTTGTATGTGTGTGATGCACACTATGTGTATGTGCACATGGTTTAGTAGAAGGCCCTAGGTGTTTGTCGGGTGTGACAACCAATCTAGAGTGTGTACAGAATAAAGAAAAAGGTAGAAGCTAAGGATTGATTAAAGGATAAGTATCAGTATTTTATTTCAGTTTTATTATGCATGTGATTTATGATTCTGGTCTATGATGATTACATGTTATCTATGATTCTGGTTTATGATGGTTACATGTGATTTACGATTTTGATCTATGATGGTTGTGTTTTGAGCTAACCTGATGTGATATGGTTATACATGATGATTTGGTCAAAGATGTTAGTTTGACTTGTTGTGTCAGGAAGCAAAAATAATTGCAAGTGTACCTTGTTGATGGACCACCAATGAGGTATGATTGAAGTTATTTTAGTTTATATTAAATCTAATGGAAATTATGTGCTTGGTACAGGAATGCATGAACATGCTCAGTTGGCTGGTTGAAATTGACTACAAAAATTTGCAACAACAAAAGGAATTGGAAAATGCAGCAGTATGTTGGTAAAGTATTCAGGAGCAGGGCCATTATGGGACATTGTTACCCAATAGTGTCCATTGATTTCCATGAACATGCTATGACTGGTATGATGGTTTTGAGGTAGGTATATGCCTTGGTTTTTTGACCTTCTAATGCAAGAAAACCTTGCCAAGAGATGGAATGTGCGGGATGGAGGTGCCAGTGGAACTTTGAAGGTGTGTGATTGCATGGAAGGGGGCAACCAAATTACCTGAGGGACTATGTAGCAGAGAAGGGAAGGTCAGGGATATATTTGGCTTGGTCATTAGCATTGCCAAATGGAAATCAGAAGCACATTGGGAGTGTGATCTAGAACAATGATTCGGTAATTGTTCACTGAGAGGAAAAGTACCAAAGGATTATAGCATTGGACATTGGATGCAGATTTGACCTTGTAGTGGATTCTGGACTTCCTGGGAAGGAGGTGAATCCTGGTATTACTTTGAGGGTGGAGGTGTGAGCCTTTGGATTCCCTTGTTGTGGATGCAGGCATCATATCCTTTTATTTGCTAGTTGAGAAAATGTGCATATGTGTATATTATTGTAAATACTATATCGAGTTGGTTTATAAAGTTCCATGGACAGTATGGTTATTTGTTGGTTGAATAAAATGTGGTTGTTATTGTAAATACCATAATGAGTTAGTTATAAAGCTCCAGTAAATGATATTTTTGTCATGTTTTAGTAGATGGTCATTGTAAATGCTACAATGAGCTATCTTATAAAGCTCCATGGGCAGTATGTTTTGTTTTCAGTAGTCTTGTTGGTTATAGGTGTCACTGAACATTGAGTATGGTGTTCCCCCAAGGGGGAGGATTCTGTAATAACCCTGGTTAAAAACTCATGTAAAAAATATATAATACCACGGTCATGGGACACGTATTCAAATATGTATGGTGGGAAAAACAATCCTAGTGGGTGTTCATTCGGTTTATTATGGCTAAGGAAATTGGAAACACTAATGGCTAAGGCTTTGGAAAGGCATGAGTTATTTATTGGCACATTTATTTTTGAAAATAAAGGAAATTAGGATAAAAGGAAGGTGAAAGGTCATAGGTTTCATGTGAGGAGGAAATTGAAGGAAAATAATGGAAAATGAAGAAAATAGAGGCCTCATTGATTAAAAATCTTATGAGGATCAGTGGGTAGACTTGGTCAATGTAAGCTTGGTTAGTTCAGTTTTGGTGGAGCTCTCATTATTCTCTCTCTCTCTCATACTCTTAGATACTTGGAGTTTTCTTGGAGCACTCTTGGAGAGTGTGGCATACTTGGAGTTTTGGAGCAAGAAGGAAATTGAACGACAGGAAAGCGCAAGAGGACATCGATATCAATAGCTACAACTAGTTTTTCTTGCAGGTATCGAGTTGCATGTATGTTTTCCTCACTAGTTTTGGCATGCATGACACATGCATGTGGTTATTGGTTATGATCTGTAACTGGGATGGAATATTTCTTAGATTGATAGTGGATTTTCCTATCCTTTCCATTTCCTGGATAGCCATGGTGTTGTGGGTTCATTTCTTTGTTTTCTGGTTGTTTCTTATGTTTCCTTTAGCTTGGGTTGAGTTACTAGCTTTTGGAAGCCCTGTAACAGCTTGGGTTGAGTTACTAGTATTGGAAGCCTTGGTTGGAAAAAAACTTTGGAAGCCATTTGGGGGTTGATTTACTAGTCCTGGAAGCCCTGGTTGGACAAATGCTCTAGAAGCTCTATGGTAGTTATGGGTTGAGTTACTAGTCCTTGAAGCCTTGCTTGGAACAAACACTCTGGAGCCCTAGAAGACTTGAGTAGAGACAAATATAATGATGCTTCTTGTGATGTCTGACCCTAAGATGGAATCACGGTTTGATGGGTTGAGGTGGTTAGAATCTGGAAGCCCTAGATGGTTTTGATTGATTTATTTTATGATATCCCACATTGATGCTTGGAATATGGCATGGGGGTGACTAGATCAAGAGAGATTTGGCTCAGCCATGTCTACGATCAGGTGGAACGTGGTAGTCCCATATTGGGTTTCCTTTTGCATCATTAATATGAGGTTATTTCTCCTTTTTATCTCATGAGTACTATACTAGTTTGTATGTGGATTATATGCCAGTTGTTTCCTTGGTATTTCTATTGTTATTATGTTGGTTATGAATATGCATTATGATAGTGACTATGTATGCCTCTCATCGTGTTTTTATTTGTATACCAATGAACAATGTATATATTTCCTAATGGATGATAATGGAGCTAAGGTGATAAGGAAACAATTCTTCATAGCAAATTTCAGATAAGTATGAGACTCCTATGCGATTTGTTGTTAAGACCTATAGATTGCATTAAATCCAAGTGTTTGACAAAATGTTAGTCCTAGTTTGGGATGGTCAGGCCTAGTCCTGGAGTTAGCTTCTCGTTTATAATGCTTGTCATCATTTGTTTAATGGATTCTGGTAGTTACAACAAGTTTTGGGTACTGGCTAGAATTATAGGCCTGAAAAGTGCCTTAAATTCCCCGAACTCTGGCACAAGTCTACTAGAAATAGTCCCTTGACCCAAGAATGCAAGCTTGTGAAAGAATCTAAAGTTTTCTGGATGTTGGCATGCCCATAGCATGGGAGCTTCCAGTGGTTTAATAGCTTAAAAATTTAGTGGGACCCAAGGTTATGATACTTGTGTTATCACAAAAATCCACCCTGATAGGCTACTAATCAGGAAGACTTTGAGTAACTATTTCAAACCAAACTTTTGGCTGAGGCTTAGCCTCCTCAACCTGAGAGGGCTCTCTCACTGGATTAAAGATTTTACTTTGAAGATTAGATGGCTAACTTTATGGAAAATTCAAACAACAATGTATAAATGGTTGAAATACCAATTAACAAACTTCCATTGGCTATGGAGTCAAAGTGTATTTCAGTGCAGCAGCAAGATCAATTTCACATGGAAGTCAGGGCATAGAGGGTTTTAACATAAAAGCAAAACAGAGATATAATATAGAGAACACAGCCTACAAACACATGAAGGAAGTTAGAGCATCATCAAATGAGTTCTAAGTAACATGTGTCTATACCACTGAAAGTAAGTATATGAATGAATCCATGAGTAAAATCAAACATTGAAACCCTTTCTGAATCCTGAGTAGTGAAAGTAGCTCTTTGTATTACCCTGAAAACATACAGTCATATATAATAGCACAATGTGCTTGTTTCTTTGAAAATTGCCAACCTCAAGTGAATTACATCTCTTGTCATATATAGAGTTCATTACAAGCTTGGATTCCTTCCTCCATCATGAGGGGAATTCGAATTTTCCATCAGTGACACCTATTCTAACCATAAAACAAACCTTTAAATGCATTTGACAACTAACTAGCAGTCCTAGAGACCTAATACAACTAGGAGTGTAACTCCTTATTATGACTAAACCACCTCAACTAAACATTAAATGCATTCTTTGACAACTATAACCTCATGAAGTCGAATTTGATGAAGCCTCCCACGTTGTCACCTGACTACTGATGACAAACCCTAGAAATTAGGGAACATGTTTCCCTGTTTTTAGGTTTAGGATCCTTGAAAGTTGGCACGTGGGACAGAGCCTTTATCTCCTCATCCATGACACATTTTTCGAAACTTAAGGAGGTTTTTGTATTCCATTATGTCTATAATAAAAACCTCTCTTGTTTTTTTAAAACACTTCTCCAGCTGCCAGAATCTGTCCTTGAAAAACACATGTAAAACAGGAAAAATTCGTTTTCTGAAATTAGGGTCTCAATGAAAGCTTAATATCTCCCAACTGAAAACACTTATGAAGAAAGTGAGATAAATTATTGTAGCTGGATAGTTTTTGAAGAGAAACCTCCCTCAAAATTTCAAAATAAGTTTTCCTGTAACCAGAAACTGATCTTGAAAAAGACTGCTAAAACCAGAAGACAAAATTGCACCTACAACAGTTTCGTAGTGGAAGTTTAACCATGAATTTCTCCCACCTCAGAACGAATTTGAAGAAACTGAAAAAGGATTTTGTATTTCAATATGTTAGGAAGAAAAGCCTCTTTCAATTTTCAAAATTGAGTTTTCCGCTGCTCAGGAAACTTTCTGGAAGTTGACTAGTAAAAACCGTTTTTCTGCTGAAACAGACTGCTTTAGGGGTTTCGTAGCACGCTACAAAAACTCCTAGTTTAGTGATTTAGTAGCGCAAAACTAGTTTTTTACACTATTTGCACTACGAAAATGTGGATTCATAACAAGTTTCAAAATTTTGTCAAAATGGCTAAACACATGACTTTCAAAACATGATATGAGATCCATAAAGTGTAAAACAAGGTTGTTGAGCTTTATTTGATGATGGAAATGAGACTCTAACCCTATGAATTAGACTCTAAAACCCATAAAAGCGACTTAACCACCATATAACATTATGACTTAGGAACAAATGTAAAATGTAAATGTTGACACAAGCTTGACACATGGAAATAATGTGGGATGTGGGACCAGTGATGGGCAAGAACGGAGTGTTGACCCTATTTGACCATACCAACAAGACTCTTTTCTAGATCTTAGACACTAAAGCAACCATGGAAAGACTAGACCAAGGCTAACACCAATCCTTTGGAATAGAACTGATGCTCTGAATTTAGAAATCATTTCTTAAGTGATAACAGTGGCTCCACTTGGGATAGTGTGCCCTTGTGGTACACTAAGAACTTGTAGCTCCAGTGCCGCTATCCATTTTCTAGAATAAAACTCTGAACTTCTGCCCAATCTGCTCCTCAAGCCTTTAATGATTTTTTGCAAGAAGAATTCAAACTGCACCTACTGAAATAGATGCTCAGTCAACCTACCCTAATCTTATTTGCATCTACCTACCTATCAGCTGCAATCTCCACTTGTAGCTCAAGGAACATGAAACTTCCAATGAAGCGAGTCATCGATCTAATCTGACACTTGAATCTCTTGACTATGCTTGAAGCAAAAATAAACCAGATATTGAAATAACCAAGGAAGCATGAGGTGTAACTGTTCTTCAAGATGAAAATATAACTGGAAGCCTGAATAGTAAATCTTTTCCATGTAGTTAGCTATAGGGTCAAAAAACACATGGTTAGTTTGATGATTCTCATAGCATCCTGTTACTTCTAACAAATGATCTTTAGTCACACAACCTTTATTTGATATGCTATCCAACTGCTTTTCTGAATGATTCCCACAAATAATGTAATTTTATTCATTATTATGATCACTCTTTGATGTAAGCTGCTACAAGGAATTACAAAAATGAACAACCTTTTCCTCTTCCTGAGAGTTATAAAAAAATTCTTCCAGTATTTCTTCTTGGTGTTTGTAATCATTTTCATACTCTTCATGATCAAAAGACTGGCAAGTTTGTTGCATCTCTACATCAATCTCTGAGGATGTAATATGATTTTCATAAGTAAACCACTCTTGAATTTCATGTTGCATTTCATGGAATGTTATCCTTTCTTCTTGGTGTTGAAATGTATTGTTATGAAGAGCCTCTAAAATTTCTTCATCCATGAATTCATCATCATCATAACAATCCTCCAAATATTGAATAAGACTCAAAGAATGTTTACAACAATTTTTGACCAGCAATAAGGAAGGATGATATTCTTTATACATCTCATAGTATTCATCATGAAAATTAGCAAGCGAATATATTGAACCATTTTCCAAGCTTTTATACCAAGACCATGCTTTTCCTTCTAAAGTGATCATAAACATCCTCATGATACAATCTTCAGGGAACTGAACCTTAAGACTGCGTACATGCATATGGAACCTAACCAAATGAAGAGCAGCATTGTCTTTCTTTTCATCTTTGAATATTGGAATATCATCTAACCAATCAACCTTTGGCATAGGATTTGGAAAACCAGGAATATGAGACCGATTCATAGGGGCATACCTGACATTCATTCTTGCAATGGAACTCATTTTGAAACTTCATCAAGCTACTGATATTCTAGCAGTGGAGTCACCTTCCAATTTGTTATTTGATGTGTGGAGTTGCCAAGGTAGTTTGCAGCCTCAAAAAATTTCTGAGCTCCTGCTACCTTCAGAAGTTCAGCTTCTTAGTTTCGGGAATGAATAATCTTCAGACTCCCGGCAGACGCACCAAAATGTTATCACAAAAATACACCCTGATAGGCTGCTGATTAGGAAGACTTTGAGTAACTATTTCAAACCAAACTTTTGGCTGAGGCTTAGCCTCCTCAACCTGAGAGGGCTCTCTCACTAGATTAAAGGATTTACTTTGAAGATTAGATGGCTAACTCTATGGAAAATTCAAACAACAATGTATAAATGGTTGAAATACCAATTAAAAAACTTCCATTGGGCTATGGAGTCAAAGTGTATTTCAGTACAACATCAAGATCAATTTCACATGGAAGTCAGGGCATAGAGGGTTTTAACATAGAAGCAAAACAGAGATATAATATAGAGAACACAACCTACAAACACATGAAGGAAGTTAGAGCATCATCAAATGAGTTCTAAGTAACATGTGTCTATACCACTGAAAGTAAGTATATGAATGAATCCATGAGGAAAATCAAACATTGAAACCCTTTTTGAATCCCGAGTAGTGAAAGCATCTCTTTGTATTAACCTGAAAACATACAGTCATATACAACAGCACAATGTGCTTGTTTCTCTGAAAATTGCCAACCTCAAGTGCATTACATCTCTTGTCATATATAGAGTTCATTACAAGCTTGGATTCCTTCCTCCATCATGAGGGGAATTCTAATTTTCCATCAGTGACACCTATTCTAACCATAGAACAAACCTTTAAATGCATTTGACAGCTAACTAGCAGTCCTAGAGACCTAATACAACTAGGAGTGTAACTCCTTATTATGACTAAACCACCTCAACTAAACATTAAATGCATTATTTGACAACTTTAACCTCATGAAATCGAATTTGATGAAGCCTCCCACGTTGTCACCTGACTGCTGATGACAAACAATAGAAATTAGGGAACATGTTTCCCTGTTTTTAGGTTTAGGATCCTTGAAAGTTGTCACATGGGACAGAGTCTTTATCTCCTCATCCATGACAAATTTTTAGAAAATTAAGGATTTTTTTGTATTCCATGATGTCTACAATAAAAACCTCTCTTCGTTTTTTAAAACACTTCTCTGGCTGTCCAGAATCTGTCCTTGAAAAACACGTGTAAAACATGAAAAATTCGCTTTCTGAAATTAGGGTCTCAATGAAAGCTTAGTATCTCCCAATTGAAAACACTTATGAATAAAGTGAGATAGGTTATTGTATCTGGAGATCTTATGAAGAGAAAACTCCCTCATAATTCCAAAATAAGTTTTCCGGTAACCAGAAACTGATCTTGAAAAAGACTACTAAAACCAGAAGACAAAACTGCACCTACAGCAGTTTCGTAGTGCACGGTTAACCATAAATTTCTCCCACCTCAGAACGAATTTGAAGAAACTGAAAGAATTTTTTGTATTTAAGTATGTTAGGAAGAAAAGCCTCTTTTAGTTTTCAAAATTTAGTTTTCAGCTACTCAGGAAACCTTCTGGAAGTTGACTAGTAAAAACAGTTTTTCTGCTGAAACAGGCTACTTCAGGGGTTTCATAGCGCGCTACGAAAACTCCTAGTTCAGTGATTTCATAGCGCAAAACTAGTTTTTTACACTTTCTATGCTACGAAAACATGGATTCGTAGCAAGTTTCAAAAAAATTTCAAAATGGCTAAACACATGACTTTCAAAACATGATATGAGATCCATAAAGTGTAAAACAAGGTTGTTGAGCTTTATTTGATGATGGAAATGAGACTCTAACCCTATGACTTAGACTCTAAAAACCATAAAAGCGAATTAAACACCATATAACATTGTGACTTCGGAACAAATGTAAAATGTAAACCTTGAAACAAGCTTGACACATGGAAATAATGTGGGATGTGGGACCAGTGATGGGCAAGAACGGAGTGTTGACCCTATTTGACCATACCAACAAAACTCTTTTATAGATCTTAGACACTAAAGCAACCATGGAAAGACTAGACCAAGGTTAACACCAATCCTTTTGAATAGAACTAATGCTCCAAATTTAGAAATCATTTCTTAAGTGATAACAACTTGAGTGGTTGGGATGGCTCCTGGTAGTGTTGTTGTTGATGTAGAAGGTATGTTTGATGTGTTTCCATCGGTTACACTTCCTTAAGGTCACCTAGGAGGTTGAATCATATCAAAGTAGCCTCTCGTCACATGTTTACCCCAGTTGGCCGATTACTTGGGTAGATATGGGAAGAGAGCATTACATTACCAATCTCAACTTAGCAGCAAACAATAGGACTAGGGTATATCTATAATCGTGATATCAATAATTTGAAATTTTTTTGGGTGTGAATATAATCTAATAAGAACATATTTGATTTCTCCTAACACTTTGACTTTTGATCTCTCTAATCAGAGAATCTATGTAGTTGATTATTGTGGTCTTGCATTAATTTTCAAACATACCAAATAAGGCATAATATTTGAAGAGGCTCTAGAATCAACTAAATAATTATGGACATTTTTATTGAAAATTTCAAAAGTAAATAAGAAATGTGGGGTGTGAGAGTTTGATTTATCACCTATCAAAATAGCTTCAGCTTGTTTCATGTTGTCTAAGGAAGAAGTTCATGGAGTTTTACTTTTACTTTTGTTAACTACAACAATGGATGGAAATGAAGGTTTAGAAATCATGTTTAAAGCATTAATAAATTTATATTTTGTTGTTGTAACATGATCATTTCATATATTGATACATTAGCTATCGTTTTCTTCATATCCTCAACAATATTATAATCTATATTATCTTAAACAATTAAAGTTTTAGAAATTGACCTATCTTTGGTTAAATCTTTATTTATAGGATTTAATGACGTGAAAGAAGTAGGGGTTCATGTATTGTTAGTGGAAATTTTTCTTCTTGTTTTCATAGAAATAATTTCTTATTCTTATTCTTCTGATAAGGGACCAACAACATCCCATGTAGCATGTGTATTTTTTGTTCCAGATTCTTTTTCTTCTTCAACTTGCTCTGATTCTTCAATTTCTTCTTCATGTTTGTGTTAGGTTCCTATAATACTAGTGCAGTCCCCATATTATTATTGTTGTGCCCCATAGAACCCCCATATTTTTATTATTGTGCCCCATAGAAAACTGTCAGGCCAGGGTAACTCCAGAATGAGCGGGAGAGAAACTGATATTATTATTCATTAGCTAACTCATATTTATATACATAAATACAACGGATCAGTTCATCTTCCTGATGACTGTCCAGTTCACCCATCTGTTTCGGATTAGGTGTCAACATTCCCCCCCTTAATCTGAAGGGATGTTGGTGAGTCCAAGCATCGTTCTGAATCTTTCAAGCTTTTCTCTTCCAAGCGCTTTGGTGAAGATGTCTGCAATTTGCTCATTTGTGGAACAATGACGGAGATGGATTGTTTTGGCCTCAACATGATGTCGGATCAGATGATATTTAGTATCGATGTGCTTAGTACGATCATGGAACTTTGGGTTCTTGGCCAACTTTATTGCAGATGTGTTATCAATCATGAGTGGAGTTGATTGTATTTGTTTTACCTGCAAATCTTCAAGAATTTTCCTGAGCCACACAATTTCTTTCGTTGCTTCAGCTGCTGCCACATATTCTGCTTCTGTTGTGGAATCTGCTGGTACTGATTGTTTGCGTGATCTCCAGGAGACAGCTCCTGATCCAAGACTCATAGCATATCCTGAAGTAGATACCCCAGTTTCTTTGTCTCCATCGAAGTCTGAATCAGAGTATCCAATCAAGTTGAAGTCGTCCACCTGTGTATACTTGATTCCAAGGTCTTGAGTTCCCTTCAAGTACCTTAGAACTCTTTTTGCAGCAGACCAATGTCCCTCACAAGGCTTTTGCATAAACCTGGAGAGGATTCCAACAGCAAATGAAATGTCTGGTCTGGTAGTAGTGAGGTAGATGAGACTTCCTACAAGCTGTCTATACTTTGTTGCATCCTCAAATTCCTTTCCTTCAATAGATGTGAGCTTCAAGTTTTGTTCCATTGGAGTACAAAGGGGATTGCACTCTTTCATGCCAAATCTGTTTAACAAATCTCCAATGTATTTATTTTGAGAAAGAAATATGGACTTTGGAAGTTGGGTTACTTCAATGCCAAGATAGTAATGAACATAGCCCAAATCAGTCATTTCAAAAAAATTTCCTAATTCTTTCTTTATGGATGCAATATAGCTTTCATTGTTCCCTGTCATTAAAAGATCATCTACATATACCACAAGATATACAACTGTTTTGCCAACTTTCTTGATAAATAAAGTTGCATCATCAAGATCAAAATGATTGAAGTTGAGTTTCAGAAGATGCTCAGTTAGTTTTTCATACCAGGCTCGTGGTGCTTGTTTGAGGCCATACAAGGACTTCACAAGTTTGCATACTTTGTGTTCATGTCCTTTCATAGCAAATCCTTCAGGCTGGGACATAAAAACATTCTCTTTTAGATCTCCATTCAAGAATGCAGTTTTTACATCCATTTGATGGACTTTCCAACCGTTCTGAGCAGCTAGTGCAAAGAGTGTCCGGATGGTGGCCCATTTTGCTGTGGGGGCAAAAGTTTCCTCATAATCGACCCCTTCCTTCTGTGCAAAACCTTTTGCCACAAGCCTAGCTTTGTGCTTGTCAAGTGAGCCATCAGCTTTGTACTTGTTCTTGTAGACCCACTTGCAGCCAATTGGTTTTGTTCCAAATGGAGGATCAACCAGCTTCCAAGTGCCATTCTTTATGAGGGCATCATACTCCTTCTGCATTGCTTCTTTCCATTCATCATGAGAAGCAGCTTCTTTGAAGGAAGTTGGTTCAAAATCTGTAGACAAGTTCAATTCACAATCATAAGTAACATCCATATCAACAGGTGAATTAGAGTTATCTACATCACCTCCATCTTGTCGGTTTGTATTTCTGGTTCCTGTTTTTCCAATTTCATCAGGATGAACACTTTCAAGTGTCTTTGTCAGCCATTTTGGGGGACCTTTCTGAGATGGTCCAGGCTGCTCTGTTGATTGAGTTGGGTCTGAATCAAGATTGAGTCTCCCAATTCTATCAATTACATCACTTAAAGCATCATCCGTTGTTGGAGTGTCATGCAGGGGAGATTGTTCTTCAGAAGAAGATTCCACATGTTGATCTAGTATAGGAATCCCCCCTTCAAGATGTGGAATCTGATTATCAAACTCTTGAAATGATTTCGGTTTTGTGAATTTATCCAAGTGATCAAGTTGCCGCTCAACAACACTGTCAGATTTGGATGATTCAAGAAAAATGACATCTCTAGATAAAACAAACTTTTTATTTACTTCATCATAGAGGCGGTATGCTTTAGATGTGTTTGAATACCCCAGGAAGATACACTTATGACTTCTAGCACCAAGTTTGTTTCTATGTACCTTTGGTATTAAAGCATAACAGGTGGAACCAAATATCCTGAGATGTTTTACCGAAGGAACATGTCCATACCACAATTCATAAGGAGTCTTGTTTCTTATAGCACTATATGGACATCTATTCTTTATATATGCAGCACATAGAACAACATCAGCCCAAAACATTGTCTTTACATTTTTGAAGAAAAGCATGGATCGTACCATATTCAAAATTGTTCTGTTCATTCTTTCAGCTACACCATTCTGTTGAGGATTATAAGGCACAGTTGTTTGATGTTTAATCCCATGTTGGCAAAGATAGTGTTCAAATTCATTTGATGTATATTCTTTTCCATTATCAGTGCGAATAGACCCAATATGAGATTGTGCATCATTTTCAATCCATTTATGAAAATTCTTGAATGTTTGAAAAGCATCAGATTTGTTCTTCAATAAATAAACCCAACACATTCTGGTGTAATCATCAATAAATGTCATGATATATTTATTTCCATTTGCAGAAGAAACAGCATTGGACCACATAAATCTGAATGAATGAGTTCAAGCTTCCTATGTGCTCTTGAATGTGAATCATGAAAACACTGTTTGCTATGCTTTCCTAGAATGCAAGCATCACATTGCTTATGTTTTCTAGGAATTGTAGGCAAACCAGCAACACCATTTTTCTTCAACAAGCGGAGACTATCATAGTTTAAATGTCCAAATCTAGCATGCCATAATAAACTTGATGGAAGTGTACCTTCTTCATGATGAGAAATATATGAAAAATATTGTGCATGAGCAAAAGTTCCTTGCAGTTTAAGAAGTCTTTCTTCTTCTATACCCCTCATGACAAGTGAGTGGTCAAATGCCTTTCTTACCTCAAGCTTGCCATCAAACATATGAATGGAGTGACCTTGCTGGCGGATGTGGACCAGGGACAGCAAGTTTCTCTTGAGCTGTGGGAGATATAGAACATGGTCCAGAAGAAAGTCTGGAAGACCAGGCAGTTTAAGCCTGACTGTGCCAAGCCCTGATGGCTTGATTTTTGACTGATCTGCAAAGTATACTGCTCCATCAACATTGTCAGTGAAATCTTCAAAAAAATCTTTCCTATGAGTCATATGACAGGTTTCTCCTGAATCAAGCAACCAGACATTTTTCGAAGAAGCAAGTGAAGCATTAAACAAGTCTTCATTTACTCCAATGTTACATTGTGCCTCAATATAGTGAGCGGATTCAGGTGCTTTACCTTTGTCTGTGTCATTAGTTTTACCTTTCTGCTGATTTCTTTTCTGCTCAATCTTTTCCCATGGTAGTTTGCATGTAGAAGCATCATGTGATCCATTTCGTTTGCAGCGAAGGCAATGAAGATCTGCTTTTTCTGCTTGAGAATGTCTTCCCCCCCTACCTCTGAAGTATCTTCCTCTTCCTCTTCGTCCACCTCTTCCTCTTGTAGAATCTTGAGCAGGATGCTTTTCTTTATGAGCAAGGCAAACAGTCTCTTCAAAAGATTCAGGGACTGTTTTCTTTCCAAAGGCTTTTTCTCTTTCAGCAAACTTTTTCACAAGAGACTCAAAGGTTATGTCTTTAAGATTTCCATTTGCTTGTAAAGACTCAAGATAATTAGAGTAGGTAGGATAGAGTGCTTTGAGAAAGGCAATAAGAGAGATATCCAGCTCAACCTTAGTGGATTTAATATCATGCATTATAGACTTTATTTCAGATGCAAGAGCAAGGGGATCATTATTTTTCAGTTCAAGAGTGAAGAGTTTAATCATGAGCTGAACAACTTCAAGTGCAGAATGTGAATCATAGAGTTCTTTCAGCTTTTGTAAAGCTTCAAAGGCAGTGGAATAGGATGAAATATGACGACTTACTTCTTCATTTACAGATGCTGCGATCAATGCATAGGCTTTGCTATTCTTGTTTTCCCAGATGACAAGTTCTTTATCTGATGTAGGCTGCACAGGGTCTTTGTCTTCTTCTCCGACACACACTCCTTTCCACAGCTCATTGTAGATGAGGGTGTGTTTTACCATCCGAGACCATTCAGAATAGTTCTCCTTGCCAGTGAGAACTATTCCGACCATAGAGATGATTGAATGCATTCTGTAAAAAAAATACTTCTGCTTGATAAAAAAAAAACTTCCTTACAGCCTTATGCACTATATTTTCTACAAATCCCTCTAATGTGTGACAGAAGGCATCAGAATTTCATTGAAATATTATATCACTTTATGCTTCAATACAGCATTACCAAAAATAAAAAAACTGTGCAATATCACTATATCACCTCCACAAATGCTTTGATATATAAAATGCTCTGACTGATATGACTTTGAATGCTTTTGAAAACTGCTTATATAAACCCTTTGAAAACTGCTTACAACACAATACTCAAAACTGCCCTCATAAATACATATCAACAGCACAACATTATACCGCCATTAAAATCATCTCTCTTGTCATTCTCAAACTTTCGGGACTCATAGTGAGAAAGAATACATCTCCACGTTGAGATGAATCAGGTTAAAGTCATATGGTTATCTTCATGCATAAACAAACTGCGCAATACTGAATCAAACTGCTCAAACCAGCTACCATACCATACATAAATCGGGATCTAATTATTGTTATACATCCGACCGGATCACCCTTTTTCTTAGCGAAGGGTTTGAGAATCTGTGATCCTTCCAAGGAGGAGATCGAGTCACAGCAGTAGAAAAAACGCGTGTCACGCACGCTCAATCGGAGACGCTGGTTCGAATCCTGTTCAATCCCCAAAGCACAAACACACAAAAGCGTTCTCAACCGGAGACTCGGGAAAATCAAATTTTTTAAAAAGCTCAGGACTCGGATTCAGCAGAAGGGAAAAGCATGAAAACCATTCAGGAATCGCAATATTATAGTCATAACAACATGAGATCTGAAAGTTGTAACCAACAGAGAATTTTCATGTATTGTACAGTTGTAACTCCATTACTACTCTAAGATGACCTTCTCAATGAGCGAATACAGCGTTCTCATGGAACTAGGTTCAATTCAACTACAACGGCAAATACTCTAAATAAGTAGGAATTTCCTTACGGGTTCAGAAAAGCATATTCGATTCAACTAGAGCGGCAATTTCTAAGTGTTTATATCAGCAGATATTATGATCAGCATATGTCACAGTTCAACGCACACTCATGGATTATCAGTAGGAGGAGGGGCAGAGAATGGATCTCTGATTCCCAGTTGGAAGCGACAGATACCCAAACCCTCCGATGAATGGCAAAAGAAAAACTCGGTAACCAAGGTAATCAACTGTTAAGATCAAGCTAAATGACGATGCAATAAACCTCAAACAAACAGCCGATGCTTCTGGAGGAATTCCTTGCAAAAGCTCTCAGACCGCCGAAGGCATCTCCTTTTCCAACGCACTCTGCAGTAACGTCAATAATAAGTGCGCAGCATTGTCAGTCCTTATGCAGGTCAGAGACAAGCGTTAGCGCTGGCAGAGGCAGAATATGGGACAGAGGAGTGCTCAGGACAGAGGAGCGACAGAGGCAGGAGTTACAACTATATTTAGAACCTGGGACCTGTGCTCTGATACCATGTCAGGCCAGGGTAACTCCAGAATGAGCGGGAGAGAAACTGATATTATTATTCATTAGCTAACTCATATTTATATACATAAATACAACGGATCAGTTCATCTTCCTGATGACTGTCCAGTTCACCCATCCGTTTCGGATTAGGTGTCAACAACCAGCCCCCATATTATTATTGTTGTGCCCCATAGAACCCCCATATTTTTATTATTGTGCCCCATAGAAAACCACTATTGTTATTGTTGAGCCCTTACATTATTATTGCCTAATACTAGTGCAGCCCCCATATTATTATTGTTGTGCCCCATAGAACCCCCATATTTTTATTATTGTGCCCCATAGAAAACCACTATTGTTATTGTTGAGCCCTTACATTATTATTGTCATGTAAGCCCTAATTGTATTTTGACCCTTTAGACTCCTATATATACCAAGGAGGTCTTGTTAATTGAATCATCCAAGATTTTTTCACTTATATGATGAAAAAGGAGGTTTCCCCCTCAAAGAGGCTTATTTTCAAGTCACTGATATATCTTTCTTTCTTTTCTCTTTCTTTTTCTTTTTTTCTTACATAACATTTGGTATCCGAGCTATAGATCTTAGGGTTTCGTTATTTCAAACAGGTCATCTTAGCATTTTCACTATAATGTTTTTCTTATGAGGCTTCAGAACCTTAAATTTCGACCACATGGATTCAATATCTTCATGAATATCATGAAAAAAATTCAAAGCTTGGTTCACTATATTTTCGAGATATGGTCCAAATAAGTTAGAGTTTTTGCATGCTCCGAAATTTAGTCTAAAACAAGCGTTCCGAGAAAAATTGTCATATTTCTCTTCGTGCATTGGATTTGAATTTTGTAAAACATTGCCAAAATTTCATGGACTTTAGTTTCTTGTGTATCATTTTCAAGTTTGAAGGTTTAACAAGTGACATGTGGAATCCTGTACAGGTTCGCTCTACTGAACCAGTCCATAATCAGGTCATCGTGGGAGATTTGGCATAACTTTATCCAGAAGAATCCAATCTCAATATTATTTATGGAATTGGAAAGAATAAGCATAAGGCTACTACAAAATGAAGTTTCAAACCTTGGAGAACCAAAATTACAAAGATATAATAATTTCAAGATCGAGCTCCTAAAAACAAGAAAAAAAGTGTGTGTTTTTTAAAATTTGCATAACTTTTGTTTGAAAAACAAGTTTTAAGAGATTCAAATGGCATAGTGAATCATATATATCCTTATTGGTTTCCAAATTCCTCAAAACAAAAAAAATTAATACACCCAATAGGTCAACAGAAATCTCTACTATGATGCATGAAGAAGAGAAAGAAATACAACATGATATGTCAAAATTATGGGACCAAGTGCAAAAAATTTAATTATCATAAAGAGTAACCAAAAATGAACTAGAAGCTAAGATGGATGGTTTAAAATTAGATATGGGATTTTTTAAAGTAGATATGGACACAATTAATTTCAAGTAGGAAGGGTTGACAAAGTTGCTACATGTAAGGCTTCCTAGTGGTGACAAGGTAATCCACGAAAATCATGATGAGGACAAAAGGAATTTGAATTATGCTTTTAGAGACTCGAACATTGGGTTTAATACCAACCACATTTGAAAGATCTATATGAGGAAGTTTGATGGTAAGGATTTGGTAACATGGATATTGTAGATGGATAAGTTCTTTGATCTACACGATGTGCAACACACACAAAAGGTGTGAATTACATCTTTATATTTAGAACTCAATCAATTTGTATGGTATCGATGGGTTTGTTCTCATAGAGTACCAGTCACTTTGAAAAGTTTTACTGAGCAATCGATAGCACATTATGAGGATACCAAGATAAATTCCTTCTTTAGCCAATTGATAAATCTCAAACAAATGGGTTTAGTTGGGGAGTAGATTGACTTCCAAATATTAAATATCAAGGTAACTGATATTCTAGAGGAGTATATGATTGATGTCTACATAGGGACTTTAAAGAATAACGTCCAACATGAGGTTTTCCTTCAGGAACCTAAGTCATTGGAGAATGCATTTAGGGTGGCAATAAAATTTGAAAGCATATTTATGGAAAAAAGGAAGTCTAGCACTCACAACTATAAATATGGAAGTGTTGTTACTCCTAGCCTCTCACAACCTACAAAGTTGACACCACAACAACTCACAGGGGCTTCACTCAATGAACCTCTAACATATCATGTGTGTTCATGGAATACTAAACAATACCTCTAATTTGACTACATATTGGAAAATATCTAAAAAATCACATTATTTAATCCCCTACCAATACGAACCCAATAAACCATCCCAATTTAAAAAACCCATACATTCCCTAGATATTGTAGGTATCCATTTTTTATTAACATTTTTTATACCCCTTTATATTTTTCCATTAAATTTGAGCTCCATTTTTTATACCTGTAAATATAAAAACCCTTTAACCCCTATTATTTGCTCAGTATATTATGTTATTTTTTCCTCAATATATATTCCTCGATATGAATGCATGTGGTATGGTACTACTCCCCCAATGAAGCTCGCGTGCAACAACTGGAGGAGAAAATAGCAAAAGGGCTTTGTTACAGTGTGATAGAAAATACACTAAAGGTCATAAGTGTGTTGAGAAGAAATTATTTTACATAGATTGTGAAGAGGAGGAAGAAAATGAACAAGAAACATCAAAATAAGAAGACATAGACTAGGAACCAACCCAACGGTTGAAAAATAAGAAATGAATCTGACCATATATTGTAATACATTGGTAGGACTTACCACTAAAAATCTCAAGATAGAAGTATATATCAAGAAGAAAAAAATAATTGTGTTGATTGATTCAAGTAGTACCCATAATTTTATTCATTTTAAGATAGCCAAGGAATTGAATTGCTTTCAATATCTAGCACCAGAGTGTAAAGTGATGTTGCAAATGGAGGAGCTATAAATTTCTCAGGGAAGTGTAATAATATCAATATAACCATGGGGAAATATGTATTGAATAGTCCAATGCATTTCATTCCATTTGGTGGTGTTGATGTTGTAATAAGAGTCCAAGGGTTACAATATTTGGGGTTGATAGCTTTTAGTTTCCAAGAACTTTTCCTAATTTTTTTCTAGGAAGTAAAGGGAATCGAATAACAGAGGACCACAGGGAAACTTGGGAAGATAATTAGCTCTAATGGCATGAAAAATAGTTTGAAGAAGGAAAACAAGGGGTAATTGTGAAATTATGCTCACTAGATGTTCAAACATCTAAGTCATCTGTTTCTATAGATCTCCAAAGAGTATTTGACAATCATTCCTAGGTATTTGAGACTCCCAAAGGTTTCCCACCTATCTGCGATCACGCTCATGTTATTCACTTGATTCATGGAATAGTTCCTCCAAAAATCAGACCTTACATATATGCCTATGCCCATCGGAGTTAAATTGAATGTATGGTTACATAAATGTTAGAGGCATGTATAATTCAACCTAGCCAAAGTTCCTTCTCTTCTCTAGTAGTTTTATAGACATTTTTTGGCACTGCAACCCCAATCAAACATGTCCATAAACCAAGGACTCCTAAGTCCCTAAAAGTGTTGTTCCATCCCCTAAAAGAACAAGGTCAGCTGATTACATCATCTCCCAGAAGTTCTCCATGAAAAACTACTCAGAACTGGTCAAAGTGTGCTTCATCTCACCTAAATGCACATAGGAGGTGCGGTGCATACTGGAAAGCCCTTCTATGGGGTGCGATGGGCGAGAGTGGACAAATGGCAGAGTCACTTTGCGAGGTGGAGGATCATGGAATCTTCCAAAAACTTCTCCTATGACACTTGCCTCTCTGCATTCGCCCAGGGATGAGTAAGAGATCATCAATCTCCAAGTGGAATCAAGAGCTATCAGAGAGAGGACACTAATCAAATCTCAGAAGCTGACTCACCTCCCTACAATCATCTATATATGGATCCCTCATCCCAGAGATCCAGAGGCTGGAATTTTGTATCTTGTAAGGAAGTGCTACTAGTTTCTTGGTGTAACATCATAGTTTTGGGTGATCTAAGCTTTTCATGAGGTGAAGAAGGGCTTTCTTGCTGAGAGGATGACGTTGGGTCAGAACAATTGGTTGTAATACTCTTTGCTATTCTTGATATTAATAAAGCTATTCAAGTTTTCCTCCACATTCTTGTATGATTGATGATATATGCATTTGTGTGGTCAATATATATATCTGGTCCTATATTGTTTGTGATAGTAGATCTCTGTTCTTGGATAGTGTTATGCTGCTTTGATTCCACAGGTGCTCTTTGAAGCTGGGTAGACGAGGAAGCGAGTGGCAAAGATCTATCAGAGGTTGGTCTCCTTTTTTCCCCTCTTATCTACTTCTCATAAAGGAAAAGGAAAGTAGTTTTAGTTTGTTTGTTTCTAAGATAGCTACCAGTCTTAGTGGGACTAGCAGCTCTGCATAGACACTAGATTTCCCGATAACAAGTAGTACTTGTGCACAAGAAGGATGGATCATGGTGCATGTGTTTGGATTACAGAGAGCTCAATAAGCCCATTATTAAAGATAAATTTCCCATTCATGTCATTGATGAATTGTTTGATGAACTACATGGAGCAATTTGCTTTACCAAACTAGATCTTCGCTCAGGATATCATCAAATTAGAATGAAGACTGAAGACATTCTGAAAATGACATTCAGAACTCATAAAGGTCATTATGAATTTTCGGTCATGTATTTTGGTCTTACTACTGCACCTTCCACATTTCAAGGTTTGATGAATACCATTTTCAAACCCTCTTCCTTTAGATTTTTGTGTTAGTATTTTTTGATGATATATTAATCTATAACAAGTCTTGGAAATATCATGTTCAACATGTTGATAGGGTGCTCAAACTATTGGAGGAGAAACAATCGTATGAAAAACCCTCCAAATTGTTCTTTGGGTACAAGAAGTGGAATATTTGGGTCATGATGTATATCGTGAGGGTGTTAAGGTAGACTCAACAAAATTAAATCCATAAAGGAGTGGAAAATCCCCACAACCTTAAAGCATGCTCGAGGATTTATCAGTTTGACTTGGTATTATCACAATTTTGTTAAGATTTATGGGAAAATAACAACACCACTAACAACATTATTGAAGAAAGATGTATTTTTTTACTCCAGAAGAAACTAAGCCCTTTTAACATCTTAAAGAGGCAATGTGCCAAGCTCTAGCCTTAGCTACACTAGAATTCACAAAAACCTTTATTGTGGAATGTGATGCCTTAGGAAATGTCACTAGTGTTGTTTCAATTGAAGAAGGAGGGCCCATTACTTTTGAAAGTCGTCCAATCAAGGAAAAGTATTTACAAAAACCTATTTATGAGAAGGGAATGTTGGGAATACTACATGATCTAAAGAAATGACATCCTTACCTAATGGGAAGACACTTCAAGGTAAAAACATGTCATGATAGTCTTAAATATTTCTTGGAACAAAGATTATCTTCAGAAGAGAAGAAAAAATGAGTCACAAAGATGTGGGGTTATGACTTTGAAATCATCTATAGAAAAGTGAATAAAAATGTTGTTGCATATGCACTCTCAAGAAGGGATGAGGATGTGGAAGTATTTCTTTATGCCATTTCTATTATCCAACCTGATTGGATAAATGAAGCAAGGGATGAACGAAAGAATGACGAAGAGGTCTGGAAGCTCATTCAAAAATTGTAGCAAGATCCTAGTGCATCTGATACATTTATCTAGGAAAATGATTCATTGTGATACAAAGATTATTTATATGTATGTAAGAATTCCCAACTCAAATGAAAGGTTTTTTTGGAATTGGGCACTTGGGAATTTTAAAAGCTTTCCACAGGGTCAAGAAGGAATTTTTTTTGGGATAGCCTTAAATTTTGTATTCAAAATTTTGTGGCAGAATGTTTGGTTTTCCAACAAAATAAATTTGAGACAATTAAGACCTCGGTTTCTTTACAACCATTAGCCATTCCAAGTTAACATTGGGAGGAAGTCTCATTGGATTTTATCACAGGTTTACCCATTTCTGAAGCAAAGAGTGTCATCATGGTGGTATTTGATGGACATACCAATTATACACACTTTTTTTCACTATCTCATGCTTTCAAAGTTATTATAGTCGCTATTACATTTGTGGAAATAGTTCAAAAGCTACATGGAAAGCCAAAGATTATTGTAAGTGACAAAGATCCCATTTTCATTGGAAATTTTTGAACATAATTATTTTCTTTTCATGATACTCAATTAGTTCATAGCTCATCTTATCATCCTCAATCTAATGGGAAAACTGAGATAGTGAACAAATGTTTGGAAGGGTATCTTTGTTTGTTTATATCTAATAAACAAACACAATTAGTCAACTGGTTGCCTCTGGCAGAATTGTGGCATAACACTTCCTTCAATACATCAACAAAAATGACCCCATTTATGACGCTTTATGGATATCATCCACCATCCATCACATTGTCTTTAAGAGATGATTCTAAGGTTTAAAAAATGGAAGATCACATCAAGCATCAACAAAATGTTCTTCAACTCTTTAAGGATAACCTGACTCTTGGGAAAAATCAAATGAAACAACAGGCATATTAGTATCACAGTGAGATAATTTTTGATGTGAGCTATTGAATATTTTTACGGCTACAAATATATACAAAAATGTCCCTCAAGCAAGCCAAGAAGGATAATAAATTATCACCCAAGAATTATTTCCCTTACAAGGTATTGCAAAGGTTTGGTACAATGGCCTTTACAAGGTATTCCAAAGGATTGGTACTATGGCATGCAAATTGGAGTTTCTTGCATCTTTGTAAGTGCACCCAATTTTCCATGTTTTTGCTTAAAGAAGGTTATAGGTGACAAGATATTAGTTCAAACTATACTACTAGAACTTGAAGAGGAAGGAAAAATCATATCTGAACTTGAAGCAATCACATAAACAAGAATTTGACAGCTATGAAATTAATCAATTTTAGAGTATCTCATTAAGTGGAAGAACTTACTTGCTAACGATTCCACTTGGTAGCATGAGTATTTCATGTAGACACATCCAAAAATACTCCAGCATTGAGGACAACTGTTATGCAACCATGTCACAAAATAGAAGAATAGATAGATCAATGGCTTCAAAATTAGTCTCTTCAAGGGGGAAACCACCTTTACATTACATAAATGAACAATTCTTGGATGATTCAAATAACAAAACCTCCTTTATATATATCAGAGTCTAAGGGGTCATAATATAATCAGAGTTGACATGAAAATAATAATGTAAGGGCACAACAATAACAATAGTGGGCTTCTATGGGGCACAATAATAACAATATGGGGACTACATGAGCACAACAATAACAATAAGGGGGCTACACTAACAATAACAATGAGGGAATGCACTAGTATTATAGGAACTTAACATGTCCCTCTCCTTCAAAAAAGCGTTTTCCTCCACACTCGATTATTTTTGGATGCTTTTGTATAAAATTCTCATCCTCCCATGTGGACTCTTCAGTGGGTAAGTTCTTCCACTTGATAAGATACTATGAAATTGATCAATTTCATAGTTGTCAAGTTCTTGTTTCCATGACTGCTTCAGGTTCCAATATGATTTTTCCTTCCTCTTCAAGTTCTAACAATATTGTTTGAACTAGGAGCTTGTCACCTATAACCTTCTTTAAGCATGAAACATGGATAACCGAGTGCACTTGGGAAGATGCATGAAGCTCTAATTTGTATGCCATAGTACCATTGTTTTGCAACACCTTGTAAGTACCATAATACTTTGGTGATAATTTACTATCCTTCTTATCTTTCTTGAGGGACATTTGTTTGTATGGTTGTAGCCATGAAAATACCCAGTCACTTACATCAAAAATTCTTTCGTTGCAATGTTGATCTTCCTATTGTTTCATTCTATTTTGCACCATAGTGAGGTTATCCTTTAAGATTTGGAGAAATTATTTTTGATGTGCAATGTGATCTTCCATTTCTTGAACCTTGGAATGGTTGTCCAAGACTTTTTGGAGATAGGGAGAAATAGATGATTTCAATGTTTGAACCTCTAGTGAACATACAATGTGAAATTACACCTTATTGTTCTTTCTTTAGAATCTATTTCATGCTATTAGAGTTGATTATCTTTCCTAGTTTCCCTGTGATACCCCTTAATTCAACTTCCTTTCCTTCCCAAAAAAAATTCAAGAAATTTTCTTGAAAATTAAAAGTTATCATACCTAAAGATTGTAATAATTGGACTCCTAGTACAACATCGTCACCACCCATTGGAATGGAAATCATTGGAATATTCAATACATATTCTCCCATGGATAGCTTGGTATTAGGACACTTTCTAGAGACATTTATGGTTCCTCCATTTGCAACCATCACTTGACACTGTGGTGTTGGATATAGGAAGAAATTCAATTCCTTGGCTATCTTACAATGAATAAAGTTATGGGTACTACCCAAATCAATCAACACTATTACCCTTTTCATATTGATATGTCCTTCTATCTTGAGAGTTTGAGGAGTGGTAATTCCTACCAATGCATTACAAGATATGGTCAGATTCATTTCTTATTTCTCTAGGGTTGGTTCCTGGTGTATATCCTCTTCTTTTGTCGTTTCTTGTTCATTTTCTTCCTCATCTTCACAATCCATGTAAATTAATTTATTATCAACATGCTTATGAACTTTAGTGTATTTATTATCACAACTCTAACGAATCCATTTTTCGCTTTTTTCTTCCAACTGTTGTGGTGTCAACCATGTAGGTTGTGGAATTCCAGGAGCAACAACACTTCCATATTTATAGTTGTGAGTGATAGGCTTCCTTGTTGCCATAATTTTTCTTTCCAACCTGAATGCCTTCTCCAATGAATCAGGTTCCCAAACGTGAACCTCAGGTTAGATGTTATCCTTTAAAGTCCCTATGAATACATCAATCATATGCTCCTCTTTAAATCATTTACCCTTATATTCAATTTTTTGGAAGTCCTCAATGTGCTATGCCATTGAACTCTTTTGTTTGAGATTTATCAATTGGCTAAAGAAGGTGTTGCTCTTTGTATCCTCATAATGTGTTATCATTTTCTCCGTAAAAATTGACCAAGTGAAAAGTGTTTTACGAGAACAAAGCCATCAATACCATCAAAATTGACTAGGTTCTAAATACAAAGTTTCAATTTATACCTTTTGTGTGTGTTGCCATTATGGAGATCAGAATATTGCTCCATCTGTATTATCCATGTTACCGAATCCTTGCCATCAAACTTCCTCATATCGATCTTTGGAATATGTGGGTTTTCAATCCAAATTGAGAGTCTATGGAATCATGATTAACATTACTTTTTTCCTCATTGTGATTTTCATCTAATACCTTTTCGCCATTACGAAGAATTTCTTGTAACAAACTTTTCAAACCTTCCACATCTACTTTTAAACCATTCTTCAATTATTCCATGTTACCTTTAATTTTTTCTTCTATATCATCCATATTATCTTCCATACCATTCTTAAAACCATCTATTTTAGCTTCCATTTCATTTTTTGTTACTCTTTGTGACAGCGAAATTTGTTGCACTTGGTCTCATAATATATCATGTTGTGTTTCTTCCTCTTCTTCATGCGTCATAGTATATCTTTCTAGTTTCTTACTATATGTTTCCATTTTCTTACTTCTAGGAATTTTGAAATCAAACAATGATATATATGCTTCATTATGCCCTTTAAATCACTTCAAACTGATTTTCCAAACAAAAGTTATGCAATTTTTAAAAAGAATACACACATTTTTCTTGCTTTTAGGAGCTCGACCTTGAAAAGATTGTAACTCTGTAATTTTGGATCTTCAAATCCTAAGAGTTCATATTGTGGTAGATCTCTAAGTCCTCTTTCCAACCCCACAAGTATGATCGATATTGGATTCTTCAATAAGGAGTTATGTCGAATCTCCTATGATCCCTTGATTGTGGACTAGTTCAGTAGAGCTAATTTGTATGGGATGTCACATGTCATTGTTTCAACCTTCAACCTTGAAATTTATACAAAAGAAACTGAAGTCCATGTCATTTCAGACACTTTTTACAAAATTCAAATTTGATGCCTGAAAAGAAAGTTATGACGAGTTTCCCTAGGTCACCTGTTTGAGACAGAATTCTGGAGCCCAAAAAAGCCCTATCTTCCTCAAAGCATATCTCCGAAAATGTAGTGAACCAAGATCTGAAATTTTTACGCAAAGTTCTATGAGATTTCAGATCCACTTGGTAAAACTTTTAGCTTCTAAAGTCTCGTAGAAAAAGAGTTATAGTGAAAATTCCAATATGGCATGTTTTAAGAAGCAAAACCCTAGAATCCAAAGCTCTGATACCAAATGTTATGAAACCAACTCACAAAATAGAAGAAGAGATAGATCAACAACTTCAAAATTAGCCTGTTCGAGGGGGAAGCCTCCTTTACATTACACAAATGAACAATTCTTGGATGATTCAAATGACAAAACCTCATTTCTATATATGGGAGTCTAAGGGGGTCACAATATAATCAAAGATGACATAACAATAATAATGTAAGGGTAAAAAAATAACAATAGTGGGCTTCTATGGGGCACAATAATAATAATATAGGGACTACATGGGCACAATAATAACAATAAGGGGGCTACACTGACAATAACAATGAGGGAATACACTAATATTATAGGGAAACTTTACGGATATCATCCACCATCCATCACATTGTCTATATGAGAAGATTATAAGGTTTAAGCAGTGGAATATCACATCAAGAATCAACAACAAGTTCTTAAACTCTTCAATGATAACTTGACTCTAGCACAAAATCAAATGAAACAATAGGCAGATCAGCATCGCAATGAAATAAGTTTTGATGTGAGCTATCAAATATTTTTATGGCTACAAATATATAAATAAATGTCCCTCAAGCAAGCCAAGAAGGATAATAAATTATCACCCAAGTACTATGACCCTTACAAGGTATTGCAAAGGATTGGTACAATGGCCCTTACAAGGTATTGCAAAGGATTGGTACAATGGCCCTTACAAGGTATTGCAAAGGATTGGTGCTATGGCATACAAATTGGAGTTTCTTGCATCTATGTGAGTACACCCAGTTTTCCATGTTTCTGCTTAAAGAAGGTTATAGATGACAAACTCTTAGTTCAAACTATACTTCTAGAACTTGACAACGAAAGAAAAATCATATTGGAACCTTAAGCAATCACAGAAAGAATATTTCGACAACTATAGAATTGATTAATTTCAGAGTATCTCATTAACTGGAAGAACTTACTTGCTAAATATTCAACATGGTAGGATGAGTATTTCATGCAGACACATCCAAAATACTCAAGCGTTGAGGACAACACTTTTTTGAAGGAGAGGGGCATGTTAGGTCCCTACAATACTAGTGTATCCCCCATATTGTTATTGTCGTTCCCCATAGAAACCCACTATTTTTATTGTTGATCCCTTATATTATTATTATTATGTAGGCCCTAATTATATTTGACCCTTTAGACTTCTATATATACCAAGGAGGTATTTCATTTAAATCATCCAAGAATTATTCATTTATGTGATTTAAAAGGAGATTTCCCCCTTGAAGAGGCTTATTTTCAAGTTGTTGATCTATCTTCTTTTTTTCTGTAATCTGGTTACATAACACTTTGAAAACATAAATTTTGACCGGCAGGAGGAGTTTGTTGATTTCTTCTGATAAATGGTCTAAAAGTTTTTTGGAAGAATATTCCTCAACAACTTGTCTTTTAAGATCAACCACTTCATTTGTTAAGGTTTTAAGGACCTTCTGCAATCTTTCCATATAAAAAGTATCATTTTCTTTCTTTTCCTCTTTGAAAGTAACCTCTTTTGTTGGTTGTTGAGAAGTATTATTTTCCTCAGACATAGCTTTATTGTCTATGTTGGTCATTTCTTTCTCAACATACATTACTTCTTGCATAGTGTTAGCCAAACTGACTTCAATTGCACGTTTAATGAACGTTGTTGTAGAAGTATGCAAAGCACTAGTATAAAACTTGGTCTAAACATTAGCTCTTGGTTTGGAGGTATCTGATATTTTGTTCAAAATTTTATTAAATCTCTAATTGAAATCTTTAATCCTTTCTTTGAGATCCAGCTTTATGCTAGATAATTTAACTATTATTATGGGTGGTGATTTGTCATCACCAAATTTCTTTAAGAACATATCTTCAAAAGTATCCCAATTATTAATAGAACTAGGTTGAATAGAAAAATACTTAGCAACTTTACCTTCAAAGGTATGAGTAAACAATAAAAAAACAACATCGTATTCATGAACATCCTCCAAATTAATAGCTAACATATAGTTTTTAATATGATATTCTGGTGAATCTTTGTTATTGAGATTAAACTTAGGTAGCCAATGCTTAGGATGCTTAGGAAAATCATGTTGATCAACTAGAATATTTACAATTATAAGAGTTTCCCTGGCCTTCTCGGTTTTGCTTGTCTAGCTATTATAGGAATAGTAACAAGAAGCGTAATTGTTGAGGTAACTACAAATGAGAATATTGTAGTTGTAACAGGGGAAGAAGTTGTTGTAGGATGAGTTGGTATAAAGGAGTCAATGAGGATGATCGAGGAATAAAGGTTTGATTTTGAATAACAAATTCCTGATATTATAAGAGCATAAGGGTAATGGTAGGTGTAAGAGGAGGATATATAGGAGTATTATTTTCACTAGTTGTTGAATAAGAATTAGTAACAATTTATTTAACACAATGAGTCTTCAATTCAAACTCAAATGGTTCAACTCTCGATTTCTCACTTTATGCTCTAATAAGAACACCATGGTTTTGTAAAGAGTAAGAAGCACTCCCTATAGATTTCTCATAACTTTGAGATGACTCTTCGAGATTTTTAAGTCCTTCAATCTGTAGCTTTATGTATCTTGGGAGGTACTCCCATAACCCTTAGGTATTGGGTTTTTGAGGAGTTTTCCCTACAAAAGTGGTTTATGGGAAGTGTATCCAGGCAGTGGGCTTTGGACCCAAAGTTGTGAGAAAAGACCCAAGTGGAATATTATTTGTTTATTCATTGTTTGCATTAGGGCACCCTTAATGGAGAAAGGGGGGACATGGTGTAATAATGAGGTGCCTTGATCAAATGGAGGAAATATATTTTCTTGAGTTAGTTGGGGTTTTGACAAAAAGTTCAAGTTGGCCTAGGTTTGAGTGGTTCCCTTTGAGGGCTAGTAGTTTTTGTCATGAAAGACTATAAGTATGAATGAATGAGACCTCATTTGACCAACATCGAAGTGTATTTGATCAAGAGAAAAGGATAATATGAGGTGTGGAATACCTAGAGGAGATAAGATAAAAAAGTGAAGGAGGATGAAGTCTTGAAGTCTCTTTTTTAAGTTATAGTTAGGCTAAGATAGGAGAATATTGGTTTAGTTTCTGTATAGGATTTTTGGCATACACATGAGGCAAAATATCTATGATAATTTTGTGTTTATGTTTGTAATTTGAAGGAATATCCCTATATAAGTGTTGAACCATGCTCATATGACCTATGATGAAGCTCTGATATAGGGTTGAAATATCTTCAAGCAATAGCACAAAATTTAAGGGCTTGTAAGGGAGGTTTTGCATAGGTATAAGGGAGTTTTTCAGGCTAAACTTAGGGAATTTTTGTAGTTGGTTTCAGATCTCTAAAAGAGGGCCAAAAATCTCAGGGATAAGTGCACAAAATTGAGACCTTGTGAAGGTGGAGAAAACTATTGCTCAAGGTATGTTGATTTTTATTTTACGCTGATGAATGTTAGGCGGTGATATGTCAGGATATGTTCATAGGTGTTGAACAAAAACATTTGAAAGCCCTAAGATCATACCTTTATAGTGGGTTAAAGGACCATTAGAGGGTTGGTTGGTTTGCCCTAGGGATTGAGCTTTTAGAGCAGCAGAACAGTATTCAAGTGGGTTTTCTATGTGATGCCCTAGTTCATACTTTTGGAGTTGTAAATAGGGCTATTAGTAGGAATCCTTGAATCCCTATGTCTTTTCTTCTTTGGAGTAGTAGAGAGACCGGAAGATGGCATATTTGAAGATCCTAAGAGTTGGTTACCTTGGAGGAGAAGGAGAGCAGCTAGAGATCAAAATTGTATGAGCCTAAGATCAATCATCCTTGGAGTATTAAAAGTGATTGATAGAGGTGGTTTGAGTAGATGGTGATACAAGCATTTCAAAAGTTGTAGGAGTTGTAAGAGCAATAGAAGAGGTCGAAAAGGAATTTCCAGAAGTGTTCAAGGTACATGAACTGTAAGGGTTGTGGAAGCGTTACATCAGCAAGTAAGTCAAGTGTCTCTTGTCCAGGGTAGATTGGTAGCCATAAGTCATTAACTCCAAGTCCTACTTGTTCTTATATCAAGGCTAATAGTAAGGACATGATCCCTGGTACGAGAGACCTATGTTTGTTGTATTAAAGTTATAATATAACAAGTTTTGGGTTAAAAGTTATTCTATGTACTACATTGAGTCATTTGTGTATGTTTTTCGTTGTGCAAAGTTCTTGTGTTGTGGAATTTGGTGTGTTTTTGATCATGATATTCATCATAAACATGATTCTGAAGTGTCGAGGAAATATCACCACAATCTTATATCTGATCCTCTAAATTTCAAGTGCTGAAAGAGGGTTTTGATAACCTTTATGGCATTCACAAAAAATTCAAGAGTGGAAGGATTGTTACTTGATATAAGCATAGAGCTCAATAGATGAACAAGAGGAATTGAGCTTGAAGGTTCATGATGTGCAACTTCAGATCTTAAAGATGGGGATCAGGAAGGTGATCTTGAAGTTGTGGGTGAGACTAAGGGAAAATTTGATCTCTTAAAAAGGCTATAATTATTCTTATATGCTTCTTTCCATTCGTAGTCGGGTGGTCCTCCTTCTAGTGCCAAAAATGTTGATGACTAGAATTATCTAGATCAACATTTAGGAAATCACTTGGTCAAAGTCTGAATTAGACTCTTTTCCATTTGTTATAATGATTTCAATGAATTAAATGGGTCTAGATACCACTCTAATATTTTTCTCCAACAAATGGAGACTTATTTTGTGTGTAGAAATAAATGTATGAAAGGAATGGAATATAAACGATTTAATGATTTAATCTAATAAAATGAAAATAATTAATAACATTAAACTACTATATTTACTTGTAGTTATAAGTTTCGCAGGACCTTATGTATGTGAAAAGGATAAGATAGCCATAAAAAGGAGATACATATTACTAGTTTATGTATTGATATCATTCAACTATAAAAGAAAATACAATTCATTTAAATAGTTAAATTAATCGAATTTGTTTTCAACATTCGTGTACAATTTCGAACCCTGATGTTTTAATATGAATAACTATAGCAGATGAATAGTGATCAATCAAATCATTCAATACTAAAACATGAAAGTAACTCAACAATTTCAATAATTAAATAGGAAAACAAACATGAGAAATAGTGCCATTATCTTTTCTTCCTTGTTGAAACATGAAATTGGAATGGTTCACCAAATATATTAAGAAAATAATAATACAGTGGTGCAAAGTATAATTTCTTGTTTAAAATCAAAACCTTGAACACATGGCCATCATTACAAAATTTGAAGGATAAATTATTCCTCGATTCTCTCAACAGTAAAAAGTAAATTTGGAAAAATGAGAGTTTGTTTGGATGCACTGATATAAACAAATATTTAAACACTTCGGAGAAAATTCCACAGCTAATGAGAATATATTTTCAGATCTGAGAGCTCTGAAAGAGAATCATTGTCAGATGTTGACTCAAAAGTTGACTCAATAGCTTGAAGATTATTAGTAATCATGTCACTTATTAACTTGGTCATTTTGAAATAGCTCTTTGGTATGGCCATGTATTTCCAAATTGAATTGATATCATTCGCTCAATTTTTTTGTGAATTCAATTATGCTTTCACGTGCCTCCTTCAAAACTTATTCTTTTCGTAATTTTTCCTCTATAATTGTTGGCTCTAAATCATTCTCCTTTATAACCTAGATAATGGAATGCATTAGTGGAAGACAAGATGGTTGATCTACCATGATTACTTCTTTAGAAAAGTGAAAATTAGCTTTCCAAGCTTGAAGCATTGTTTCTCTCTACATTGCACTAATTTTTGGTAAGTTGGGGAAGTGTATTTTATCTTCATTATGCTAGGACAATAGCTCAAAAATTTTCCTCTTTACTTGATCATATTTAACTTCCATATCAATCATGTCATTAAAGAAGGAATTAGCTAATTTCTCCTGAACTTGCACTAAGCTCAATTTATCGCAACATAGCTTTTATTCATGGAGGAATTGTTGATTGATGCTAGTAGCTTGTTGTTTAAAATGTGTTAGATCCAACATATTACCTATTTCTTCTTGGATTTTCATCTATAATTCATACATTTGTGAATCTCTATGTTGATTATTAACTTGGAACTCACACTACATTCTATTAATTTATTGTTCATGGAGCTTTAACTGTGCTTGCATCATATTTTCTTGTTGATACAAGCATTGCTCCAATTATTGAATTTTAAAATTCTTTTGTTTGGAAAACTCCTTTATTTTTCTAACAAAGTCCATATTAGCATTAGCATATGTTCCAATGTGAACATCTATATCCTCCATAGCCTAATATAGATTGAGTTGAGACCCATTCCAAAATTTATGTAAGGGAACCTCTGTTACTACTTTTGCATCTTCAATTTTCATCCTTTTTTAACTCCTTCTTACAATATTATTTTTCTCCGGACTATAAAACACCTTAATTGGTGGAATGTACTCCATTTCAATAGGAAGCATGAAATTGACTAATATCTATGTTTGTTCATTGACACCAGGCTAGAAACTAATTAGATTTTTATCTAAAATTTCAGTGGCAGCTAGATGAGTCTCACTCTTATCAGTAGCACTTGGAGAAAGAGAATATAATTGTTTTTATTCAGCCTATTTTTTAGTATTCTGCACAGGAGTTATAGTTAGAGGAAGAACATCAAGTGTCTTCTTTGAGACATCTATTGTAATATTTTCAAGTTCTTCCCATTGCTTATGCATTTTAATTTCCTCATATTTTTTGATAATAACTTCTTTCAAGAGCTCTCTGGTGACTTCAAAAATGATGAATTCAATTTGTAAGGGTTTTATTACAATTAATTTTTTTGGACCTTGGATATAGAAGCTTTAGTTGAAATTTCTTCCCCTGTCACTCACTGTAGAATTCAAATTAAAAGAAGCTTGCCTCTCCTCTCTAAATGCCAGGAACTACTACTACCATTCTCAGGGAATATTCCCAACTCTTTTGCAAACTACTTGATAAGACTTAGAGTTAAAAAAATTAATCATCATAAGGATACTTTTCATGTGCATACTTCATGCCCACAACAACACAATGATCACCAATAGTTACTAAAGGGTCATGGGATTTAAAGGAATTTTAGCCAGCTTGAGTGCAAAGAAGCTAATTAATTATTTTTGGGCATGTTGGATATTTTGGAGCATGTAAATATGAACTTCAACTAGAAAATGAAGCCAGAGTTTCGTTGAGCTTTTTTGAAATTTAGTTGCAATTCATGTTTCAATTGTCTGATAAGAAATTTCCTTACAAACTAGCCTATCAGGAACATAAAGGGGTAAAGCACGTGGAGGAGACTCACAACCTTATATCCTTATGTATGAAAAATTCTCTTCTTAATAGCAATCATCAATTCTCTCAACACAAGCTTCGGCTTCTTCTGAAATTCTTGAAGGTTTAGCGTTGAATATTAACTTAAAAATAGGGATGATGACGAAATGATAGATTTGGTAAAATGGTCAAATTAGTTTTCCTCCGAGAGCTTGTTATGACATATATGGATAGGAAGTGATTTAGCTAGCATCCACTTCCATCCCATTGTAGTAAAGGAGGTGGAAAAGCAAATGGCATCCATAACAAAAGCCAACATGTAAAAAGGAGGGTTATGAGTGGTGATTTCAGCAAGGTGGAAAGAATTGATATGTTTGGCTAGGTTATCTAACAAGATATTTTCCCAATTGAAAACATAGCCTTCTAAAGCTCTTTGAATTAGGGGAACCCATTCTATATGAAAATGTGTAACATCTTTCAAATCAAAGGGTCGACAAAGCATAGAAGAAAGAAAGGCAAAGCAACATTCGAAGAGGCAGTGGAATATTCATTAGAAGTTTCTTCTTTAAATTTGTTTGGATTTGCCTCCATTCTTTAATTAAATCATGCATTTTCCTATTATATTGCACACATTCTTCTTGGAAAAAAAAATTCTACAAATTTACCATTATATAAGCTTAGGTTGAGGCAGCTCTTATAAATGACCTAAAGATCCTCGAGGCAAAAAGAGCTGACAATTGTGCCATTCGGAGTGAAAATTGACCACCGAGAAGTATGTGTGGCCTCAATAACCCAACATGCCATATCATTATAAGGTAATATCTTGGAGTGAGCAACAATCTTGTGGAGGCAAGACTTGGTAGCATTTAAGAGAGATGTGCATGGATTTCCTTTAGCTCCCTCTTCATCTGGAGGAACTTCAATCACATTATCATTCAATTCTTATTTGAGAAGCCTGTACATTCGGTTCCATGAAGATGTCCCTACATATTTTCTAATTATTGTATCTGAAGAAAAAAAATGTATTCATATTCTTATCATCCATCTCTTCAATGCCTGGTTTAGATGGCTTCTTCAATTGCTGCTTCTTCTTAGGTTTCTTTTTCTTATTCACAGTTCTTGCAGAGCTAGTAGAATGAGCAGACTACAACAATGGAAAACAAAATTGTGGAGAAAACTAACAATTTTAGGTTTGTTTAAGATTTAAAAATAAGGAAATAATTGTAATCATAATGAAAACACAAGGCATTAACTATTGAAAAGAAACCACTGCATGCAGGATGTTTTAGCATGAATGATGGATAAACCCCATTTAAAAGTGACATGAATTTATTCATGGAGGCATAATTATCAAACATAATACTGATCATTTATTTAATTAAACGTTAACGTATGATTAACTCTAATAATGTGTTGATTTGTCATATTGACGTGGCATTATATGGTAGGGGTCAATATCGAATAAGAACATGTGTAAGCCACATTGAAATAATATTCACCTCATGAGGGTTTTATTGGGAAAGAATCAAGTTTAAACATTTAGAAATGGTCAAGGCCCAAGGTTTTAACAGAGGCCAAGTCAAAAAGTTTCATGAAATGTGTTGGAGAATTTACCATCTCACCTTGGTATCTTTGGGAGGATTAACATTTATCCAACAAAAGGAACAATGACCGAGATTTGACGTAAGCCTTTAATAGAGATTTATAACATGAAGCGACAAGAAACTTTTATAAAGTGCATGCTTGTGGATTGCACCGAGAGACGTGACCCAAGACGGGAAGTTTCATGTTACTTGATGGAAAATATATCGTCTCATCTTGGAAATTTTATTAGGGTGTTTGCATAAGGTGAAGGTTTATTGCACTTTTAAGGGTTTCTAAAAAGGTTTATTGCATGATGTACAATAAATATGATAAGGCACAATATTCACCAAATATACACAAAAATGGTGGAAAGAAAGGGAGAAATCATATGTAAAAAATAAAATGGTCTCATTTTTATTATGGATTAAGTACAAAATGGGGTTGTTGTTTTACCACATCATTTTTTCAAAACTAGGATGCCCTCCACAAAACAAAACTTGATAAGCAACCTTTTGGGAATAGCAAAAACAAAATTATAAAAGGTGGGGTGACCTTATAATGTGTGCCAATAAGATGGAGTTAGGGTGACCTCATCATAAACTCGTCTTATAATATTATTTTTTAACCATATTAGCTATGCTTTATTATGTTGATGGTCCTTCCTTCATGGTGTTTAGGAAAACTACTTTCTTACTTTGACCCAAAAAAGAAGTGTTATAGGATTCATTAAGTGGTGCACTCCTCTCCATTAATGAATATATCTTTGGCATCTATTAATACAATCTCAAAACTAGACTTAGCATGTAGGTTCTTCCTTCTATCTATCCTCGAAGTAATATAGGGGAGTTTAGACTTAGAACTTGTTGAAATGGGTTTGACCAAATCTTATTTTTAGGCTGAGGCTACTCACTATATTCCTGAATTAATTTGAAATAAGTCTTACACACTATTGAGGCTAATGAACTGATGATGTGAATTACCTAAATGGTAACCATATATTTTCTTTCTTCCCATAGTGATTGATCTCTCCACTTCTCGATTTCAGTAGTTATTTTGGGATGATAATCTCCATTTCAATACTTTGAAAAGTATCTACATAAGGAAATTCTCATGTGAAATAATTACAACAATATATATCTATAATATTCATAATAGTGGCTCCTTTATTTAGTTTTACCATCTTCGATATTGTCCAATGTGCCACCATCCATTTACATCTTGTCTAGCAAGTGTTTGATGGGTATATGCTTCACATGGTGTGGCTACTACATCATCTTCTAAAACACACAAGAGAGTAGGAACCATTCAATCAATGTATCATCTCTCTAAAACCTTAAGGAGAATTACAATCAACAAAATTTACAATCTAAGTATGAAATTGATTTTCTAAGTTAATGTGAGCGTTATTATTCCATTATCAAATATATTTTCTATATTTTTCATGTCACACTTGTTGGGAGAAAAGTCACAACATATTAGTGACCAAGGCTTGAGAGTAAGTATAGAAATTTCTAACCATGAGCATCAACCATAATCTCAAGAAACCCTCACTAATTTATTAAACTCAATCCATGGGAAGAACTATAACACAAGTACCATTCTTGTTATGTGAAATCAAATGAAATATTACTATAAATTTTCACTCAATCACAATCCAAATTTTTAACTCAAATCAATGAAGTAGAAAATATAGATAATTCCTTTTGAGATTGTTTCAACCCCTTTATCATTGAAAGGTTTTCAAGTTTGTATTTACCCAATATAATGTTGACCTACAAGATCTTTCGCACAGATGTCATACAACATTGATCCATGAGAGTATTACATTCCTAGTTAAATGTTAAGAAATATGAGGGCAAAAGATAGATCCATCACTATCCCTAGTAGGAAGAATAGGGGCATGGATTTCAACAATTTAATAGCTATGGCAATGCATGGTAACTAATCCATTGGAATGTAATAACATTCAATGAAGTGTTTCAATTTGTTGTCCTTTTTGTAGATTTCCATTAAAATGGATAATACAGGATGCACTTCTGTATTCACCTTCAACCAATATCATTAAGGTGTCTCAAAATAGTTAGTGATAAACATGTATGGACATAGATCAAATAGACACACAAATTGGAGATTATCAAAATGAAAATAGAAACTACTTTTGATGTAACCTCCTCCTCCCACATTTACACACTTTCAATGATTTGCCTAGGGCAAACATGAGTTGAGGGTCATTATGATAAGACTCAACCTCCTATATGGCCTTTTTGACGGTGTTGGAACCGCCAACATTTAGGGGATCACCCCGGTATGAAGTCCCAACTAGACCTCACACCGTTTGGTGTGGGAGTCCCATCTAGTATGATGGCCCGGTTGCCATTATCTTAAATATTTGCCTCAGCTCTTGCTTGTCAGCATAGGAGAGTGGTCTGCTTTGTCTTCGAGTAGTGAGGTTCTTGTTCCTGGTAATTATTATTGTTACTTGTGTCTATGGTTCTTTCACCGCAGAGGGAGAGGGTGGGAGTGAGTCCCAAGTTGGATGGGAGGAAGCCCCAACTCTATTAGGAACACACAACACAATAGGACGTGCATAGCTTCCAAAGGAGAAGTCCACACAGATGCGGCAGTCACAACACACAAGGAAAGATAACACATACAACACACAGCAGAGGAGTCCGTGTGAGTGCGATGGTCATTATAGAAAGTTTATGTGAAAGGTTTGTCTGATGTCCAGGGAGGTAACCAACACAAGCAGGACAACGTTAACAGCTCATACAACAAATTTTCATTAATATATATGTATTACAACAATTGAATGAATTCAAGTGTTAAACACAGGTTAAAACAACATGCATTGCAAGTGTTCAAGATTAGTCTTACAACAGTTACAACACATGTGTGAAAACGTATGGCCCTGTTAGCAGGCTTCTAAATTAAGTGAAAGTTCCAAGACACATCGTTACACCATACATCACTAACCCCATGGGTGGGGCATTGGAGCCACTACTTACTCCTCAAAGAAAAGATTACAAACTCTCAAGGCTATGTGGGAGGAGCCGAGGTGAAAAGTCCTTTGCATGTACAAATGAGGGGGTATTTATAGCCAAGGGTGAAACTGACCCTTGTGGTTGTTCGACTTCCCTCATGACTATTTGACTTCCATGACCTTTCAACTTTACATGAATCTTCATATGACAAGTGGGTCTCTTGGACTTCCACGTTACATTACATTGATTGACAGTATGGCCCATAGTAGAGATATGGGTGACATGACAAGACTCGACATGACAATGTTGGTACATTCGTGTTGCTACTGGTGTGCATGTCGAGATGCAGTGTTGCTGGGTGATGTATGTCCTCATGGTGTGTCACAACTTCACCTCCGTATGGTAACGTGTGTGGAGTCTTCGATGGCCGTTGATTTCACTTGATGTTGCATTCACATGTTGCTCCTTGTTTGTATGTTAGCATGCTTGACAAGTTTGTTCGTTCATGAAAAGTGCATGTTCATCCGTCCGTCTGTGTGAAACCACCTCCTCGAATGTTTTCTCATCCGTCCATCCACAAACACATCTTTTCATGATCATCCATTCACGAGCACATCTCTTTGCATGCATCGTTTGTTCGTTTGTTTGCGCACATGTCCTTCTACATGTACTCCCTTTGTTCATCCCATCTGTCGTTGCGCAATCTTTGTTTTTGTACATGTATCTACAGTCACTCATGATGAGATGACATCAAATCCATAAACCTCCTAGCCTACCATGATGCATGATCATTTTGGATGAAGGTGACCATGAGAGAAGACAAGGTTGCGACCTTCGAGCTGGGATGGAGGCTCTGGGCACTGCTGGTGTAAATTGTGCATAAGTCATTAGGAGATGGTGAAGGGAAATTCGGATCAACAGAGACTATCTACGAGGTCTGGTTCAGTTGGAGGACAAAACTGCACATTTTTTTGGAGGAGCAGTATGGGCTGTGGGAAGGCTGGGCAGACAAAATCTACATAATTTTTTGGAAGGAAAAGGGAGCGGGATCCTGGTAGCCAAAAATGCGCAATTCCTGGAGGGAACTGGCAGCTATATGTTGGGACCTTGGTAGCAAAAACTATGAAATTCCTAAAGGGAACTGGAAGCTGGCTACTGGGACCCTAGTAGCAAAAACTGGGCAATTCTTGGAGGGAACTAGCAGTTGGTTGTTGGGAGCTTGACAGCCAAAACTGCATAATTCCTAGAGGGAAATGGGAGTAGGTAGCTGGGAGCTGCTCATGGGAAAAACTACACTGATACTGGGAGGCTAGCCTGTTGATCACCTCTGCACAGTTTCTAAGCCGAGCAGACTGCTGGGAAGTAGAGGGCTTGCTCATGAAATCTACGCAATTTTCTGGGTGAGCAATCAGGTGACTGACTAGTGGGCTGGCTGAAAAAACTGCACAATTTTCTGAGGGAGATAGGGACATGCACCGATGTTTGTCTAGCCTGTCTGTGCAATTTTATTAATCAGTGGAGTGGGCAAGGTCTGCAGCCTCTAAGAAATTTTTTAGGGGAGTCAGTTCTGGGGTGACTGTTAGGTCAAATTCTCCAGTTTACTAGTAGGAAGGTTAATTGATCAGCCTGCGGGCAGCGCAACTTGAAATGGATTTTTTGGTGCTTCTGTGTTGTTTTGGGTGACATTCGATCGAGTCTATGGTGGGGTGAAGGTCTAACTAATAGAGGGATATCCGACCGTCATAACTTCAACAAAATGACTAAGTGTGTGAGCGAGTGAGAAGGTACATACGTGATCTTCCAAACACACACTTACATGACTTGATGACAAGATGACTCAAACCATCTAGACATACATGATCAACATGACTGACTGATGGTGTGAGTCAACAAGCGCGATGCTTATGATTGATTATTGGATGACCGCAATGACACTTGTGTGACAGTGCATATGACTTCGTGTGTGAGGACAATGGATTCTTTAATAGCGAACACAACATGTACACACGAAGCAAAGACCTTGTGCATGACCAGAACATGGTCGCAAGCATGACATAACAATCAACATGCAAAGGATGACAGTTGGTTGAAAAAGTGAAAAATAAGCATGGCATGTAGAAGCAACACATAAAGTGACTTTTCACATTTGCGCACATGCATGTTACTAAAGACAGGATGATATGATAATGACAAGTAGTCCTGCAAATTCAACTAAGACGTGTACTTTAAAACATGTTTCGTACTTACCATGCTTACCCTCAAGATGATCATGCATCTAACAAAGTTTGCATGTGGTCCTGATCTTTTCCATTACTTGGTTCCTTGGTCCTTCTTCTCAACTCCTTGGAAGTGATTTTAGCATTTCACCTTTTCGTGTAGCCACTGAGAGGTTGGTCAACGCAATTTCAGTGGACAGTGGTTATTGCCGGGATGAGGCCCTGGGAGGTCCATTTGCACAATTTCTGCATGCAAGGCCGACAAGACAACTTGGAAAACACTGCATAGTTTTGAGGCTCAAAGCACTATTGTGGGACAGGGGTCCCGGGAGGACACCTCTGCGTAATTTTTGAGTGTAGTGTTGTTGGACTGCTCTGCGCATTTCCGGAGAGTAGTGTTGGTTGGGGCCTCTACGCACTATGGGGTTTCAGTAGGCAAGGGAGGTTGGTGTCTCTACGCACTGCAAGGTTTCAGCAGGCAAGGGAGGAAGCTTGATGGTTGCAAAAACAAAGCACATAGTTCCAGGAAGCTAGATGAGGCTAGGTTGCTTGGGAAAATGGCTAAGTGTGAGATCAGTGAAACATATGCAAACATTGATAGGACTCGACTGTGATTGCACACAGACACGTAGACCATCCAGAATATGTAATACATACTTTTCTTGATGCAACAACCTTCATGACGTGAGTGTGTGAGGTGAGTGTGAAACATGTCTATGTGATGACAACCACTCATACGCACACAATTCCCTTGAAGCAAGACAACATTCCCTTTGCATGATAGACAACAACCGCTATGCCCGAAAATGATGTATGCTACAAAAGTATAAGAACGTGGAAAACTCTTTAGAATCAAGGAGGGGAGCTTGAAATCATCAGCTTACCAAAAAATGACCAATGATGATCAATCACAAGATCCAAAGTAGGCTCTGAAAATTGCATGCAAGCCAAAATTTTGGAGGGTGGTTATAGCCGCTACAACACTTGGCCACCCACTGATAGAACTCTAGCTTCTCTGTTTTGATTCATTGACAACACAAGGCCTTGGTATTTCAGGGAGTATTGAATTGTTGTGTGGGTTACTTCGGATTCCCCACTTATCCCATGGACAACGCGAATTGAATATTTTCAGAGTATAAGTTTTCATCTCTGGTGTTGCTCCATTTCCAGCAAGCCTGGACAATACCCCCGTGAAGTCACATAGGAAAACATGAATTGCTCCACTGCCAGCGAGCTTGGTCAGTACCCCGATGGAATTGCATGCTTCACCTCTCTGCGCATGAAGCCTTTCTCTTCTTTCGCCTTTGTATATATTTTTTTAAGAGGATTGTGCATTGGCACGTATTTGTTTTCAGGGTGGAAGAGGGATCTCGACTTATTGAGAGCATAAGAGGTTGTTCCTTTCGAGAATCATGTAATACCTTTGACATAAGTTTTCTCGTTTAGATTTTCCCCTTCTATGTTTCTACTAGTTGGATGAGCTTAAACACACAGAGCATAAGGCCGAGTACAGGCATGGGGTTTCCCAGTGTTGACATAGGTTCATGGTTGGACCAAAGTTCCCCTTGCAGATGGCTTGTATTTTCTGTCAAAACTTCATCGGCCAAAGGTTACAACCAAGCACAAAGAAGATAGACGCAAGACTGGCCAAGTGTTGCAGTGTCACAAGTCTCTTAGATTTCAGCCACATACTCATTCAAAATTCAGAACTAAGTAGATGGCAGCACTTATTTACAGAAGAAAAAAAATAGCAAGGTATCAATAAAAAAAAACAAAACAAAACAAAAATAGTAAGCAAAGCCAACACAACAAAAGAAAGAAAATAAAACAAGAAAATAAACTAAATCAAGTCATCAAGCAAACAAACATGCAAACAAACTAAGCCAAGTCAACAAGCAAACAAACATGCAAATGAGAAAGCAAAGACAAGTGAAAAAGCAAAGGCAAGCGAGAAATCAAACACTACTCCTACTCTTATGCTAAATGGTCAGGGTTATGTGAAATGAAATTTCCAGTGAAGCCACCATAGGTGTACCTGACCTACAATCATGAAGATACAAGTGATTAAAACAGATAAAAAATAGTGTGCAACAGAAAATGAAAAAAATTGATAAACTTGCTCACGAGAGAGAAGGTCTCACCTGTGGCGGAATAATGTCACAACCACCCAACCCACATGCTTACCTCTTCCGTGGCTACCATTTTTCAACAAACCTTGGAAGCCTCTTGCAACTGTGTGTTGTTCTACACCAAGTTTCTTAGCAAGTGTGAGGAAGGACTGAAGCTTGTTACCTGCAAAACGACTCACTAAGTAAGATTGTTCCAACCATTCAGTGATTGGAACATAAAATTCATGATGGATGTTTTGAAATATTCATGATCTTTGAGAATATGGATTCCTAATTCGATAGAGGGGATCACGATGGGAATCTAATGCAGATAGATAGATCTGGTCATTCTCATCAGTCATGTCAAGACAGTGAAGGCCTGCCATAGCCATTAGTGTCGGGCGAAGTGCCTTACTTGCTTGACAAAAGTATAAGAATAAATATGTTACACGGTGAAGATCATAGTGTGCAAAGCGACTTTCATCAGATATAATGTTGGGAAAATGATAAACTCCATGACAACCACCCAAGGTAGAAGAAAAATCAGACCAGTTAGTCGAGATGCTAGATTCCCTATTGAACTTGAACAAAGAAAAAATTTTAACAATCATGCAAACACTCTGAATGAGGGAACCAAGTTCAACGTCCACTAGACACGATAGAACACCCACCTGCAACTAGTGAAAAAGTGCGCTGACATCATAATCACATAAATGTAGAAAGGATGCCAGCACTGTGAATGTGTGAAACTAGTTGGGGTGTGATGAAATGAGAGTAACTTGACTCACGCGATAGGTTGTGCGCTCGTCATCACATAGGGAGATTGTTGGTGTGATGAGTCTATAGATTTGATGTGCGAAACTTTCAAAAAGACCAAGGAGTTGATTATGAGAGAGAACATTCGATAAGTATGATTCCGGAGAAAGATAGTCTTTGAGATGATCAACTACATTGTCCCATGATTGAATGAGGGATGGACACTCCCAACTTGAATATATGAGAGGTGCATGAAGACAGACATGTTGTGACGGACTTGTGGATTCGATCATTAGAGAAAATCTAAAATTTTGAAATATCACACCCAGAATAGTAAATATTCTTTACACGGGGATCCACGTCAAGTGCAACCATGCAAATAGATAGATTGTGTGTGAGAAACGAGATCTAATTTGGTTTGAGTGGCTTACCAGAGTCACGAGGTCCTGACATAACCATCAATGGACGTTGAAGTGCCTCGACTCCCTGGCATGTCCCGGAACTTTCCAAAATTGAAAAATTGCATTTTGAGATGTGAACCAAATCATGCATGGCTTGAGGATGGCTATTGTTACTGATTTCAAAACTACTCTTAGGATGACATCCATCTCTGTCACAGGCTTCATCAAAATTTTCAACAAGCTGACTTGATGAGCTGTCTTCATGCAACACACAAGATGATGATGAGTGGGAAGAGTCCTGTGTGTTGAGACTATTTTCATCGTGGACAACCTCATTGCCTTGTGTCGATCGAGGAGATAACTCATAAGATGAAGAAGCAAGAGAACGTGGAATATCTCCAATGCATGTTGATGCACTGTGAATGATAGGACACATGGGCAAGTGAGGTGCAGAGGAAGCTTTGATATGGATGTCTACTTTGACCAGTGTGCATTCCAGATCTGAGTTAGAGTGTACATGAGATGAAAATAGATCATATGATGTGCTTGGGTGTTCATCACAACATACATAAGCATGGGAGTGATGACAACCCAAGACTGGAGGTTGATCGAAAAAATTGATTGTGCATGATGTTTCACCAAGATTCGCAGATCGAGAATCGATCAAGAATGGAAGCTTGATGTTTTGAGAGGAATTGATTATGTATTCACCGACCTGCTCCTTCGTTTGTATGATCAGACTACCTTGCACATGAATGCAACTTGAGCCAGTAGCTCGAGAATCAAGAGAGTACGCGTAGCTATCTTGTGAAGAAGATCACTCAAGGAAGTCATGGTGAAAGAAGTCATGGCTTGTAGATGATGGAGGATGGCAGAGATGCAGATTAGACTCAAGACTTGGGTTATGAACAGTGATGTCCTCTTGCGGAATGGAGGGATGAATTTTCGCCATAGGCTTTTTTGAACCATTCTGGAATTTCCTTTGTTGGGGTGGGAGACAGTCGAGCAGATGGGTTGGGAACATGCTGCATAGATTTCTTAGCCTTGCAACTACTGTGAAGGGGTACCTGTTGTGCAGATTTATTAGATTTGCAGTTGCTATGAGGGGGCACCCTCTTCGAGACATGAGGTGTCTCGTGATCTGCAAGATTCGAGGAAGAAGGGAAATCAAGAGGTTCACCATTTTGGGAGACATGAACCAAGCATTTCAGCTCTTGTCTCATGAAGTCAAGGTCCAAAAACCATTCAGGAATTTCATGACATAGGTGAAGGAAGTGGGTAGCAAAGTCCTCAACTGATTCACCAGGCTTCATTCTTAAACAAGAGATTCTTTCATAGACATCTTGGTGGTCACACTCATCGAAGGCTTGATGGAGCTCCTTGAGGAAAGTGAGAAGGGAATGGACAGAAGCAAGTGGCAGGGTGTGACACCACCAATTAGCACGACCTTCAAGGATGAGGAAGAAGAGTACGCAAACAAGCTCATCACTACCGATTTCGTGAGATTCACAAAAATGAAAAAAATCAGAAATGTGCTCAGTTACAGAGGTTTTGTTCTCACCATCAAACTTTAACAAGGACAAGTGATCAAGAAGCTCATCGGGGATTGATATTTGATTAAGGGAGAAATGAGAGAAACACCCCAGGAGCATGAATTTTGTATGATTCATTGGGTAATATCTTCAACCCATATATATGGGCTTAGCTTGTCATATGGCCCTCGTTCTAGTGCCAAAATGTTGATGGTGTTGGACCTGCCAACATTCAGAGGATCACCCTAATATGAAGTCCCAACTAGACCTCACACCGTTTGGTGTGGGAGTCCCATCCAGTATGATGGCCTAGTTTCCATTATCTTAAATATTTTCCTCAACTCTTTCTTGTCAGCACAGGAGAGTGGTTTACTTTGTCTTCAAGTAGTGAGGTTTGCATGCCTAGTGATTGCTAGTGTTACTTTTGTCAATGGTTCTTTCACCGAAGAGGAAGAGGGTGGGAGTGAGTCCCAAGTCGGATGGGAGGAAGCCCCAACTCTGTTAGAAACACACAACACAATAGGACATGCATAGCTTCTGGAGGAGCAGTCCCCACGGATGTGGTAGTCACAACACATAAGGAAAGATAACGCGTACAACACATAGCAAAGGATTCCACGCGAGTGCAACTGTCGTTATAGAAAGTTTATGTGAAAGGTCTGTATGATGTTCAGGGAGGTAACCAACATGGTCAGGACATCGTTAACAACTAATAAAACACATTTTCATTAATATATCTGTATTACAACAACTGAATGAGTTCAAGTGACACAAGTTAAAGCAACATGCATTACAAGTGTTCAAGATTAGTCTTAGAATAGTTACAACACATGTGTGAAAACGTGTTGGCCTATTGGCAAGCTTCTGAATTAAGAAAAATTTCCAAGACACATCGTTACACCATACATCACTAACCATATGGGCGGGGTGTTGGAGCCACTACTTACTCCTCAAAGAAAATATTATAGACTCTCAAGGCTATGTGGGAGGAGCCGAGGTGAAAATTCCTTTGCATGTACAAATGAGAGGGTATTTATAGCCAAGGGTGAAAATGACCCTTGTGGCTGTTTGACTTCCCTCGTGATTGTTTAACTTCCATGACCTTTCAACTTTACATAAATCTTCATATGACAAGTGGGTCTCTTGGACTTCCATGTTACATTACATTGATTGATAGTATGGCCCATAGTAGAGATGTGGGTGACATGATTCATGACAAGACTTGACATGACAATGTTGGTACATTCGTGTTGCTACTGGTGTGCATTTCAAGATGCAATGTTGTTGGGTGATGAATGTCCTCATGGTGTGTCACAACTTCACCTTCGCATGGAAAAGTCTGCAGAGTGTTCAATGGTTGTTAGGTTCACTTGATGTTGCATTGCCACATTTCTCCTTGCTTGTATGTTGGCATGCTTGACAGGTTCGTTTGTTCGAGAAAAGTGCATGTTCGTCTGTCCATCTATGTGCGAACACATCCTCGCATGTTTGCTCGTCCATCTATCCACAAACAGGTCTTTGCATGATCGTCCATTTGTGAGCACATCTCTTTGAATGCATCGCATGTTCATCCATTAGCACACATGTCCTTCTGCATGTAATCCCTTTGTTCATCCCATTCGTCATCGCACCATGTTTGTTTGTGTACCTGTATCTGAAGTCACTCATGACAAAATAACATCAAATCCATAAACTTCCTAGTATACCATGATGCATGATCATTTTAGATGCAGGTGACTGGGAGAGAAGAGAAGGTTGCAACCTTTGAGCTAGGATGGAGGCTCCGAGAATTACCGGTGAAAACTGCACAAAAGTCAATGGAGATGGTAACATGCAATCTGGATCGATAGTGACTATTCGCGGGGTCTAGTTCAGCTAGGTGACAAAACTACATAAATTTTGGGAGGAGAAATCCGGGTTGCTGTAATGTTAGGCAGACAAAATATGTGCAATTTTTGGAAGGAGTGGGCAGCAAGAGCCTGCCAAGCAAAACTGAACAATTCCTAGAGGGAACTGGTAGCTCACTACAAGGACCTTGGCAGCAAAAACTGCATAATCCCTAGAGGGAAATGGCAGCTGGCTGCTAGGACCTTGGCAGCAAAAACTTTGCAATTCCTAGAGGGAACTGGTAGTCGGCTGCTGGGAGCTTGACAGCCAAAATTGGCAATTATTGGAGGGAACTGGCAGGAGGTTGCTAGGAGCTCCTAATGGGAAAAACTACGCTGATGCTAGTGTTGGGTTGTGTTATATTCTTTCCACGACTAGCCCACGTAGTTAATGGGGAGGTTAGAGGGGCGGTGGAGCCCCCCCTTTGTTGCGCCGATTGCGTAGTGGGTGGGTCACAGGGGGTTTGAGGGGTGCAGGTAACGCCCCTCTATGGGGTTTGGAAAATTTTATCTTTTGGACCCTATATATTAGGTTGGGTTGACCTACCTATGGTTTTTTGCATGTTTTTCGCACATGGTTTTGGACATGATGGTTTTTGGTCCATGGTTTTGGACGCGATGGTTTTCGGTCCATGGTATTGGATGCTTCAGCATGTATAAATATGTATTGTAACATTGAAAGGAACATAACGAAAAATCAAGCTAGTAGTCCCAGTTTTTGGATCCAGGGGAAAATCTCTTTGTATATGTGTTTTATGTGTTATGCTCTCACATTGTTTATTTTCTGTGTTTTAGAATTCGTATGCAAGTAATTTTTGTACCAGGTTAAAACCTACATTTGGTATCAAAGCTGTTTTGGCTTCAAGGGGATGCCTTTGTTGCTGATGGGTTTCGCTCGGGCCTATGGTAGACCTTGTTCAGTGGGAGATATGCGGGATCGATTCGGGTGGTGAAAGAAGATGGCAAGCAGTGGAAAGACAGAGATCGAAAAATTTAATGGTCAAATTTTTGAGTTATGGAAACTCAAGATGTAGGATGTGTTGGTGGATAAAGATCAGTGGATCACGGTAGATCCAGGTACTAAACCAATGGGAGTGTCTGATGAAGAATGAAAGAAGTTTGATTGAAAGGCTAAGAGCACAATACAATTGTGTGTCTCAAATTAAGTATTGCTGAATGTATAAGGGGAAGCTACAGCGAAGGCTTTGTGGGACAAGTTAGGAACTTTGTACCAATCTAAGTCTCTGGTGAATAAACTATTCCTACAGAAAAAGCTGGATAAATTGAGGATGAAAGATGGAGACTCGGTGACAGAACATCTGAACGCATTTAATACTATGGTAAGTCAGTTATTATCTGTTGATATTAAAATTTCAAATGAAGATAATTGCATAAGTTTGTTGTGTTCTCTACCAAATTCATGGGATATTCTGGTTATTGCAAGAGGTAGTAATGCAACTGCCTTGCAATTTGATGAAATAGTCTCATCCTTGTTGACGGAGGAGATGAGACGGAAAAATATGGAAAGCCAGAATGGTGATTCCTTGTCTGTACAAGGATGGTCCCAGAATAGAAACAAAAATAAGTCATCGAGTGGGAGATCTAAATCTAGAGGGAGGTCTAAATCTCCAGGAAAACCTGTAAAGGTGGTGTGCTGGAAATGCAAAAAGGAAGGGCACTACAAAAGGGATTTTAAATCTAAAGCTCCATACAAAGGAAAGGGATCTAATGATGCTCCTTCTACAGAGGTAAAAACCACCTCAGATGAAGGTGGGGATGTGTACTTGGCTTCTTCAAGTACACATGTAGATCATGAGGCATGGTTGATTGACTTAGATGCATACTTTCACTTCACTCCCCATAGAGATTGGTTTTGCGAGTATGAGAAATATGATGGTGGTGATGTCTTCTTGGGGGATGACAGGAAGGTTAGCATCGTTGGTAGTGGAAAAGTAAAGTTGAAGTTGCAAGGTGGAAGGGTTAGAACACTTCTGAGTGTTCTGCCTATTCCTGCATTGCCCAGAAATCTAATTTCCGTAAGCAAGCTAGATGATGTAGGTGTAAAAACAGTGTTCAAGAAGGATAACTACAAGATGGTTCAGGGGGCACTGGTATTGATGCGGGGAGTTCGAATTGGAACTCTGTACAAGCTGCAAGGTAACATTGTTGTTGATGGGTGCAATAGCTTTGTGGTTCCTGAAAGTGGAGAAGAAAATCTATTGGTCTCTGGAGAGAAGACCATGATGTGGCATCAAAGGCTTGGACATATTGGAGAGAAGGGCCTTCGAATACTTCATGGTAAAGGTATGGTAGAAGGTATGAGTAATAGCTCTCTAGATTTTGATTTCTGTGAAAATTGTGTATATGGGAAGCATAATCGGGTGAGTTTCCCCTCTGGTGGTAAAAGGGTGAAACATATATTAGAACTTGTGCACAGTGATGTGTTTGGACCTGTGAAGGTTCCATCACTGGGTAATTCTGTGTACTATGTATCATTTATAGATGACTTCTAAAGGAATACATGGATATATTTCCTTAAGAAGAAATCTGAAGTCTTTGACAGGTTTAAAGAATTTAAGGCTTTTGTGGAAAACTAGACAGAGAAGAATATAAAGGTGTTGAGGACAGATAACAGTGGAGAGTTTTGCAGCAAGGAATTTGAAGAATTCTGTAAGAAGTGTGGTATAGCACGGCAGAAGACTACTCCATACACACTTGAGAAAAATGGAGTTGCAGAAAGAATGAACAAGACATTGTTGGAAAGGGAAAGAAGCATGCTCAGTGGTGCCGAGTTAGGACAAGAATTTTGGGCAGAGGTGGTGGAGACAGCATGTTACTTGGTCAACAGATCACCTTCATCAGTGTTGGAGGATAAGACTCCACAAGAGGTATGGACTGGTAAGAAACCCTCTCTTTCACATCTGAGGGTATTTGGATGTGATGCATATATGCGTGTTCTAAAGGAGAAACGAACCAAGTTGGATAGTAAATTTGAAAAGTGCATCCTTATTGGGTATAAGGATGGTTTAAAGGGATATAAGCTTTGGAACCCAGTAACAAGGAAGGTTGTGTATAACTTAGATGTGGTGTTCAGAGAGGTAAAATATGTTATTAAACATGAAGTCCAACCAAAGGAACCTGAGAAGATAGAGTTTGAGCTTAAGGAGGAAGAATGATACTCTACAACAGAGGAGGAATCAGAAGATGAAGAGCCACAAACTTCGGGTGTGAGAAGATCAGTTCGAGAAAGAAGGCAGCCGGAAATGTATAGTCCATCTACTTTCTATTCAAATTTTTCTTTATCTATTACTCATGATGATCCCAGAACTGTGAAGCAAGCAATAGATTCAGAGGATGGAAAACTATGGAAAGAGGCCATGGTTGATGAAATGGCATCTTTGCACAAAAATGAGGCTTGGCATCTATTGGAGTTGCCGATTGGAAGTAAATCCATTGGTAGAAAATGGGTGTTCAAGAAGAATACAAATGCAGAAGGAAAGGTGGAGAAATACAAAGCTCAATTGGTAGCAAAAGGTTATTCCCAGGTGCTGAGAATTGATTTTGGTGATATTTTTTCTCCTGTTGCCAAGGTAACTTCTATTAGATTACTTTTATCTGTTGTTGCTGCTTTTGATTTTAAAGTAGAACAGATGGATGTGAAGACAACATTTCTTCATGGGGATCTAGAAGAGGAAATCTACATGAAGCAACCTGAAGGCTTTGCGGTGAACTATAAGAAAGAACTGGTATGCAAGTTAAAGAATTCTCTATATGGGTTAAAACAATCACCAAGGATGTGGTATCAGAAATTTGATACATTTATACAGGGACTTAGCTTCACCAGAAGCAAAGAAGATCACTATATGTATTTTAAATTAATTGGTGACTGTGTTATTTATCTGGTCTTGTATGTGGATTATATGTTGCTGGTTGGAAATGACAAAGACATTATCCAAGATTTGAAGACCCAATTGTCCTCCAAATTCGACATGAAAGATCTTGGTGCTGCAAACTATATTTTGGGCATGGAAATTAAAAGAGATCGAGCAAAGAGGAATCTCTGGTTAAACCAGAGGAAGTATGTTGAGACAATACTATAGAGGTTTAATATGCAGGATAGTAAACCGGTGAAGGCTCCTATTCCTGTAGGTGTGAAGTTATCTGCTGAACAGTGTCCTAAGACACAAGAAGAGGAAGAGGACATGTCCCGTGTTCCATATGCAAGTGCAGCTAGTAGCCTGATGTATGCAATGGTCTGTACTAGACCAGACATTGCACATGCAGTGGGAGTATTGAGCAGGTTTATATCAAAACTAGGGAAGGAGCACTAGACAACAGTGAAGCGGGTTTTCAGGTATTTGCATGGCACTAGTGATTATGGTTTGTGCTACCAAGGTAGACCAAGATTGGACAGAGTGTTGAATAGTCGTGGCTTTGTTGATGCAGACTGGGCTGGAGATTTAGAACATAGAAGATCTACAAGTGGGTATGTGTTTAACCTATTTGGAGGTGGAGTTATTTGGATGAGTAAGAAACAATCTATAGTGGCACTATCAACTACAGAGGCAAAATACATGGCAGCCACTCATGCAAGCAAGGAAGTAGTTTGGTTGCAGAGATTGTGTTCAAGTATGGGGTTAGTACAGGGAGCTATAAGGATAGACTGTGACAGCCAAAGTGCAATTTTCTTGGCAAAGAACCCTACATATAATTCAAAGACAAAGCACATTGATGTTCAGTATCACTTTGTGAGGGATATGATAGAAGACAAAAAGGTGTTGTTGGTAAAGGTGGACACTTTGAAGAATATTATAGATGCATTGACAAAATCTGTGAGCTCTGAGAAGTTCTCTTGGTGTAGAGAAACAATGGGCGTTGCGGGGCTGGATAAATGACTATGCTCTCTTGTGGCCCCCTATTGAAAGAAAACAACAAGTGGGAGAATGTTGGGTTGTGTTATATTCTTTCCATGACTAGCCCACGTAGTCAATCAGAGGGTTAGAGGGGGGGCGGAGCCCCCCCTTCGTTGTGTCGATTGCATAGCAAGGGGGTCACAGGGGTTTGAGGGGTGCAAGTAACCCCCCTCTATAGGTTGTCGATGTCCAAGAGTGACAAGCTACGGTAATAACTAATGCAATCAACAAAATGTTTCCGAATTTTCCCTCACCATTTCTGGCGAGTACGCCAATTATTTTTGAAACACAAGCTTGAAGGGGATAGCATATGCTTGTAATGTAAGTTCATCCTTCGGACAAATCCTACCTAGTAAGTTTTAACAAGCCCTAGGAAGGAGAAGCTCGATCTCGTCATGGTGACAAGTCCAACGTTGTCAGGGTTTAACGAGTCCGACATAGGTAAAACTCAAAGTCCTTTTCATGTTTAGAGAGTCTGAAAAAGACATGAAAAAGAAAACTCCAAAGGTCCATTTTCGTAACTTTGTCCCTCGAACCTGAAAAGATAGAAAATAATGTCCAAGGGAACCTATTGACCATGAAAGATCAACATATACCTTTTTCGTAAATAATCTATCCCAGCCCGAAAAAGGGGTAAATGTATACTGGGTAGATGATGCTTCGCAGCCTTTAACAAGTTCAAAGCAACAAGAGATGGATGATCTTTTCATGTTTCGAGAGTCAAAAAATTTCTTAAAGACGGCTCCAAGAGGGACTTTTTCATGTTTTTACCGAGTCTGACCATGGCTTGGGAGAAACGAGGAATGATGGTGATTATTGAGCCAAGGAGGATCCTCAAAAGACATAGTCTCAAGAATTTCCTCAGCGGAAGGAAATGTCTCTTGTAATGGATCCAAAGAAGCAATATTTCCAAGCCAAGGGGATTGCACATACGTGTCGAGAGATCTACTTGAAGGAGCAAAATTAGAAGATGAAACTGAAGCCGAAACGATTTCAACATAGTTGAGCTCTGCAGGGCTCAACGGCATAACCTCACCCCATGAATCCACCTGATCGATGGGGGGAATCACCCAAGGATCAGGATTGATAGAAATCATATTAATGGAGGCAACATTAGGAGGTGGGAGTGAGAAAACACCCATAAGGGTAGGATCTTTAAAGAGTCCAACACCCACACTCTCATAGGGAATACTGGTATGCTCCACAAATGGAACATTGCCATCCGAGGAAGAGGAAGTGAAGAAAGACAATTGATTGACCGTGACGATTTTCCCTTGATGAGGAAAACAGAGTAATGAAATAATGATAAAACCATTTCATGCATAGCGTACATAAAGTTTCACCCCAACAAAAGGTTGTAAGTCAGATTAGTGTCAAAAACTTTGACTTCGACTTCGATGTCAACTGTCTTCCCTTCTAGGGTGATAGGTAAGCACGAGAGAATACCAATTGGATGAGAATCTCTTCCATCAAAGGCTTCCAAGATATTAGGAGATTGACTCAAAGAAGGGGAACCGATGGCCTTCCAACAAGCAAAAGACATGATGCAAGTTGAGGCGCCCTCATCGATAACAGTACAATGACTATTCTTTGAGTTAATCATGACTTGAATGAGAAAAGCGATTTGATGAGGCAATCATGACACATGGTTTTCAAGATCGAATGTAATTAACTCCGAAGGAGCTTGAGCTAAGTCTTCAACAATATTATAGTGTTGTGTGGCACGAGCATTGGGGTTATAGGCTAATTTCCAGAGAACTCCCTTAGTAGGAGGTCTAATGACAGACTCGGTGCTTGACTATTCAATATGAAGAGGGCCATAACTGCATGAAGGAACGTTAGAAGGTACTTCAGGTTCCTTCTCAGTGGGTGGAGCATATTCTTTCAATCAAGTACTCACATGAATAGGGATAGTCCCAGCCATAAAAACTTGGGAGCCAAAAGTGGAAGAGGACTGAGGTTGATCGACCACCATTTGAGTTTGCTGGGAGGAAAAAGGCTCTTTAAGTACAACAAGAGTTCCCAAAGTCCCCTTAAGCAAACGAATAACCTCAGACTATCTAGGACAGTCTTTAGTGTAGTGATCCTCATCACAAATAAGACAAGGATACTTAGGTTTGTGTTTAGAACCATCATCGGTAGGAGTCTTAGGAGCATCTTGCTTCGGTGGATCAGCCTTATTTTTACCTTTCCCCTTCTTCTTACCTTTTGAAGTTTTCTTTGCCACGGTGGACTAAATGGCATTAACTTTAGAGGTTTTTCCAGTATTAGATGCAGACTGAGAAGATTTTTCATAGGAGCAATAGGTTTTTGCTTCCTAGGAGGCATGGAAGACTTTCGAGAAGATTGAGCAACGAAACCAAATAACACTGTTGACGGAAGGCATTGACAGGGCTTTAGAAGTTCTAGGTCGCAAAGCATCAGGTAAGACATCATAAAGCATGCCAGAATGGGAATAAACCAAGTCAAGATACTGAGAAGGCGCGATATCTTTCTCTTCAGCAATGCATGCCCCCATAGCAATATCTCGGGCTAGCGGACCGACAAAAGAGGTAGTAAACTAGTCAATTAGAAGCTGATCAAGGATCTAGAACTTAATCAAATGGTGCCGCCTTCTCCATTCATGAATATGATCAGAGATGTGAGTAGCCGTGTCTTGTTTCAGAGAAGTAAGGAAATGTGTTCCCATTTCATAACGAATCAGTAACTAAAAATGGGTAAGAAATGCCATCGCAAGCGAATTAAAGTCTTGGAAAGTTCCATGAGTGAGTTCAATATACCATTTTGTAGCAGAACCAGTAAGATTCCTTTGAAAAAGACAGAGGCAGATAGAATCATCAAGCCATGAGTTAGATGAGCACCAAAGGTTATAAGTCATAACATGCGCTTGGGGATCCTCTCCAGATTTACTATCGAATTTAGGACAATCACCGAGAAACTTGGTCGGAAATGGTGGACAATATGGATTACGAAGGATAGGGTTGTTTGTCATCTTGGACACATCGAGCAGTTCCAAATTCACAAGAAAAGGTAATTGAGGGTTAAAGGACATCATAGGCCGTTGATAAGGGCCAGCATTAAGGTTCCAACCAAATCCTTGTTGCCCCCATGGATTTTGTCCATAAGGGCTATAGTTGGATGGATTAACGCCATAACCTGGTTATTGACCCAGATTTTGACCACCAGCAAACCATTGGTTACCAGCTTGACCAGCATGGGCAGCATATGGCTACTGAAAATTCTGATAAGGATTAACCTGAGGTTGCTGATAATTCTGATACAGAGCACCCTGAGGTTGCCATTAGGGTTGCTGAGGTACTTGGATACCATATTGTGACTGAGGTCCAAACTATGCCTAGGGCCTAGGTTGCATTTGATAAATAGGTTGGGCTTGGAATCTGTTATCACTGGAAAAATTTCAAAAAAATTTGCACAACCCTCATGGTTTCAAAGTTTTTGTGTTAGACATGGTCAAGTCATTTTTATGTTTCTTAAAGTCTAAATCATAGAGTGGAGTCTTGTTCCCATTATCAAATAAGGTCAAAAATATTGTTTTACCTATCATTGATCCCACATTATTTCAAAAGTGTCATGTGTTAAGGCTGTTTCAAAATTGACATGCACTACGAAATTACTGAAGCAGCCTTTTTCAGTGGAAAAACTGTTTTAAGTAGTCAACTTCCAGGAGGTCTCTTGAGCAACTGAAAGCATATTTTGGAAAACTGAAAGATTTTTTTATTCCTAACATACTGAGATACAAAAACCTCTTTCAATTTATTCAAATTAATTATGGGCTGGAAGAAATTGATAAGGAGCAATTTTTCAGAAATCACAATTTCAAGTTTACACCTGATATTCAAAGACAGTTTCTTGGTAGTAGGAAAGGTATTGCAAAAAACCAAGAGAGATTTTTGTTCAGAACAAAGTGGTCTACAAAAGCCTCCATGTTTTCAAAATACAATTTTTATGATGAGAAAAAAGCTCTATCCCAACACCTATTTTTTAGCCAGAACAGATCAGGGGACGGTTTCCTAGTTTTCAGGGTAGATGAAGGAGAAGCTATTAGAGGCTAGCTCGGGGGTTATGGACATCACCAAGTTTTAATTTAAGAAGGAGCAACTGTCAAAAACTGAATTTATTTCACAGTTAAGGTTGTTGCCGGCATAATAAGGAGTTACACTCCTAGTTGTACTAGGTCTCTAGGACTGTTAGTTAACAGCTAGTTGTAATTAATAGTTTGTTTAAGTATCAATAGGTGTTAGGTCAAGTAAAATTCAAATTCCCCTCATGCTAGAGGAAGGAATCTAAGATTGTAATAAACTCTATATATGTAAAGAGATGTAATGCACCAAAGGTTGGAAATTTTGGAGAAAAACACTCATATTGTGTCATTGTGGAAGACTATGTTTTTATGTAATACAGAGTTTGGCTTTACTACTCAAGATTCAGAAGAGATTTCAATGCTTGATTATCTTATGGTTGCCCTCATTTCCTCATTTGCAGTGGTATGAATGTATGTTACTTAGAACTCATTGGCGATGCTCTAACTTCCTTCATGCATTTGTAGACTGTGTTTCCTACATGTTCTTATGTGTTATTGATATATTGAACTCTTGATGCCCTAACTTCCATGTCAAGCTAATATTGTTGTCATACTAAACATTTTCTGACTCCATAAGCCCAATGGATGTTTATTGATTGTCTTCAACCATTCATATTCCTTTAATTGTTTCACAGAGTTAGCCATCTAATCTCTTACTAAAATCTTTAACCTAGTGAGAGAGCCCTCTCAGGTTGGGGAGTCTAAGCCTCAGCCAAAAGTTTCTTTGAAACAGTTACTCAAGGCCTTCCTAGTTAGCAGCCTATCAGGAGAAGGTTTTGTGATAACAGAATCCAACTTGAGTTTGGGGACTGGGTTGAACTTGGATTCTAGCCTGAGTCTGGAAAGCGGGTGGAGCTTGGGAACCAGCTAGCGTCTGAGTGCCTGGTTGACTAAGAGTTCAATTGATTTGACCAGACTGATGTCCTTGTTGGAACTGGGGCTGACCCAACTGGCCAGAAGGTTGGCCTTGTTGGAACTGAAGTTGACCTATCTGTCTAGAAGGTTGACCTTATTGGGCGATAGGTTGACCTTACTGAAACTGAGGCTATCCCACTTGACCAAAGGGTTGAACTTGCTGGGAAACAGGTTGGCCTCGCTGAAACTGAGGTTGACCTAGCTGACCAGAACATCAACCTTGCTGGGCAATAGGCTGACCTGGCTGGAATTGAGGCTGACCTGGCTAACCAGAAGGTTTCCCTAAATAAACAAAAGAGGAACCTGTGGAGGCTAAAGGTTGTCCCTGAAAGGGTTGTCCTTGTAGGCCTGAAGGTTGTCCTTGAAAAGGTTTCCCTTGCAAACTTGAAGGTTTCCCTTGCAAACCATTATAGGTAGTATGATTCCAGGCAACCGAAAGCAGAACGTAATTCTCAACTGGGACCCCCGCAGGAAGCGACCCAGTGTAATAACTATGAGCTCCATGGTGATCATAGTAGTGCAGAAGGTTATGCGGAACGGACAACGGTTGAGAACCTAAAGGGTTATGAGTCATATTTTGGAGCGTAAACAGGTATTGCTCATATGACAATCCCGTTGGAATGGAATTCAAAGAGATTGGTACACTACCTGTAGGTTGACCGACTCCAAAAACCAAAGGTGAAGGACCACCACCAGTAGGTTTGGATGATATCCCAATAATAGTAGTAATTACTGAAGATGTGGTAACCGCGCTAATAGAAGGAGCTGTAGATGCCACACACACGGTGGGCATTGATGGAATGGACGTAACTGACGTAACCTGTGTCTGAGGTATGGAAGTCAGGGCCGACTGAGCAGACATGAAAGGTCTAGAAGACAGAATGGTAGTACGAGACCACATAGAGCTTTGATGCAGAGATGTAGAACCAAGTATGTCAGCCAAAGCGCGATAGCAAAGTGGCAATGACACATTTGGAGCAATGTGGAAAGGAAAACCTTCCAGGGGGAAACTGAGGTTCCCCGGTCGACCCAAGGCTCTCTTGACTGCTAATAGGACTTGACTCACCCATGTCAGAAGTGGCCATCGGAATCGAAGCACCAGGAGGAGTAGATGGGAGATCCGCGTCTAAAAAGTCCCAAATGTTGGGAGGAGTCCAATCAAAAGGGTCCTCACCTGGAGCTCAAGAATCAAGAGGCTGAACACTTGGGACAATAGGAAGAGTACCAGTAACAGATGATACCTCAAAAGAGATAGGAGAAAGGGGCTCTCCATCACCTGGCAGGGACGATGGATTTGGTGAGTCCGCCAGGATGGCCTAACTCAAAAGTCTAGGAGAAAAGATATAATCAATAGGGTTGCAAAAAATCTTCCAAGATGTGATCACAAGGCGGCCAAGATTAATAGGTAAAATTTTATCGCGGACAAATAAATTTTATGACACTGGAATGAAACATTGCCTTTTCATGTTTAAAGAGTTGAGAAAAAGGGCTAAAGATGACTCTAGTCACCTTCGAAGTTTAATGAGCCTGAAAGGAAAAGTGTTCAGATGATCCTTTTACTTTTAAAGAGTTGAAAAGGAATGAAAGTGACTGTTTTGGAATTATAGGCAAAAGGTTCACCAGACAAATCGTAAAACTGCATATACACCTTGGTAATAAAATGAAAGAGAAATGACCAAGGACTTCCGTACAGCAGTCAATCTTCCCAAATGTTGTGTTCATTGCATTACAACTCATAAGGAAGTAGACTCAGCTTCCTATGGATAATAGGATGATAATCTAGTGGGTTCTCCCAATATATACGCGACGTTATGGGGAGCACAAATCCGTACTAGTATCTATTGTATCACAAAAGGAGGAATCACCCAACCTTAGTGAAGACAATAGGACTAGGTTTAACGACATCAGAACACGTCTCTAGCCTATACCTCTAGATATGCGAGCGTTAGGTTCCAATGCGTTTTTAAGTTCATTCAATAAAGTTTAACAATTAATCTTAAATTAAGTCTCGATTTTAAGGCCCTATCGAATGTATCTTTAACACTCCTAGAGTGCAACTAAATGAGCAAAAAGACCATTTTTGTTGGATGAACAACTAGATAAGGAAGAGTAAGAGGTTCAATGCATAACAACTGAATGAAAAACAAGAAAACCAATCAAAGAAAAAAGGAGCACTTCTACCATCTACTCAAACTTGCAACCAATCCAAGAAATAATGAGAAACACACTTTTTTCCTTTCAATATCTTAATCTCAAGAATCTACTAATGCAAAAAATCGTCTTTCAAACCTTAATACAAGATCAATGCACCTTTTTTATTTTCTTGATTAAATGATAAGCAACGACATGCACAAATTAATCAAAGACTCAAAACTAAAGAAATAATCCTTTTTACAAAACTGGAAAACTATCTCATTGACTGGGAAGCAAAACGATTTATGCCAAGCAAAAGAAAGAGACCGAATGAACAAGACAAGGAAGTTTGGTGACCAAACACACACACCAATCAAGAGGATGACAAACAACAAAAAAGAAGAAGCCTCAAACAATGAGAGAGATTTTACCAAGCAAAGTCTAAAGATCTCAATGAATGAGTGACCCAAGCAAACCAAGCAGTGGAGAAACCCTAGGGTATTTAGGTCACACGGTTCAAGAGAGAGGATTTGAAAAGACTTGAAAACCAAAATAAAAAATCTTAACAACCAACACTTTTGACACAACAAAGAGGAGAAAAACAAGCTCTGAGGACAAAACACACTGGCCAATCAACCAAACAAACCTCAAAATTTGAAACTTACAGGAATCGTCGCAAGTGAAACACTAGCAACATGCACTGACAACAAATTGTCGCACCTCCCTAACCAAGCACTTTTTGATGTCATCGCGAAAGTACATCAATTAGCTGCGGCGAGTCGTTTTCAGGCCTCGTCGTGACTATTAGACAATTTATCCACGCATACAATAAAAGGTGCAACCCATCAGACAACGTAAATGTGACTACTTCGTAACTATTAGGAAATAAACAGAAACGACCCAAAATCAAAAGAAAAAAATGAAAGTTGGATTGGAGCAGGGCCAAATCTATCACTCAAAAGGGTGGGAAGGCTATGAAAGTAGTCTAGCAGCTTCCAGAATGAAATATGCTACCCAAACAGTAAGGAAGACAATAAACCAACAAAGCCAATCAACACAAAAGACAAAAGATAATCTACCTAGTTGAGTCGCCAACTTGTGACACAGGTAAGTTCCCTCTGTGGACAGAGGCAATCCCTCTACCCCTAGAGTGGGTCTAGTCACTGCACAGACAATACCAAAGAAAATTTCCTTAGAAATTTGGTGTTATGAAGACCTACCTTCAATCGAATGTTCGATGAAGTCCGCGTCGTGTTTCTCCAGTTCTTGTTCTTCTAGTCGCTCATACCTGAAAACAACATGTAGAGAAACACCACAAACACAATAGAAAACAACCAAACAATCTACTTGAAGAGTCAAGGAACCTCAAGATATCGACATATAATTTAATGCACAATATAGGAAACAATCTATTGATTTGTATTAATAGAAATCAAAGTAAAAGTTACAACCGAGCCTTGAAGTTGTAAGCCTCCTTGAAGGGTCCTGTTGGTATGTATCCGTAAGCATTTACTTGTAAACCGTCTCCTAAGGGAACATATGACTCTCTCTTCTGTCCAAACGGGTTGATACTAGAAAGCTCTCAAGCCAACTCTACTCAAACATCTCTCAAATCAAAATACAAATGAGGCTACTTCCACACTCCAATAACACTCTCTACCTCTACTCCTCTCTTAGAAACTTGAAACTATCAAATTACATTTAGCTATCATCTAGTTACATCCAAGCTAGCTGATGTTATTCATGGAGGAGATATTTATAGGAGGGAGAGGTCCCATAAGAGAAGAAAGGAAGAGCTTATCTCTTAGGGAGGTTGCACAAAAGGTGGAACAACTATCCCAGAGGAGAAAGGCAAGCTCAATTGAGCCAACAACTAGCCCTAGGACCGCCCATGAAGTAATTTCATCTTGAAGTTTCGACGAGTTGTTGAAAAACTTGCCAAATCTGGCTTGTCGTGGGTGCAACATAGGGACATAGTGAAGACTTCGCTAGGGCTAGTGTTAACTTGAACATCTTCGTGCGGGGGATAACTTCTGACTCACGACGACCCAGAAACTTCGGTAAAAAGGGTCTTCTTCAGGGATAATGAAATGAGACACTCTTCCTCATATTGCAAGGAAGGTAATGACACATAATTTGCAACATGACACAACACAGATGTCAGTAACATGGACTGGCAGTATCCGGGATCAGGGAATGCAGAGTCGGTGACAAATTACTATGTAACACTTGTGCACGACCAAAGCATAGTCGCAAGCATGACATAACAATCAACATGCTGAAGACGATAGTTTGTCGAACAAGTGAAAAAGAAGCACGACATGTAGAAGAAACACATAAAGTGACTTTTCACATTTGTGCACATGCATGTTACTGAGGACAGGATGATATGATAATGACAAGCAGTCCTGTAAACTCAACTAAGAGGTGTACTTCGAAATATGTTTCGTACTTACCATACTTATCCTCAAGATGATCATGCATCCGACAGATTTTTCATGTGGTACTCATCTTTTCCATTACTTGGTTCCTTGGTCCTTCTTCTCAACTCCTTGGAAGTGATTTCAGTGTGTCACCTTTTCGTGTAGCCGCTGAGAGGTAGGTGTGTGCAATTTCAACTGATAGTGGTTGTTGCCGGGATGAGGCCCTAGGAGGTCCGTTTGCATAATTTCTGCATGCAAGGCCGAAACGACAACTTAGAAAACACTATTGCGGGACAGGGGTCACGGGAGGACGCCTCTGTGCAATTTCTAAGTGCAGTGTTGTTGGACTGATTTGTGCATTTCCGGAGAGCAGTGTTGGCTAGGGCCTCTACTCACTATGGGGTTTTAACAGGAAAGAGAGGTTGGTGTCTCTGTGCATTGCGGGGTTTCAGCAAGAAACGGAGGAAGCTTAATGGTTGCAAAAATAAATCGTATAGTTCTAGGAAGCTGGATGAGGCTAGGTTGCTTGGGAAAATTACTAAGTCTGAGATCAGTGAAACATATGCAAACATTGATAGGACTCGACTGTGATCGCACACAGACACGTAGACCATCCAGAATATGTAATACATACTTTGCTTGATGCAACAACCTTCGTGACGTGAGTGCGTGAGGTGAGTGTGAAACATGTCTATGTGATGACAACCACTCATATGCACACAATTCCCTTGAAGCAAGACAACATTCCCTTTGCATGATAGACAACAACCGCTATGCTCGAAAATGACATATGCTACAAAAAGATGAGAACATGGACAACTCTTTAGGATCAAGGAGGGGAGCTTGAAATCATCATCTTACCAACAAATTACCAAGGATGATCGATCACAAGATCCAAAGTAGGCTATGAAATTTGCATGCGAGCCAAAATTTTGGAGGGTGGTTGTAGCAGTTACAACAAGCCTTAAGGAAATGGATTCGACAACTTAAGACCTTACTGACTTCCCTAAGGTGCTACAGGACCTCCAGGAGCAACCCTTGATCCCTGAGATAAATCTCTTTTTCACTGACCTAGAGCCTCACATGCTCCCTTTCCAAAGCATGTAAGCAACTGTAGCCTTCCATTCACACTGATAAGCCTACCTCCATGTGACTATGGAATTTTCCTGTTAGTTCTATGCCAACGAACCCAAATTCTGAGCCACATTTTCAAGGCCAGGACTCAAGCACCTACCCATAACTCAATGAAACTTCTAGAAATGATAAATTTCATAGATACAAAGCTTATATACCAAAAATTGAACTAGGACTTGACCTGACCCCTCCCAACTGGGACAGACATTTTTTCAAACACATTGTGAACATGAAACCTATAGGTCATGAATGCATATCTAAACATAACGATTTGAACAATTTTCTAAGATTTAACTTAGAAGGGTTTATGCCTTCTCACAATAGCTTTCATAACTTTTGCAGTGTCATGATCCGGATTATCCACAATTTCTTGTTCATTCTGTCGACGTTTCAAACCCCAAAGGGGGTCCATCATCAGGACTAATTAGAAAGAATATGAATGAAAGTTTATTGAGAGAAGAGCCTTTCGACCTGGGTATAAATAAACCTAGAACCCTAATTTTATAAAGAAACCGACATTTATATATATGATTTCATATTTTTATTTATTATTATTTTATTTTATTTTTATAATAGTTTTATAAAAATATTATTTATTTAATTATTTATTTAGCTTTAATTTTTCCTATTGTTTTAACCCTGAACCTAAAATATTTTAATTGATATACCAATTCATAAATAAGTTTAATTTATTTATTTTATACTTCTTTTATTTTAATTCTATTAATTATTTTAATTTTAATTGATTAATTCTTTTTAATTTTTATTTAATTAATTAATTTAAATTTTTATTAGTTTAATCTTAATTATTTCTATCTATAATTCTTCTATTTAGCCCTAATTTTCTAATTGATCAATTAATTTATTAATTTATCTAATTAATTAATTTATAATCTTTATTTATTTATAAATTAAATGTTAATTTTTGGTTATTTATTGTTTGTTTAATAAATTGACTAATTTTATTTAATTTTCATTTTTATTTAGAATTAATTAAAACTACTATAATTAAATAATTAAATTAAATCAAATTAATTTGTTTTAATTCCTATTTCCATTTAGAATTAATTAAAATTAATTTAATAATAATCAAAGTTAATTTTCCTTGGTTATTATTAATAATTGAGTAATTTTGTTTAATTTCTATTTTTATTTAGAATTAAATAAAATTAATTTAATTTAATTAATATAATTAATTAAATTTAAATTTAATTAATTAATTTGTTTTAACTCGTCTAATTAAATTTTTAAAATTAATTAATTAAATCTAAGAAATGAAAAACCCCTTGATCTTATGCTTCCAGAGGTCTAGAGGGGTTTATTTATCTGATCAAGGGAAGCCAATTTCCACTAATTTCACTCCCATTGTCCCTGTTGAGGTTCTGAGGAAATTTCATAATTTCAATGGCCTCTCTGATTTTTCTTTTATGATAATTATCCTCTCTTGCAATTACTTTGGCGTCTTCCAAACACACATGATGTTTGGTTTTGGACGAGTGCTCTGCAAGGGCTGATGTATGGGATCTCTCATTCTTTATGTCAGTCGCGTGCTCTTTTAGTCTTATTTTCAGAGACCGACCTGTTTCCCCAATATAACTCTTGCCACAAGAGCAATCGATCTTGTACACACCCTTGAGTTGTTGACGATCAATGTTATCCTTAACCGACCTCATCATTTGCCTTATAGTTCCACATGTTGTAAATTGAGTGTTTATGTTATTCTTCCTTAAAAATTTTGCAATCTTATCTGTAATCCCTTGGATGAATGGAAGGTAAACTTTCCCCTGATTTTCTTTCTTGTCTTCAGGAGGACGCTTAGAGAGGACCTTATCCTAAGCTCTTCTTATAGCTTTCTTGATACTCCACTCCTTGTATCCAAGGTTTTTGAAGACAGAGGTTAAGTGTTCAATCTCTTCTTTTAGGTGATCAGGGTCAAAAATCCTGAAAGCCCTAACAGCTAGGGTGTTTAAGACGCCAGATTTTTGGGAAGGATGATGGTAAGAGTCAGCATGAAGATAGCTATCAGTATGAGTTTTCTTTCTATAGACCTGGTGTCCCAAAGTACCATCTTCTTTTCTACTGATCAGAACATCTAGAAAGGGGATCTTACCGTTCTCTTCAAGCTCCATAGTAAATTTGATTTCAAAAGATATAGAGTTAAGATGATTGAAAAACTTCTCCAGTTCTGCCTTACCATGAGTCCAATTCAGGTTGGTGTCATCAATAAATCTTTTCCACCACGCCGGCTTCAAGGGGAATGAGTCAAGGGCTTTACCATCATCCTTCCCAAAAATCTGGCGTCTTAAACACCCTAGCTGTTAGGGCTTTCAGGATTTTTGACCCTGATCACCTAAAAGAAGAGATTGAACACTTAACCTCTGTCTTCAAAAACCTTGGATACAAGGAGTGGAGTGTCAAGAAAGCTATAAGAAGAGCTCAGGATATGGTCCTCTCTAAGTGTCCTCCTGAAGACAAGAAAGAAAATCAGGGGAAAGTTTACCTTCCATTCATCCAAGGGATTACAGATAAGATTGCAAAATTTTTAAGGAAGAATAACATAAACACTCAATTTACAACATGTGGAACTATAAGGCAAATGATGAGGTCGGTTAAGCATAACATTGATCGTCAATAACTCAAGGGTGTGTACAAGATCAATTGCTCTTGTGGCAGGAGTTATATTGGGGAAACAGGTAGGTCTCTGAAAATAAGAATAAAAGAGCACGCGGCTGACATAAAGAATGAGAGATCCCATACATCAGCCCTTGCAGAGCACTCGTCCAAAACCAAACATCATGTGTGTTTGGAAGACGCCAAAGTAATTGCAAGAGAGGATAATTATCATAAAAGAAAAATCAGAGAGGCCATTGAAATTATGAAATTTCCTCAGAACCTCAACAGGGACAATGGGAGTGAAATTAGTGGAAATTGGCTTCCCCTGATCAGACAAATAAACCCCTCCAGACCTCTGGAAGCATAAGATCAAGGGGTTTTTCATTTCTTAGATTTAATTAATTAATTTTAAAAATTTAATTAGATGAGTTAAAACAAATTAATTAATTTAATTTAATTTAATTAATTATATTAATTAAATTAAATTAATTTTATTTAATTCTAAATAAAAATAGAAATTAAACAAAATTACTCAATTATTAATAATAACCAAGGAAAATTAACTTTGATTATTATTAAATTAATTTTAATTAATTCTAAATGGAAATAGGAATTAAAACAAATTAATTTAATTTAATTTAATTATTTAATTATAGTAGTTTTAATTAATTCTAAATAAAAATGAAAATTAAATAAAATTAGTCAATTTATTAAACAAACAATAAATAACCAAAAATTAACATTTAATTTATAAATAAATAAAGATTATAAATTAATTAATTAGATAAATTAATAAATTAGTTAATTAATAAATTAATTGATCAATTAGAAAATTAGGGCTAAATGGAAGAATTATAGATAGAAATAATTAATATTAAACTAATAAAAATTTAAATTAATTAATTAAATAAAAATTAAAAAGAATTAATCAATTAAAATTAAAATAATTAATATAATTAAAATAAAAGAAGTATAAAATAAATAAATTAAACTTATTTATGAATTGGTATATCAATTAAAATATTTTAGGTTCAAGGTTAAAACAATGGGAATAATTAAAGCTAAATAAATAATTAAATAAATAATTTTTTTTATAAAACTATTATAAAAATAAAATAAAATAATAATAAATAAAAATAAGAAATCATATATATAAATGTCAGTTTCTTTATAAAATTAGGGTTCTAGGTTTATTTATACCCAGGTCGAAAGGCTCTTCTCTCAATAAACTTTCATTCATATTCTTTCTGATTCGTCCTTATGATGGACCCCCTTTGGGGTTTGAAACGTCGACAGAATGAACAAGAAACTGTGGATAATCCGGATCATGACATTGCAAAAAACTTCCACAGAAGCTTAAAATCTAACATAACTTCCCTGTACGGAGGGGAAACATGGAAGGAGATCTGTCTTCTTGAAATCTTGAGGATAAAAATTGAGAGGAGAACTGCAGACCTACAATTTCTGAAACAATGTAGAAACAAGAAAATCATTCCTCCTTTTGCTAAGGTAAATCACAGACTATTTAATCATTATAATCATAAATCGTTTTTGAAATTAAGTTTGGCCCTAATTCGAAGTGAAATTAGAAGAACCAGGGCAGCGTTAGACCAGCTCAATCACATGGCCCTTTCCTCCCATCTAAAACTAACTATGATAATTAGCTTCGATCTTTGGAAAATAATTGATGCAAAAGCTGCGTTGAAGGCCCAAACAGAAGGTAGAATTGCCCGGGAAAGACAGTCCAGGAAGCTGGCCAAGTTAGAAGAAGGCATGGGTTTATCTCCTGTGAAAAGCAATCGAGACAACGCAGATACGAATTCACCAACAGAAACAAAAGACAGTGAAGAAACGATTTCGGACAGCGCTGAGAATGATAACGCTGAAAGTAGAACGGAGTTGAAACCATACGCTGGAATAAATGATAAGAAAATACCAACAGCCTGCACTGTTCAGGCTTCTTACGCTATTCCCAACGCCATGAAAATGACAGCAGAACGAGTGATCTCCTACGCTTTTCAGCAACCAGTGGAAAGTGATAACGCTGAAAGGAGAACGAAGTTAAAACCATACGCTGGTATAAATGATAAGAAAATGCCAACAGAACGCATGATCTCCTGCGCTGTTCAGGCTTCCTGCGTTGTTCCCAACACCATGGAAATGGCAGCAGAACGCGTGATCTCCTGCGCTGATCAGCTACCATTGGCTTCCTGCACTGCTCCCTGCGACTGCGCTGTGGACTCCCACGCTGCTACCAGCTACCTAAAACATACATGTAATACCTGCAACAGGAAGCGCGCAGGCAACAACAACAGCATGAACATGGTGAGCAGCGTGGTCTCCTGCGCTGTCCCATACGTTGATTCCAGCAGCAATGACAAGAAGTGCAACGAAGCCTGCACTAACAACAACGCTATCACATCAGGTTTCGACAATAAGTTTAATAAAACTGGTGCAAGCATAATTGGAGGTGATCAATTTAGAGCAAAATCTAATAATTCCGACAATGGTAGGTCTGTTATTGGGAACCCCAATGTTCCAAATAAGCATGATAAGAGAGTCGATACTCTCTCATCCATAATGCTCAACTCTGAAGAAATCAAAATCCTTGGCAAAGGATTGGGATTTGCAGTCTCTCCTAAGAACATTCCTTTTGAAAGCATCATCTGTAGCATTGAAAATGGGACTCAAGGTCTTTCATCAAACAACAAGGAGATATTAAGACAGGAATGTTCCCTAGCTATGTTGAAGTCTAAGCGCCCAAAGAGTAACCTAAATAAGGAGGGGCGAGAGGCTCATAGATCTCTCCGAAATAATGATAAGATAGTTGTTCTTAAAGCTGAAACAGGTCGGTCTCTGAAAATAAGACTAAAAGAGCACGCGTCTAACATAAAGAATGAGAGATCCCATACATCAGCCCTTGCAAAGCACTCGTCCAAAACCAAACATCATGTGTGTTTGGAAGACGTCAAAGTAATTGCAAGAGAGGATAATTATCATAAAAGAAAAATCAGAGAGGCCATTGAAATTATGAAATTTCCTCAGAACCTCAACAGGGACAATGGGAGTGAAATTAGTGGAAATTGGCTTCCCTGATCAGACAAATAAACCCCTCCAGACCTCTGGAAGCATAAGATCAAGGGGTTTTTCATTTCTTAGATTTAATTAATTAATTTTAAAAATTTAATTAGATGAGTTAAAACAAATTAATTAATTTAATTTAATTTAATTAATTATATTAATTAAATTAAATTAATTTTATTTAATTCTAAATAAAAATAGAAATTAAACAAAATTACTCAATTATTAATAATAACCAAGGAAAATTAACTTTGATTATTATTAAATTAATTTTAATTAATTCTAAATGGAAATAGGAATTAAAACAAATTAATTTTATTTTATTTAATTATTTAATTATAGTAGTTTTAATTAATTCTAAATAAAAATGAAAATTAAATAAAATTAGTCAATTTATTAAACAAACAATAAATAACCAAAAATTAACATTTAATTTATAAATATATAAAGATTATAAATTAATTAATTAGATAAATTAATAAATTAGTTAATTAATAAATTAATTGATCAATTAGAAAATTAGGGCTAAATAGAAGAATTATAGATAGAAATAATTAAGATTAAACTAATAAAAAATTAAATTAATTAATTAAATAAAAATTAAAAAGAATTAATCAATTAAAATTAAAATAATTAATAGAATTAAAATAAAAGAAGTATAAAATAAATAAATTAAACTTATTTATGAATTGGTATATCAATTAAAATATTTTAGGTTCAGGGTTAAAACAATGGGAATAATTAAAGCTAAATAAATAATTAAATAAATAAAAAAATTTATAAAACTATTATAAAAATAAAATAAAATAATAATAAATAAAAGTAAGAAATCATATATATAAATGTCGGTTTCTTTATAAAATTAGGGTTCTAGGTTTATTTATACCCAGGTCGAAAGGCTCTTCTCTCAATAAACTTTCATTCATATTCTTTCTGATTAGTCCTGATGATGGACTCCCTTTGGGGTTTGAAACGTCGACAGAATGAACAAGAAACTGTGGATAATTTGGATCATGACACTGCAAAAAACTTCCACAGAAGCTTAAAATCTAACATAGCTTTCATAACACCAGTTAGGTCATACATTCATTAACTAGACATTCATTGCATAAAATATGATAAGAGCTATACTTAGATATGTCAATTAACCATTTTTATAACCAACATAAAACCAGATAAATAGAAATGATAGAACAACCATTTAAGCCACATAATAACAAGTGCATTTACTCATCAAAACAAGAGGAACTTAGCTTTTATTAACCATATGAAAAATCCAACCAAGTCAGGGACTTCCACATAGCACCCAACCATATATTGGGTTGAACCAAATATTTATTTCAGTCAAGCACCCCCATTCCATATTCCAAACATGAATGTGGGATCTCATGGGATAACACCATACATAAACAACCAAGGGAATCCATAGATTAAACCACCTCCACCCTCACCATATCATGATCTCACCTAAACCGTTCCCAAGATCACAAAACCAAACTAAGCTTGGATGCCTCAGAATTCCTTCAACATCTCTTAGGGAATTTTCCTATCTCCACCCACCTATTGAGGGATTCCCAAAGAAAACCATCTCCACCCCCAACCCTTGGGATTTTCCTGAGACCACCTCATCGAGATCCAAAACCCTCTAATAATCCTTAGCTCAACTGAGAAAGAATCCCATCACACCATGGATATTCGGAAATGGAAAGGCAAGGTTGTAGCCACTGTAAAAACCCAGAAAAATCTATGGCACCAATAGCAAAGAAACCAAAATACAAACATGCATGCCAAAACTAGCTAGGAAACCATACATGCAATCTATTAGTTGCAAGTATTCATGTTGAATCTACATGATCCAACCTTTCCTTGCTTGATCCTTGCTTTCCTTTGTTTTCCTTATGCTTACTTGTGCTTCCTTTTCTAGCTTTCTTTCCTTCTCCTCTTAGTGATATTATCCTCTCTAAGACTAACTTAAAAACTAAAGTGAAAAAAGGCTACCAATTGATGCTCTAATGTCTTTTTATTATTGATGCCTCTAATTTCTTCATTTTACCATTATTTTCCTTCAATTTCCTCCTCACATGCAACTTGTGACCTTTCACCTCCCTTTTCTCCAAATTTCCTTTATTTTCATAAAAAATATTCCAATTAATGCCTCTATTGTATCTAAATCTTTCACCTACATCACAAGTGCAACAGAAGGCAAGGAAAGCTCACTAGAGAAATCTTATGGGTTGATTCTAGATCGGTGCCTAGGACATCTTAAATAGAGGAGTGATTGTAAGGTTATATGTGAGGGGTTTGTGGCACTCCAATTGTCACGTAAAAGGTAGTAGGAGAGGCTTGGTTCAATTAGCTTTCAAAGAGGTAGATTCAATATGTTAGTGTCAGTCTTTGAAACCTTCCTCCAGTGATCAAACATGCTCTTACAAAGTGATTTTAAGGTGTCAAGGTCAAATTTTGTCATTTCAGTGAGTCTTCAAGCAAAATTTGGTCACTAGGTATTAGGTCTATGGTTTGTTTTCACTCCTTTCAAAGTTGTCCAAATGTCGGTTCATGTCACCATTCAGCTGACTGTACCATCATTTAGAGGTTTTCATCATCATGTCAAGTTCCAATGGATCATTTTACACCTTATTCAGTTGTGCCTAGGTAAGGTTCGTTTCCCTCTCCTAGGGTTTTGAAGGTAATTTCTCTTGGATGGTCAAATCATCAGCAAAAATTGTATCCTGATGTTCATACACCTTCCCCTATCCTTAATGTACCTTATTAAACACTTCCCATCACTGATATCCCTCAAATTCCTCATTTTCGCACAAACCCTAGTTTCTTGCTACAATTTGACAATTTTCTAGGCTAGACCTATGTTTTTCCCTTTTGGACCCCTTCCCCTCACTCAATATTTGAAATTCCACTTTCCCCTGCTTCCTAACATCCCTCCCTACTTTCCAAAATTTTCTCAAGAATTTAGAAGCCCCTTATCCCCTTCATTTCACTTCATTTCGACAAATCCCCTGTTCCACACATCGGGATAGGTTTTACTCCAATGATGTTTCTAAGCAAGAAAAGATGAATTTGGGAAACCTGAGAGAGGTTTTTGTCCACAATAGGCCAAGGAAGAAAAACCTCCTTCACTTTTTACACAGGTGTCATGGTTTTAGAGAAATGTCAAAAATACAGTTGCCTCGGGAGAATTGATGCACCTTTAAAGTGACCTTGGGAAAATCAAGATTTCTCCTAGCTTGGTTGGCCAAATGACTTTCTTGATGAGTCAAATGATAACTAGACACAAAGATATTTCCAATGAACTATCATGAACTCAATTTGGGGTTGAGGAAGACCTTCAAAAGTTGACTGCAACAGCACTCTGCCTTTAGGCAGCCTCATTTTGCACATTTTGACCAGTCTTGGGAGATTTGATTTTTGACAGGGAAAATGAACTCCAAATTGAAAAATTCAAGTTGTGTTGGAAATTAGACTCAATAATATTTCTAACGAACTAACCCGCGCCCAATTTTGACACCAGGAAGGCCTTCAAAATTGTCCTGAAAAAAGCATGGCGCATCTGGGTTGAGGCGCGGCGCACCTGGTCAGCGCGGCGTGCAGAGACTCAGAAAATACATTAAAACTTCAATTGGCGCAGCGCACCAGTGTGGCGCGGTGCACCTATCTTTCAAGCTTGAAATTCATCCAAATGACCTCATCAACTTTTCCAAGCTCCAAATCTTCCAAACTTCATCCTTTCAAGTAAGTGGAAACTCCCATATTGCCATTGCAAGGGATTTTCTTCTCTTTCATAGTGTGTAAATTGGTGAAAATTGAAACCCTAGTTTGCTGCATAGTGTATTGAAAAATTTCCTAGGGTTTTCAAAAGTTTTCATTCTTGCTGTTATTCCCCTGCATCATTTTTACATTCCCCTCCACTACATTTCCCAAGTCTCATTTCCCTTTCCCTCTCTCATTTCCACTCATCCTACCCCCTATCCCTAAAACCCTAATACCTAACAAATTTCCACTATTCCCAAACCCTAATTTGCATCTCTAAACCCTATCACTCCCTAAAAACCCTACAGCTAGCATCAAATCCTCCCCTCATCAGTCCCACTCATCCATGGAGCTGCAAAACATAAGAGAAAACTGGCAAGCATCCAAGAGGAGGAAAATCAAGTTGACACCACTAGAGCAAGAGATTGAAGCTGATCGAGAATCTTGGCTTGAAAGGGAAAACATGCACTTGGAGAAGCTTCTAGAAAAGGCCAACAAAGAGAAAAAGATGTTGAGGCACATGGCCTATCACTATTTGGCGAGAAACAAAGTTCGCAAAGCAAGAATAAGGACCTTGAAGGCCAAGTTGAGGAAAGATTTGAGGAAGAGGAAAGAGCAAGACAAGCTCAAGATTTTGGCTGAGGATTCCTTAGCCCAACATAGCACTTGATGTAGGACACTCAGCCCAAATTTTAAGAAATTTGGGATACTTTTTGTCAATTTTGAATTTTTGGAGCAAAACACAGGTTTTTCTGCCTGGTGCGCCGCGCCACCTGGCACGCGCTTTTGCTAGGGACCTCCTTTGGAGGAAAACTCAGAATTTTTGTAATCCTTGGGAAAAAATACGAATGCCCACAAACGACCAAGAAATTTTGTCAAGTTTTGAGCTTCCAAAAGGGTCAAAAACACCTCAAAAATGCCTTCTCTGCCCCTTTTTTGCCACACAAGAAGCAGTGTTGGGAGAACTCACTTTTGGAGGGACAAATCGACTCCAAATTTAGAAATTCCACTTATTTTGGAAAGTAGACAGATATACCCTTCCAGCAAGACCACTTGGAGCAAATTTGGTGCACGATAAGGCCTTCAAAATCAGCTGCAAAAAATCACTACGCGCAGGGACAGAGGTGTGGCGCACAGGATGGAAAATTGACTTTTTTGCCAAAAAACTCTATTTTTTCACCTAGTTTTGTCTCAGTTTGACTTTTCTCTCTCTCACGGTCAAACTCATGATGTAATTTGATGTAAATTGTGGACTTTGATGTAAATATGTTAAAATTTCACTCATGGAGGTAGATACATCATGAAAGGTAGTTTTGAAACTGAATGAATCAGTTTCCTAGGTTTTAGAGGCAAGTTGTTCCACTGCCTACTTTTTAGTTCTTAGTTTAGATCTTCTTGAAACAGCTCCTAAACTCATGAATTCAACCCCTAAAGCCTAGCATGAGTTGTTTTTTGCCTATATCTAGTAGTTTTTCAGTCATTTGTAAAGGTTGGACTCTTGTGAATGCTTTGAGCATTATTGTACACTCATATCAGCAATTTGGCAAAGGAATAGACCAGGGTTTGCAGCACTTTATGGGATTCTTGTGGCAACTTGATTTGGTATTGTGTTTCCTTTTGTAATTGCAAGTTTACATGTGTTTTATGTATGCCATTATCTCTCTCTGTTCTTCTTAACTAAATGAAACAAGGATAAAGGTAGAATTCATTGATATTTACAGTGCTCTACCTAAGATTTGTTTAGTTATTTATGTTTTCAGCTGTTTGAAGAGGATCCCTAAGACTTTCATGCCCTCTTCAACTCCTCACCAATCTAAAAGCTCTCCATCTCACTCAATTTGAAGTACCAAACCATTTTCCTACCTCGCCCCATAGAGATCTCTGCAAAACTGAGTCCATTCCCCGGACCCAAATCTGCCTTTCACATTTGAGCCAGCAAAACATCATCAAATTCAATCAAACTCTTCTGAACACATACCTAGCCTAAAATCAGTCTTTACATCAGTCATCTCAAGCCTCATTGATCATATTTTACTGAGATTGACAAGGAGAGAGCCCTCTCCCGACCTGGTAGGGCTAGCTACTAGGTTAAGCGTGGTTTGATGTTACCCTAGATTTTGCCTTTCTCAGCCTGAGGTAGATTTAGGCCCTAACACAATCCAACTCATGGATCCAAATTTTGGGGGTATAAGGGCAATCTCAAAGAGAAATGGTTTCTTCTTCTGGTGGTCGATACATGGAAATGAGATAGATTAAAAATGAAGTCATAGGAATGGTGGAGAGGAGGAAAGGAAGGATGGAAATAGATGCATAGGGTTGTAACAAATAGAATCATAAAAAATAGTGTTCAAGCAGAAGTGGAATCTTATGGATACTATAAACAACATAGAATCATAAACCACAGTTTTCCAATAGAAATATGAAAGATGGAGGAGCTGGAGTGATGGAAATAATGGAGAACTTATTGAGGTTTCAAGCCTATGACGTGGGTACCTCTATCACCAAATAGTGTGAGAAAGGTTGTGCTCATACAAGTACTGCAGGCTATTAAAAAACCAAGTAAATATGTAATACACACATGCACTATTCTCTATTTAGCAGCGAGGGTAAAGCCAAGAACCAAGGAGAAACCAACAATCTCATTACACTATTTCAGAGAAGGAAAAAACAACTTATGAAATGAGGTTACAAAATAGAAAACTTACTACACATTAATAATGTTAGGAATCAATAGGAAAATACCATTTAAATCAAAGGGTCCAATAACCAGTGCATACACTCAGCAATGATATCAGTGAAACCCCATGGAAAAGAAAATTAGAACTAAAATGGTATCACAGAGTTCATCCCTCACAGGTGAGAAATCCTGGAACCCCTGTATAATATTGCTTCCCCATATTTATAAGTAGAGGAGGAGCTGGAATAGTTTTTACAAAATATCTTAGCCAAAGGCCAACTGTCTGATGTACTAGCTACCTCAACCTATGATAACTCCTGCTGCCTAAAAATATTACAATTACGATCTGATCCCTTCTTGGAAATAAACAAAAATTAATGAACAAAGAAAGAAAATGGAGAGAGAAAGGAGGAGATGTCCCTTTTTTGTCCATATGAAAGCTTCAAATCAAGCCACATCCCTATCGCGATGCGTTCCACTTGCTGCTTGGCCAGTTTCTGTCAATTTTGCCTTAACTACCTGAGCGACCTGTTCGATGGAGTAGGGAGCGAAGTGGGAAAGGTGTGCGCCCAAGCAGTCCTTTTCTATGTAGAAGAAGTAGAGCACCATGTCGTGCCATTAATTCTTCCTGAGTCCCCCCCATATTGCTCTGCAGTTGCGCCATGCTCCATTAACTATTATAGTTGCTGGCTCATCCACCCATTTAAAGCTCTATCTTGCACTATTGGTGCCTCGCTGTAGTGTAACAGTGAAATCTCCCAGCTACGGGCCTTTGTACCTCTAAAACATGAAAAAAAGGAATTTTTCATTTCTCCCTTAGCCTCCCTTCATTAAAGCACCTTGTGTGACATTCCTCAATATAACCTGGGACTCGGACCAAGGGTTTAGTCTTTTGAGCACCAAGGCTTTGAATAGTCATGCGAGGTTCTTATCCTAAGTTATAATTCAAATTTTCCTCTAATTGCCTCTGATTGCCCCTTACACCACATTGGTCGATCTACTGGACATGAAAACTTTATGAAATGTCGCTTATGAAATATCACATCAAGGGCCTTTTCCTTATCGCAATCGCAGCTAGGGAGAAGTATCGACGATAAGAAGGAGCTTTACATTGTGTGATTGCCGATACCCTGAGGGTGACATCATCATTGCCATGTGTCACCCTATGAGTGGTGACATGTGACACCCAGAAATGGCTCCATTTGACCCCTAAAAATACCAAAATTGAGTGGCACATGTCCTCTGTACTTCCACTTGTCATCTGTATTGCCATGTCATTGGTGATGCCATCTGCCATGTCATCTTAGAGGACCAATCAGAGGTTGCCACATGGCCCCTTGGAGGAGACAGAAAAAGGCCTACCCTACCCTTTTTTTTCATGATTTTCTTTTGTATTTTGTTTACTCAACCCCCCGACGATACACCACTTTATCGCACTATCAGCAGTTTGTAGGTCTTGTTAAGTTGAAATCCCATTGAATCATCGATCGTTGATGCCCCATGGAGGAGAGAGAAAGGGGAGGTGTTTAAGCAAATTAATTACCTATCATTTAATTGTCAACCTGGCGGTTCCGTAAAACTTGCAAAGCATGCATGCACTGTATATGTTAGAAATTAACTTCCAATTTAGATCAATCTAACTACAAAACCAAATAATGACAAACCAAATTCACCTATTCTAATTCAGCAATCAAATCAAAATAAATTATAGTACAACCCATGGAATTGAAGTCTTAATCTACCATAGTTGCAAGAATTGAAATCTTAATCTACCACACTTGCAGGAATTGAAATTGCATGAAATGAAATCTACTCTAAGGGATCATGTGTGCATTATCAAATCAGGATCCTATGAAATGAATAATCAAAACAACATGATATCAAATGAAAGAAAATACAATCATTCTTAACCTCTAGATATGGAAGCAAATAAAAACAGTCATTTTTAACCTCTCACACAGGAAAATATATGAAAGAAATAAATCTTAGTCTATGAAAGAAATAAATCTTAATCTATGAAAAACAATAAATCTCACACATTGTAGGTGTCCAATCCAAAAGTATGAGAGATGGAAAGTTGAGAGACTTCAAATGCAAGCATAACCAAATCAAAGTGAATATCACTCATAATCATGGTGCCAAATCCAAATTTTATATTCAAAACATGAGCATTTCCCAAACTTTACACATGCCTTTGAAAGAAGGAGGCTCTCCTATTTATACAAAAACATAAGAAGCTACCTCATTAATGGAGGTCCATTATTCTCTCCCTAGATCCCTAGAAAATCTCATAGAGTTAAAACTCAAATAGGTAATGATAAGACACATATCCTCTTTGACCTTTATCCAAATCTTCTTCCATATCTTGAAGGGAATTCGAATTTGAGCATTGGAGGGCACATAAGGGTGCCTCAGAAGCTTCCAAATGACCTACACATGTCATGAAACTCAAGCCACTTTTAAGTATTAGCAAGTATATGTCTTTTTTCTAAGTTTTAATCATTTAATTCACTTATAATACGAGAAATCATTAACTTTTGGAAAACACAAACGGAACCCATATAATTATAAAAATGGAGGCTAATGAAAGGTTATATGGTCATGGAGTTGCGACATGTGAGTGAAATGGTGGTGATAAAGGTGAAAGTGGATGATGTTTTGGATACATTTTGGAGACTCTACATACCCCCAACTGATGTTATTGCATGTCCTCATGCAATCTACTGCATTGCTTAATCATGGTTTGCTTTTGAATGAGCTTGGTTTATATCAATTGTCCTTAAACTTTGCATTTGACAATTTCATTTCTTTTTGAAAAGTATACATTGAATTACAACATGTTTGGTTCATTCTTGTGTGACAACCAAATATTAATTGGTATTGGTTCTCGTGTTTCAATACCTTGTTTCTTTTTGTTGCAGCAAGATTCATTGAACATGTTTAAGAATGCATCTTTAAATCAACCATATAATCTGCTCATCATTTAGGCATTTATTTGCAAATCACACAACTTTTGAACCATAATGTAATCATAATTGATTAGGACAAGTCTGTTAGGATGAAATGAAGTAAAATGGAATGAAGTGATATGGATGTGATAATAAATGGATGTCCCTTCCCCCCAACTAAAGGTGTTTACGTTTTTTTTCAAATGGGAAAGGAAATATGGTGAAGTAATTTCCAAAAATTACAATTTCAGTATTTAAGGAATTCTATGATTAAAAGCTAGAAAAGAACATACCTTTACTTACCTAGGAAGTGGACAAATTGTGCATATCTAGAGAAGTTGTAGCTGTTGCTGGATCATGGAATAGAATGTAGAATTCCATCTGCTTCTTGGTTTCATAAATGGTGGATGAGGTGGTGAAAGTGGATTCTTTATTGCTATTGCTAAATCTATTGTATCTACTGCAAAATGGTGAAATGATATAGTCTTCACCTGCTACAAAACCTGGTGGTACAATTCTAGTCATGTGAATAAATGTGATGTTGTCGAGCATGAAGAGAAGTCACTGGATTACCGACCATTGTTGAATGTCATTAACCAATGCGAGGTAAACTCACCATTAATGTCAACGAGTGCCAAGGTACCTAAGTACATCTTGCAAAGTGCGAATATATGAGCTGATGTCGAGCCACTTGCAAGATCTAACAATCAAGGGACATTGATGTATTCCCATGATTGTCAGTGAGAGAACTTGTCATTAATGCATACAAGCCTCAAGGTGCTAATAAGGACTCTAGCCTTAAACCTAGATAATATGATGATGTCGATAGGACAAGACTTGTTAGAAGGGAGGCCTTAATGAATCCTCCATCATCTAATGCGAGCATAAAACAATAATTTTGAAGGATTATGGATGAAAACTTTTGCAGTGCATTAAGGTTTATTTGACAAAGCAAAAAGGAAAATGGAATGAATCAAATTTGTAGGGTATCTAAATGGTTTTATTGTTGGGTTAAAGATTAGTGAAAGCAAGGCAGGAAAATGACTATGAAAGAACATGAGATGAAGATTTTATTGACTAAATAAGTAGGAATGCAATGGTAAGACTAGTATCTGAAAGGCTTCCAAATGGTGTGATGGATATTATTTGACATTATTTATCCAAAATCATGTTCTAATGCTTGGATATTTCATCTTTGATGTTGCTCTGATCATTTTCTTTCGAAAGAAATATGGTCTTGAGAGACACTGTTTGTTTGTGTCCATCTGTTTATCTTCCCAGAACCTACAAAAACTTAGTAATTTTTCTGCAATGAAATGTAAGATTATCAAAAGAGAGAGGTGATTAATATCTATATTTATGACATTGACACAAAACACTGAGAATTGGTACTAATAAAACAAATTCACGAAAGAAAATCAAATGAATTTTTACCTGTTTCAAAACTAGTGCCTCAGGTTACCTGATGTGTCTTTTCAGTAATTTATTCATTCTTTATTGTTTCAAACTCTGATTATAGCTTTCTCATTGTGCATATCTCACCGATATCTTTCCAACCATGCTTTAATTGTTGAAATTTGATGTCATATGAGAAAGTTAGGATGATTTGAAATTTGGGTGAAATAGTGAAAATTTTCATGCTTAAGTGTGGCATGGGAACATGATACTGATTTGAAGGATGAAGTAGGAAAATTAGATTGCATTTTGCTCATGAATTTTGATTAGAATACGTTTTCATAAAATAAATCATTGAATTAAATATAGAGCTGCAGAATTGTTGTTCAACTGCAGAATTGCGCAGTTTCTGTAGCTAAAATCCTGTAAAACCTTCAATGGCTGAACAATGGCAGAGAGATTTGTTTGTTGTTCCATTGCTTCATGTATAGTTTCTCTATCAGGTCCTCTTATATTGGATCAACCACTAACAATGAGTGAATTTATGTTGAAAGATAAAATCTAAAATTAAAATAACAAAACTAAAGTAACTAAAATAAAACTAATTAAAACTAGAAAATAAAATAAATATGATGAGACCATGAATTAAATTGAAAGCGGAGATTCAATAGAAAATGTTAAAAAAAAATATTTGGTATGCACCGAAGACTATGAATAATTGGAAAAGTTATCCTCTGTTGTGTGGGCTTGAGCTATATTTGTGCATCCTGAAAGATAAAATTAATAGAACGCCGAAACCATTATTCTATGCAACTGGTTTCTTGAGGAGTTCCTAAATGAAGACCGTAATCTTCTTTGCTATGGTCTTTTCACAATAATTTAGCAATCAAATATTGCCATGATTTCTTGATACCATACAATCTCCTCTATTGGAGTGATTATTGCAGAGAATCGTGGCTCCATCTTCTGCTTCTAAAACAAGAATAATATGATTTAATTTTGACCTCAATGATCCATCATCATTATCCTTTGTAGCACAATGCAATTGGGTTGATTGTATTCAGTTTTGTGCGGTGCAGAATAATTTTGTTTATTTATGATGAAAAACGTTTTCCATCTTGAACTAGTAGCCAAAGAATCTTTTCCAATCGCCCGAGGTGAGTGGGCTCGATGCGTCCTTTTCTCAACTGCAACATACCTGCAATCAAACAAATTCAAATGTCAACCAATGCTGAATAAAATCTACGCACAGAAAAATGAGCTTAAGTGGCCATAAATGAGAAATTGACACATCGAAGTTGTAATAAACATGGCAGGTAATCTAATCGTTGAACTTTATGATTTGTTTAAGAAATTAAGGTCATCCTTTCTCCTTTTGGGACATCGCCGCTGAAGTCGAATCTCCTTGTGGCCACTACTATGGAGCAACACTTTCTGCAGCTAAAAATCCTGCATGGACAAAAGTCAGGTTGTGTTAAAACTGAGAAAAGAGGCTCAAATAACACTGCAACTAGTTGATACAATGCCAAGACGAGAGGGAAATACGATGCCAAGGACTAGCACAGAGAGAGCTATGCCTTTACGCTTATATCAAGATGGATTGAATACAGATGGGCGAAGAAAGTCCTATACAACAAAATCGTAATTCTTTGATCATGCTGGAGAATATCTTGGCATGATTTCTTCCTCCTGAAGATCAGGGAAATCAGATCCTCTCCTTCCATCATGGCCGCAACTGTCTGTGCATTAAATTCTAAATCTGTTTTTCTCACGCAATCTAGAAAATAAGGCTCTAGAGAACCCAAAAATCTTTCAAACATTATGAATTTTGAGGAAATCTCCCATGCTAAACATAATTTACCCCATTCTAAGAAAAACCCATGTTTTAGATTTTTGAGATTCGTTTTCATTTGGTCAAAAAATGCATTTTAAAAATGACATTTTTAACCTCTGCGTATTTGGCCTCTGCTCAGGTAACTGTTGGGTGAAATTCATTATTTTTTTATTGTCTTCAGTCCAGAATTGAATTGCTGGAACAATGTTCATGATCCAGACAGTTCACGAGTTTTGCAATCCGTGCACAAAATACAATCTTGCTAAATTCACCTCCCACAGGCGGTAACTCCAGCGAAACATATCTCCTTTGCTGCAAGGAAGATTTTGAAAATGACAAATAACTTGGAGGAGGAGAACATGAATAGGCCGGCCTGCCTAATTCTCGGTCACAGAGATCAGTGGGGAGAATGCACAATGATATTTCTTCACCTTCGTTTTTTCAAAGCCACACATAATGTTTGCAAAAATTTGTTGTCATCGGATTACATGAATTTTTGTTTTTAATTGGATTTTGTTAATAGTTTTATTAGTTTAAATTTGTTTTATTTTTATTTTTGTTTTTTTGTTTTTATTTATTTTTATTATTTCTCTTTTCCTTCTTTTTTTTAATATGAGCTATTTATTTTATTTTTTAATTGTTTTATGATTTGTATTTTAAATTAATTTTTTTTATTTCAAATTTGTTTAAATAAACAAATATTTTTGTAAATTATAATTATATAGATATATATATATATAGATGTTTAAATAAATAAATAATTATATGTTCTATTTTTTTTTTAATATATACATATATAAATTTGAAAAGAAACAATTCATTGATTTTTTTTATTATATATATATGTGTGCGTGTGTGTGTGTTTCAAATTATTAAAATGCAAGAAAATAAATATAATCTAAAAATTCTAAATTCTAAAAAATTGCAATCAAGCTTGATTTTATTTTTCCTAATTTATCTACTTGAATTTTTTATTTTTATTTTAAGTATATGAATGTTTCCAATGGAGCCATGTGTGTAACAAAATGATAGATATACTCATATGAAGGTTTGAAATATATTCTTTGATACGTACCAGTGTATGAGAGAGCAACTGCCTTGATTTGAATAATACCAGAAGATACTGAAGAATGGAATCCTGAGATCCAATAACTATCTTAAACCGAGATTCAATGTAATCTTGTCTTCCTTGGTTTTCTAATATCATGCCATGCGAGCCTTTAGAGGTGTGATCTTCATTCAAATCGGGTGATAGACCTGAATATTTTTCCTCTTCTGATTGTTGTTCTTCAATGGTAATTGGTGCTTTATTTTGCAATACCTCAACATTATGAGTGGATTGAGGTGTTTTACTGTTGGGGATTCCAAATGGTTATGTAGGTAGTGGAGTGGAAATGGACCTTTGGGGTACTTGTGTGAATGGTAATGGTTGAATTGAGGTCAATTGAGTGTGAAATGGATGTTGTGGTGGAGGTGAATAGTATGAATAACATTGAGCTTGGCATTGAGGATATTGAGGAAAAGATTGAGGATACGGTGGATTTATTTTGTAAGGCCCTTTCCAACCTTCTTTCGAAGATTGGTTTTGAGGTTGGTATTGAGATGGCCAAGGTTGCCAAGGCAATGGTGGTTGCCAATTACTTTGAGATTGTTGTGCATAACCTTGAAATTGAAAAGTAAGATATTGCATCATACCAGGTTGATGAGGTTGCCATGATCTTTTTGGAGCCCCATAACAAGATTGTTCCAACATTTGATTTTCTCCTTGGTAAACTGCCTTTAACCCCAGTAATGATGGAAAATCTTTAGTAGTATGTGATCCTACACAAATTTCATACATTTTAATGTTATCAAGTGGACATTCATGCAAAGCATGTTTCTTTTTGCATTTATGGCAAAACATAAATGAAGCAACATTCTCAACTATTTTCTTGTTTTCCATTCTTAGCATATCAATTTGTTCTTTTAAATTACCAAAAATGTCTAGAAAATTGTTAAGTTCAATTTGACTTACCAATATTGATGTCGACTTACCTACTCTTCCCATAACAGGATCCCGAGGAGATATTCCATACTTTTATTTTCCTCTTGATATGTTCTTTTATAGTTCACAAATCTCTTGAAATGACAATTGATAAACATCTACTCTTCCCACTAGGTTAAGAAGATCAATCCATTCATCCTTTATAGCATTTAGTAGGAGATTTTTTAGTATGTCTGATCCTAAATTATGCATTTTAGATCTTTTTATATTATAATTAAATCTCTCCACTAAGTCTTCTAGATTTTCATCCTCTTTTTGATTCATATTAAAGACTTCATTTCTAAGGTCATGGTGTTTGTAATGATTTTTATATTTTTCCAAAAATACTCTTTTCATATCATCCCATGTCCTTATAGAATTTGTTCCTAAAGTCATGAACCATCTAAGAGCTTTATCCTTCAATGTTGTTGGAAAAAAATTCAATTTTTGAATGTGTAATGAGTAGCCATAAGATCTACAAATGATTTCGAATTCAAAAAGAAAAGTTTCTGAGTCTTCTGATCTCATACCTTTGAAGTTAGGAAGTATGGATGGAGGGATGTTCTTCATTTGAACATTGACATCAGTTTCTTGAATGGGAAATCCAAAAGGATCTTCCTCATTGTCATCATCTCCATCCATTTCTTCATCCTCCTTTGTCATCTCTTCTACCTGCAAAAATAAGAATTCACGATGTGGATGTGTGGCTCTTATTGCACCATGTGATATAGTGGGGGTGGTAGGTGATTGAAGGTTGTTTCTTATATATATATATATATATATATATATATATATATATATATATATATATATGCAGCTACATGATTTATGCATCTACATTTTTTAATCATGCATCTAGAAAAAAATTGGAAAAAAAAAAATGAACTCTAGACTAAAAGCTAGTTCCTTTGCACACTTCCCCAAGAACGGCGCCAAAATGTTGAGGCAAATTAATTACCTATCATTTAATTGTCAACCCAGGGATTCTGTAAAACTTGTGAAGCATGCGTGCACTGTATATGCTAGAAATTAACTTTGAATTTAGATCAATCTAACTACGAAACCAAATAACAACAAACCAAATTCACCTATTCTAATTCAACAATCAACTCAAAAGAAACTATAGTACAATTATAGTACAGTGCGTGGAATTGAAGTCTTAATCTACCACTTTTGTAGGAATTGAAATATTAATCTACCACACTTGCAAGAATTGAAATTGCATGAAATGATATCTACTCTAAGGGATCATGTGTGCATTATCAAATCGAGATCCTATGAAATGAATAATCAAAACTACATGATATCGAATGAAAGAAAAAACAATCATTCTTAACCTCTATATATGAAAGCAAATAAAAACAATCACTCTTAACCTCTCACACAGGAAAAGACATGAAAGAAATAAATCTTAATCTATGAAAAAAATAAATCTCACACATTGTAGCTGGCGAATAAAAAAGTATGAGAGATGGAAAGTTGAGAGGCTTCAAATGCAATCATAACCAAATCAAAGTGAACATCACTCATGAGGAAGGTGCCAAATCCAAATTTTATATTCAAAACATGAGCATTTCCTAAAATTTACACATGCCTTTGAAAGGAGGAGGCTCTCCTATTTATACAAAAACATAAGAAGCTACCTCATTAGTGGAGTTCCATTATTCTCTCCCTAGATCCCTAGAAAATCTCATAGAGTTACAACTCAAATAGGTAATGATGAGACACATATCCTCTTTGACCTTTATCCAAATCTTCTTCCATATCTTGAAGGGAATTCGAATTTGAGCATTGGAGGCCACATAAGGGTGCCTCAGAAGCTTCCAAATTACCTACACATGTCATGAAACTCAAGCCACTTTTAATTATTAGCAAGTATATGTATTTTTTCTAAGTTTTAACCATTTAATTCACTTATAATACTAGAAATAATTAAATTTTGGAAAACACAAATGGAACCCATATAATTATAAAAATGGAGGCTAATGAAAGGTTATATGGTCATGGAGTTGCGACATCTAAGTGAAATGGTGGCGATAAAGGTGATGGTGGATGATATTGAATACATTTTGGAGACTCTACAGGAGGCATGACCCTTGGTTTTTCCATTATTTTCTTTGTTAACACTTTCCAGCCCTTCCCCGGTGGTGCAACAAGATATTGCAAATCGACCCCCCATGCTTTGGAGTATGCTGTGACAGTGGGACTGTTCGATTTGTGGGATGCAAGATGCGAGATGCTATATCAGCGTTTGGGACTGTGACATGACGATAACCTTACCTGTGTTCCCCAAGGATCCTTCCGATGGCCGATATGCAATATATGCTCCACCCAAACTCACCAATATGCGATATTGGTGATCGGTGGATCATTGTTTTCCATTCCACCAGTGTTCCTTACCCACCAGAAAGCCCAATTTGCAATTGCGATAAGCCTCCCAAGTCCCGATTTTGATTTACCTCCATACCTCCATACATAGTCATTTTGCTTTATTTGTTGGGATTTTCCAAAGTAATCTTTAACAGGGTCTAACTTCTGATCCATAAGTCCATTTTTGGACTTCTATATACCATTGAAAATTTCTTTCCAAGAACTATGCAATGGGTAGGGTCTGTTTTGGTTCTAATAGCTTTTGTGGCTTGAAAAATGGCTTTAAATTCACTGTTTTTTGGCACTTGAGGAAAATCATAACTTGTGAAGCAGTGAGTGACAACAACCTCTTTGCCTTTTCAAAGCCTTTGCCATTTCCTTTGCCAATTTCTCTTTCACCATAAACACACCAAGTGATGCCCACTAGGATATTTTGCCCAACATTCATCTTGGAATAAGTGTCCCTTGACCTTGGTCTTATTTTTCCTTTATTAACTTTTAGTACAGGAACTTTTAACCTGGGGTTGTTACATCTAATACCATTGTATATCAAATATAGTTTTCTATCCTTGCATAATATATACAACTGTAAGAGAATAAAAACAACACAAAGACAAAAACAATTGTTTTACAAGCCCTGAACCAACAATGTTACATTACAATTTAGATAATAGCCTTTCATCTTTTATGTATTTTTTAGTATATTGGTTCTTTAATCCAGTTTTCTATCACATCCTAATTTTACTTTTTCAAATCAAATAAATAGATAACAATAGGTAAATATGACCTAGTGCCATAAAATATTTTCTAGTCAATCTGTTGACAGTGCTGGATGTCGCCAACAGGGAAGGGGGTCTCCCTGATGTGAGGTGCCAATTAGACCCCACACCATTTGAGTAGGACCCCCAACCAAAAAATGGCCAGTTGCTAAAGTGGTGGTTTCAAAGATGTGCCTTGGTTGCAATAAGCACATAGAATGATATAAACATAACTTTGGTGAAAGCAAGTGTATAATCTCTTTGAAGTATCAAATGTAATGCATGAATGCTTCCATCACATCAAAGGGAAATAAGTGAGCCCCTTAGAAGCAAGTAATATAACATAACTTAGAAGAGATGCACGAAGCAAGTAATATAACATAACTTAGAAGAGATGCACGAGAAATACAATAGAATCGTTAGTTATCCTCCAAAAAAATTCACAAGATAACAACGATTGCAATAACATAATACCACGCATTCAATAAGATTCATATTAAAGAAAATGAATTAGTTCATAAGCATTAGCATAAATTAAACAACAGATATCACAAATATAAAAAGAATAGTCTTACTACATTCATGACATATGCATGAAGGCGTGTCAGTTACAAGATTTTATTAAAGAGTGAAAGTTCCAGATATACAATTATATCAATAAGACACTAGCCCCAATAGTGGAACATGAAACCAACACTTGCTTCTCCAAAGAATTATAATCCTCCTATGCTAAACTAGATAAGTCAAGGCTTCAAAACAAAGCTTCCAAGCCTTTGGTTCCAATCCCTTTGCTTGAGTTATGAGTGTTTATTTATAAAAAATGAGATGACTCTTCATCTCCCATTGTGACCTTTGAGATACCCTCATGGCTCTTTAACTTCCTTTGTCTTGTCCTAACTATTCACTTTTTCATATTCCAAAATTTACCATTGGACTTCCACTTACATATTTTATTTCAAATAGAATAATACAAAAACCCATATGAGACAAAAATGGGTAGAGCCTAATAAGACAATCCTAATAGGACAAACTAGATATATCAAGTTTGAGTTTGAGGAAAATCTAGCTCATCAGCTTCAATTTGTAGATCTTTAGTTACATAGGTATGCCAAGCTTTGTATTATCAAATGGTCTCCTCAAACTTTGCAAGAATATTAGGTTGAAAGTAGACTCTAGCTTCCATTGCATCTGGGTAGACAGTTTTGGAACCAGTTTGTGTCTCCTTCTTTAATAAGAACAACATAGTATTGATCTTAGCAGGGCCACCAATATATTTATGCATGGTGTGTTTATCAATCTCCAAGTCTTCTTTGGTAGAAATTTGCTTCAGCTGGTCCAAGTATTATGAAACTTCCTTCCTGAATGTGTTTCTGCCCTTTGCCTCTGTAAATGTCTCGACTAAATGGATCTTATGAGATTTCACTAGGGAGTGCACACTATTGTACAACTATGCATAAGAAGATAAGAACTTGGCTATGAAAGAATTAACTTGTTTATTACTTTGTATAATCATTCTGACTTCAACTTTCTCAAAATCAACTTGTTGCCTTGTTTTCTTAGCTAATTATGATGGTGCACCTCTATACTTCATTCTGCATTCATGAATTGTGGTGATGGTTGCATGAATGACCTTTATAGCTTTTGCATTCTCCCATGATTTCTTATGCATATCGTGCAAGGGGACAATTTCTTTATGCACTGTAACCAAATCCTCATAAAGATTCATCCTAGTGTCTCCCAATTCTTGAAATTGACTATATATTCCACCTGAATTTCCTTCAAGTAAACCTGTGCAGGAGACAATTTTTGAATTTCTATGTAGAGTTGATCTATATGTTGTCTCACAAATTTCAAATAATTTTCCGTTAGGTCTTTATAATACTAGTGACTCCCCCATTACTATTTTCATTGTAGCCCTTATTGTTATTGTTGTGCCCCTATTGTCCCCATATTGTTATTATTGTGCCCCATAGAAGCCCACTATTGTTATTGTTGTGCCCTTATATTATTATTGTTATGATAGCTTTCATTATATTGTGACCCCTTAGAATATTATATATAGAAAGGAGGTTTTGTCATTTGTATCATCTAAGAATTATTCATTTGTGTAATGTAAAGGAGGTTTCCCCCTCGAAGAGGCTGATTTTGAAGTCGTTGATCTATCTTTTCTTCTATTTTGTGAGCTGGTTACATAACATTTGGTATCAGAGCTTTGGATTCTAGGGTTTCACTACTCCAAATAGGTCATCATGGATTTTTTGCTATAAATTTGGTTTTACGATGTTTTAGAAGTGAAAATTAAAACTCATTTGAACCTAAATCTCGATGAACTGTGGGCCCGAATTTTAGATCTTTTCTCGCTATATTTTTCGGAGATAAGATCCAAGGAAGTTAGGTTTTTTGTAAGCTCCTGAATTATATCTCAAACATGTGACTTGGGGAAAATCGTCATAACTTTCTCTCTAAGCATCAAATTGAAAGTTCATAAAATGTTATAGAAAGAGGACAACATGTAGTTTTCTTTGTATCGTTTTCAGGTCCTAAGGTCAAAACAGTGACACGTGGCACTTCATACAATTTCGCTATACTGAACCAGTCTATAATCAGGTCATCGTGGGAGATTTGGCATAACCCTTCCTTGGAGAATCCAATCTTTATTGGACTTGTGGGGTTGGAAGGAGGACTTAGAGGGCCATCGCAAGACGCAATTTTAGACCTTGGAGATTAAAAATTACAGAGATACAACAGATTAAATATAGAACTCCTACAAAGTGAAAAAAGGTGTGTAGTTCTTTTTTAATTTTGCATAAGTTTGGTTTGAAAAATTAGTTTGAAGGAATTCAAAGGGAATAATGAAGCATTATTATCATTAATTGATGCCCCGAAGAAAGAAAATGGAAACACCTAGTATGCAACGTGAAAGCTCTAGCATGACTCATGAAGAAGAGAAAGAAATGCAACATGATATATCAAAATTGCGAGACCAAGTGCAACAAAATTCACTCTCACAAAAAGTAACATAAGCTAAGATGGATAGTTTAAAGAAAGGTGTGGAAGCTAAGATGGAGGGCGTGGAAGCTAAGATGGATGATTTAAAGAAAGGTGTGGAAGTTGAGATTGGTGGTATAGAAGAAAAACTTAAAGGAAACATGGAAGATTTGAAGAAAGGCATGGAAGCTAAGTTGGATGGTATAGAAGAAAAACTTAAAGGTAGCATGGAAGATTTGAAGACGGATTTAAAAAAATTGCTACAAGAAATGCTTACTAATGGAGAAAGGGTAGTAAAGGAAACTCATGAGGAGAACAAAAGAAATGGTAATCGTGATTTCATAGACGCTAACTATGGATTGAAGACCCACCATGTTCCAAAGATCGATATGAGGAAGTTTGATGGAAAGGATCCCATAACATGGATACTACAGATGGAGTAATATTTTGATCTTCATAATGTGAAAAACACACAAAAGGTACGCATTGCAACTTTATATTTGGAACTAAATTAGTTTGTATAGTATCGATGGGTTTTCTCTCATAAAAAAATTGTCACTTAGGCAATTTTTATGGAAGAAATGATAGCACATTATGAGGATACAAAAAGCAACACATTTTTTAGCCAATTGATAAATCTCAAACAAAAGGGTTCAATTATGGAGCACATTGAGGACTTCCAAAAATTGAATATAAGGGTAAAATATATTCTAGAGGAGCATAGGATTGATCTATTCATAGGGACTTTAAAGGATAACATCCAACATGAGGTTCGCCTTTGGTAACCTGATTCATTGGAGAAGACATTTAGGTTGGCAAGAAGAATGGAAAGCAAAATTATGGCAACAAGGAAGCCTACCACTCACAACTATAAAGATGGAAGTGTTTTTTCCCCTAGCCTTCCACAACCTACAAGGTTGACACCACAAAAATTGGAAGAAAAAAGTGCGAAGGGACTTTGTTACAGTTGTGATAGAAAATACACTAAAGGTCATAAGTTTGCTAAGAAGAAATTATTTTACATAGATTGTGAAGAGGAAGAAGAAAAGGAATAAGAAACATCAAAAGAAGAGGATATACACCGGGAGCAAACCATAGAGAACGAAGAAATGAATCTGACCAAATCTTGTAATGCATTGGCCGGAATTACCACTCCTCAAACTATCAAGATAGAAGGACATATCAAGAAGAAAAAGGTAAAAGTGTTGATTGATTCGGGAGTACCCTTAATTTTATTCATTGTAAGATAGCCAGGGAATTGAATTGCTTCTTATATCTAGCACGAGAGTTTCAAGTGATGGTTGCAAATAGAGGAACCATAAATTTCTTTGGAAAGTGCCATAATATCAAGCTATCCATGGGAGAATATGTATTGAATAGCCCAATGATTTCCATTCCAATGGGTGGTGCTGATGTTGTACTAGGAGTCCAATGGATACAATCCCTGGGTATAATATATTTTAATTTTCAATAACTTTTCATGAAATTTTCTTTGGAAGGAAAGGAAGCTGAATTAAGGGGTATCACAGGGAAACCGGGAAAGATAATCAGCTCTAACAGAATGACAAAGCTATTAATGAAAGAACAACAAGGCGTAATTGCACAATTATGTTCGTTAGAGGTTCCCACTTCGAAATCATCTATTTCTCCAGATCTCCAAAAACTCTTGGACAATCATTCCAAGGTATTTGAGACTCCCAAAGGCCTCCCACCTATTCGTGATCATGATCATTCTATTCATTTGATTCCAGGAAATGTTTCTCCAAACATCAGGCCTTACAGATATCCCTATGCCAAAAAGAGTGGAATTGAACGTATGGTTGTACAAATGCTAGAGGTTGATATAATTCAACCTAATCAAATTTATTTATTTTCTCTAGTAGTATTGGTGCATAAGAAGGATGGGTCGTGGCACATGTGTCCAGATTATAGGGAGCTCAACAAGCTCACTATTAAAGATAAATTTCCCATTCCTGTCATTGATTAATTATTGGATGAATCACATGGATAAAATTACTTCACCAAGTTGGATCTTTGTTCAGGATATCATCAAATCAAAATGAAGACTGAAGAGATTCCAAAAACATCATTTAGAACTCATGAGGGTCATTATGGATTTTTGGTCATACCTTTTGGCCTTACCAATGCACCTTCTACATTTCAAGGTTTGATGAATTCCATTTTAAAATCCTTCCTTAGAAAATTTGTGTTAGTATTTTTGATGATATACTAATTTACAACAAGTCTTGGAAGGATCATGTTCAACATGTTGACAGGGTGCTCAAACTATTGGAGGAGAAACAATTATATACAAAATGCTCCAAATGTTTCTTTGGAGTACATGAGGCGGAATATCTGGGTCATATTGTATCTCATGAAGGTGTGAAGGTAGACCCTAGCAAAATTAAAGCCATTAAGGAATGTAAAATCCCCACATCCATAAAGCATTTGTAAGAATTTCTCAGGTTGATAGGGTATTATCGCAAGTCTGTTAATAATTATGGGTGAACAGTAGCACCTATAACAACATTATTGAAGAAAGATGCATTTTTATGGACTCCATAAGCAACGAAGGCCTTTGAACATCTTAAAGAGGAAATGTGTGAAGCGCCTGTCTTAGCTACATTGGACTTCACAAAAACATTTATTGTGGAATGTGATGCCTCATGAAATAAAATTGGTGTTGTTTTGATGTAAGAAGAAAGACCCATTTTGTTCAAACTTCGTCTAATCAAAGGAAAGTATTCACACAAAGCTAATTCAAAGGAAATGTTGGCAATACTACATTCACTTAAGAAATGGAAACCCTACCTAATGGGAAAACACTTCAAGGTAAAAATGAATCATGGTAGTCTTAAATACTCTTTAGAACAAAGATTACCTTCAGAAGGGTAGCAAAAATGGGTCACAAAGATGTTGGTTTATGACTTTGAAATCATCTACAAAAACGAGAAGCAAAATGTTGTGGCAGATTCACTCTCAAGAAAGGATGAGGATGTGGAAGCATTTCTTTGCACCATTTCTATTATCCAACCAGATTGAATAAACGAAGCAAGGGATGAATGGAATAATTACGAAGAAGTATGGGCACTCATTCAAAGGTTACAACAAGATCCTAGTACATCTGATGTTGGGTTGTGTTATATTCTTTCCACGACTAGCCCATGTAGTTAATCGGGGGTTAGAGGGGGTAGGTCACAGGGGGTTTTAGGGGCACCCGTAACCCCACTTTATGGGGTCTGGGGCAGCGTCCCGGAAAATTTTGGTTTTGGACCCTATGTTAGGTTGGGTGGACCCACCTATGGTTTTCTGCATAATTTTAGCACATGTTTTTTGGATGCGATGGTTTTTCAGTCCATGGTTTTGGACGCAATGGTTTTCGGTCCATGGTATTGGATGCTTTGATATGTATAAATATGTATTGTAACATTGAAAGGAATATGATGAAAAATCAAGCTGGTAGTCCCAATTTTGGGATCCAAGGAAAAATCTCTATGTATATGTGTTTTATGTGTTATGCTATCGCATTGTTTATTTTCTATGTTTTAGAATTCGTATGCAGGTAATTTCTGTACAGGGTTAAAACCTACATTTGGTATCAGAGCTGTTTTGGCTTCAAGGGGATGCCTTTGTTGCTGAGGGGTTTTGCTCGAGCCTGTGGTAGACCCTGTTTAGTGGGAGATCTGTGAGATTGATTCTAGTGGTAAAATAAGATGGCGAGTAGTGGAAAGATAGAGATCGAGAAATTTAATGGTCAGAGTTTTGAGTTGTGGAAACTCAAGATGGAGGATCTGTTGGTGGATAAATATCAATGGATTGCGGTAGATCTGGGTACTAAACCAATGGGAGTGTCTGATGAAGAATGGAAGAAGTTGGATCAGAAGGCAAAGAGAACAATACGATTGTGTGTCTCAAATTCAGTATTGTTGAATGTATCAGGGGAAGCTACGACGAAGGCTTTGTGGGACAAGTTAGGGACTTTGTACCAATATAAGTCTCTGGTGAATAAAATGTTCCTACAGAAAAAGCTGTATAACCTGAGGATGAAAGATGGAGACTCGGTGACAGAGCATATGAACGCATTTAATACTGTGGTAAGTCAGTTAGCATCTGTTGATATTAAAATTTCAGATGAAGATAAGTGCATCAGTTTGTTGTGTTCTCTACCAGATTCGTGGGATAGTCTAGTTATTGCAATAGGTAGCAATGCAACTGCCTTGCAGTTTGATGAAATAGTCTCATCCTTGCTGACGGAGGAGATGAGATAGAAAAATATGGAGAGCCAGAATGGTGATGCCTTCTCTGTACGAGGATGGTCTCAAAACAGAAACAAAAATAAGCCATCGAGTGGGAGATCTAAATCTAGAGGGAGATCTAAATCTCCGAGAAAACCTGTAAAGGTGGTGTGCTGGAAATGTGGAAAGGAAGGGCACTACAAAAGGGACTATAAATCTAAAGCTCCTGATAAAGGAAAGGGATCTGATGATTCTCCTTATATAGAGGTGAAAACCACCTCAGATGAAGGTGGGGATGTGTACTTGGCCTCTTCAAGTACACATGTAGATCATGAGGCATGGTTGATTGACTCAAGTGCATCATTTCACTTCACTCTCCATAGAGAGTGGTTCTGCGAGTATGAGAAATATGATGGTGGTGATGTCTTCTTGGGGGATGACGGCAAGGCTAGAAGGGGTCGCGGGAAAGTAAAGTTGAAGTTGGAAGGTGGTGTTCTGCATATTCCTGCATTAGCCAGAAATCTGATTTCTGTAAGCAAGCTGGATGATGCAGGTGTAAAAATAGTGTTCGAGAAGGATACCTGCAAAATGGTTCGAGGAGCACTGGTATTGATGCAGAGAGTTTGGATTGGAACTCTGTACAAGCTGCAAGGTAGCACTGTTATTGATGGGTGCAATAGTTCTATGGTTCCTGAAAGTGGAGCAAAAAATCTAGTGGTCTCTGGAGAGAAGACCATGCTGTGGCATCAAAGGCTTGGACATATTGGAGAGAATGGCCTTCGAATACTTCATGGTAAAGGTATCGTAGAAGGTATGAGTAATAGCTCTCTAGATTTTGATTTTTGTGAAAATTGTGTATATGGGAAGTAGAATCGAGTGAGTTTCCCATCTGGTAGTAAGAGGGCGAAACAAATATTAGAACTTGTACACAGTGATGTGTTTGGACCTATGAAGGTTCCATCACTGGGTAATGTGTGTACTATGTATCATTTATAGATGACTTCTCAAGAAATACTTGGATATATTTCCTTAAGAAGAAATCTGAAGCCTTTGACAGGTTTAAACAATTTAAGGCTCTCGTGGAAAATCAAACAGAGAAGAAGATAAAGGTGTTGAGGATAGATAATGGTGGAGAGTTTTGCAACAAGGAATTTGAAGAATTCTGTAAGAAGTGTGGTATAGCATGACAGAAGACTACTCCATATACACGTCAACAAAATGGAGTTGTAGAAAGAATGAATAAGACATTGATGGAAAGGGCAAGAAGCACGCGCAATGGTGTCAGGTTAGGACAGGAATTCTGGGCAGAGGCGGTGGATACTACATGTTACCTGGTCAACAGGTCACCTTCATCAGCGTTGGAGGATAACACTCCACAAGAGGTATGGACTGGTAAGAAACCCTCTCTTTCACATCTGAGGGTATTTGGATGTGATGCATATGTACATGTTCCAAAGGAGAAACGAACCAAGTTGGATAGTAAATCTAAAAAGTGCATCTTTGTTGGGCATAAGGATGGTTTAAAGGGTTATAAGCTTTGGAACCTAGTCACACGAAAGGTTGTGTACAGTTGAGATGTGGTGTTCAGAGAGGTAAAAGATGTTATTAAACATGAAGTCCAACCAAAAGGAACCTAAGAAGATAGAGTTTGAGCTTAAGGAGGAAGAATCAAACTCTATAGCAGAGGAGGAATCAGAAGATGAAGAGCCACAAACTCTGGGTGTGAGAAGATCAGTTCGAGAAAGAAGGAAGCCAGAAAGGTATAGTCCATCTAATTTCTGTTCAAATTTTGCTTTATCTATTACTGACGATGATCCCAAAACTATGAAGGAAGCAGTAGATTCAGAGGATGGCAAACTCTGGAAAGAGGCCATGGTTGATGAAATGGCATCTTTGCATAAAAATGAGGCTCGGGATCTGGTGGAGTTGTCGGCTGGAAGGAAACCCATTGGTAGCAAATTGGTGTTCAAGAAGAAGACAAATGTAGAATGAAAGGTGGAGAAATACAAAGCTCGGTTGGTAGCAAAAGGTTATTCCCAGGTGTTGGGAATTGATTTTGGTGATATCTTTTCTCCTTTTTCCAAGGTAACTTCTATTAGATTACTTTTATTTGTTGCTGCTGCTTTTGATTTTGAGGTAGAATAGATGGATGTGAAGATAGCATTTCTTCACGGGGATCTGAAAGAGGAAATCTACATGAAGCAACCTGAAGGCTTTGCGGTGAAGGGTAAGAAAGAACTGGTATGCAAGTTAAAGAAGTCTCTGTATGGGTTAAAACAGTCACCAAGGATGTGGTATCAGAAATTTGATACATTTATACAGGGACTTCGCTTCACCAAAAGCAAAGCAGATCACTGTGTGTATTTTAAATTAATTGATGACCGTGTTATTTATCTGGCCTTGTATGTGGATGATATGTTGTTGGTTGGAAATGACAAAGAAATTATCCAGGATTTGAAGACCCAATTGTCCTCCAAATTTGACATGAAAGATCTTGGTGCTGCAAACTATATTTTGGGCATGGAAATTAAAAGAGATCGGGCAAAGAGGAAGCTCTAGTTAAACCAAAGGAAGTATGTCGAGACAATATTGCAGAGGTTTAATATGCAGGATAGTAAACTGGTGAATGTTCCTATTCCTGTAGGTGTGAGGTTATCTGCTGGATAGTGTCCCAAGACACAAGAAGAGGAAGAGGACATGTCCCATGTTCGATATGCAAGTGCAGTCGATAGCCTGATGTATGCAATGGTCTATACTAGACCAGACATTGCACATGTAGTGGGAGTATTGAGCAGGTTTATGTCGAAACCAGGAAGGAGCATTGGACAGCAGTGAAGCGGGTTTTCAGGTATTTGCATGGCACTAGTGATTATGGTTTGTGCTACCAAGGAAGACCAGGATTGGACAAAGTGTTGGATATTCATGGCTTTGTTGATGCTAACTGGGCTGGAGATCTAGATTAGAGAAGATCTACAAGTGGGTATGTGTTTAACCTATTTGGAGGTGCAGTCAGTTGGATGAGTAAGAAATAATCTGTAGTGGCACTATCCCCTACAGAGGCAGAATACATGGCAGCCACTCATGCAAGCAAGGAAGCAGTTTGGTTGCAGAGATTGTGTTCAAATATGGGGTTAATACAGGGAGCTATAAGGATAGACTATGATAGCCAAAGTGCAATTTTCTTGGCAAAGAACCCTGCATATCATTCAAAGACAAAGCACATTGATGTTCAGTATCACTTTGTGAGGGATATGATAGAAGACAAAAAGATGTTGCTGGTAAAGGTGGACACTTTGAAGAATACTACAGATGCATCGACAAAATCTGTGAGCTCTGAGTAGTTCTCTTGGTGTACAGAAACAATGGGCATTGTAGGGCTAGATAAATGACTAAGCTCTCTTGTGGCCCCCTGTGGAAAGAAAACAACAAGTGGGAGAATTTTGGGTTGTGTTATATTCTTTCCACGACTAGCCCACGTAGTTAACCGAGGGTTAGATGGGGGAGGTCACCGGGGGTTTGAGGGGCACCCGTAGCCCCACTTTACGGGGTTCGGGGCAGCACCCCAGAAAATTTTGTTTTTGGACCCTATGTTAGGTTGGGCGGACCCACCTGTGGTTTTGTGCATGATTTTCGCACATGTTTTTTGGACGCGATGGTTTTTTGGTCCATGATTTTGGACGCGATGGTTTTTGGTCCATGGTATTGGATTCTTCGGCATGTATAAATATGTATTGTAACATTGAAAGGAATATAATGAAAAATCAAGATGGTAGTCCCAGTTTTGGGATCTATGGGAAAATCTCTGTGTATAGGTGTTTTATGTGTTATGCTCTCGCATTGTTTTATTTTTGTGTTTTAGAATTCGTATGCAGGTAATTTATGTACGAGGTTAAAACCTACATCTGATACATTTAGCTGGAAAAATGATTCGTTATGGTACAAAGATTGCTTATACCTATTTAAGAATTCCAAACTCAAATAAAATATTCTTATGGAATTTCACACCTCTCCCTTAGGAGGGCACTCGGGATTTTTTTTAAATTACAACAGGGTTATGAATGAATTTTTTTGGGATGGCCATAAATCAAATATTCAAAAGTTTGTGGTGGAATGTTTGGTTTTCCAAAAAAAATAAAGGTGAAACAATTAAGACCCTAGGTCTATTATAACCTTTATCCATTCCAAGCCAACATTGGGAGGAGGTTTCAATGGATTTTATCACAGGCTTACCCAAGTCCGAAGGAAAGAGTGTCATCAAGGTGGTAGTTGACAGAGTTACCAAGTATGCATACTTTTGTGCATTATCGCATCCATTTAAAGCCAATACCATTTCTACTATATTTATGGAAACAATCCAAAAGCTACATGGAAACCCAAAGATTATTGTAAGTGACAGAGATCACATTAACACTGGAAATTTTTGGACATAATTATTTTCTTCTCTTGGTACTCAATTAGCTCATAGCTCATCTTATCATCCTCAATATTATGGGAAAAATGAGATAATAAACAAATTTTTAGAAGGATATCTTCTTTTATTTGTATCTAATAAACATACACAATGGGTCAAATGGTTGCCTCTAGCTGAATGGTGGTATAACACTTCCTTCCATACTGGAGCAAAAATGACCCCATTTATGGCACTTTATGGATATCATCCATTGTCCATCACATCATATTTAAGAGAAAATTATAAGATTTAAGCAGTCAAAGATCACATCAAGCATCAACAACAAGTTCTCCAACACTTAAAGGATAACCTCACTTTGGCGTAAAATAGAATGAAACAACAGACAGATCAACATCACAACGAAATAAGTTTTGATGTAGGTGTCTGGTATTCCTACGGCTACAATCATATAAACAAATGTCCCTCAAGCAAGCTAAGAAGGATAATAAATTATCACCATAGTATTATGGTCCATACAAGGTGTTGCAAAATATTGGTACTATGGCATACAAATTGGAGCTTCCTGCAGCTTCCCAAGTGCACCTAGTTTTCCATGATTCATGCTTAAAGAAGGTTATAGGTGACAAACTCCCAGTTCAAACAATATTGCATTAACTTGACAAGGAAGGAAAAATCATATTGGAACCTGAAGCAGTCACAGAAACAAGAACTCAACAACTACGAAATCTATCAATTTTAAAGTATCTCATCAAGTGGAAGAACTTAGCTGCTGAAGATTCCACATGGGAGGGTGAGAATTTAATACAAATGCATCCAGAACTACTCAAGCGTTTAGGAAAACATTGTTTTGAAGGAGAGTGACATGTTAGGTCCCTATAATACTAGTGATTCCCCCATTACTATTTTCATTGTAGCCCTTATTGTTATTGTTGTGCCCCTATTGTCCCCATATTGTTATTATTGTGCCCCATAGAAGCCCACTATTGTTATTGTTGTGCCCTTATATTATTATTATTATGTCAACTTTGATTATATTGTGACCTCTTAGACTCCTACACATAGAAATGAGGTTTTGTTATTTGTATCATCCAAGAATTATTCATTTGTGTAATGTAAAGGAGGTTTCCCCCTCGAAGAGGTTGATTTTGAAGTCGCTGATCTATCTTTTATTCTATTTTTTGAGCTGGTTACATAACATTTTCCATTTTCTTGTTTTCTACCATTAGATAATTTGTATTATGCTTTGAAGCTCTTGCAAAGGCCAAGCTAACTATGGTAATGGTTTGAGGATTTCCCCTAGTATCCATGAAAATCACCCTTTATGTATTCATGAAAGCGAGATGTGTGAGGTCAGTGGGTATACTCTTCTTTCTTGTCTACACAGGTTTCCTCTAAAGCTCATTGAAATTCAGGCTAAAAATATCCATGACCGGGCTATCATTTAAAAGAGAAATTTCCTCTTCATCACCTGGAGATTTCCCATCTGTAAGAGGAGGGGGAGACTAAGTATTATCTATTTTGTACTCGGCATAATGTGGTGTAGGAATATCCTCTCTGCAAACAAAGACAACCCCTCTAGCCCAAGAGAGTGGATCTAGCCATAAACAAGACAATCTAATGTAAATTTCCTTAGATTAGAATTGAATAAGAGGGCCTACCTCTTATAATGCTAATCCACTTGATGGTGATCTTGCTTCCTTGCTCCAGCTTCCTTTCGTTCCTTTCGTTCAAGTACCTGAAACAAACATGTAAGAAACAAAATCAAACATGGTAGCATAAAATCAAAGCCAATATACTTAAAAGGTCAAGGAGTTCTAAGCTATCAAATGTAATATTACTCTCGATATAGGAAATAAACCATTAGTTGTATTAAAATAAAATTCAAAGAGAAATACAACCGAAGCCTTGATGTTGGAGATCTCCTTTGCGGTATCCAAGTCCCACTACATGCCTTTTCAACACTTTTTTCCTCCTCTAGCTTGACATGAAATGGCTTCCAAGCTCTAACTCTCTCTCCTCATGCTTTAGCTACCAAAGACTAGTCTTTTTTCATCTAAGACTAATCTTCTTCTATTAAAAGCTAAAGATTTCAGAATTTTGCAGCTGGTTCTATCTCTCCACCACTTTCACTATGTGTTGTATTGTAACCAAAAAGGGTAAGAGGAAGTGGTTTATATAGGGAGAGGAGGATAAGAATGAGATCCACTCAAGGGGAAGAAGGTCATATCACCTTTTTAAGGGGGAAAGAACCTTATATGGAGTTCTCAGCCCTTATCCAACCAAATGAACATCCAACACATCACCACTAGAAGTTTCTAGATGTGAAACTCCATTTCCTTTTATAAAAACAATCCAGAAGTAGACCAGTGCGGGTATTGGGCTAACAGTAGCATCGATCAGCACAAGTCACAGTGTAAAACTCTGCCATCAACACGGGTGAGACACTGGAAAAGAGCGTTGATCTTAAAAAATGGGTTTTAAGAAGGATTCTCTGGAAATGTTCTGAACGGAGTGGGGACTACTTTCTTCAAACTTCAAGGGATGTAAGAGCATAGGTTTCATAGTGAAAGTATAACACAGTAGTCACTACTAGGGTTCTCTAGGAGTAAGAACAGGGAGTGATAGGAGTGTGATGTATGAAATGTTCCCTCTGCGGATAGAGGCAACCCCTCTAGCCCTAGAGTGGGTCTAGTCATAGAAAGAAAAAACAATAGCTAATTTCTTTAAACAGTCATTATTGAAATAGCCTACCTCAAACCAGTGTTTGATGGAGCTTTCGTTGCGTTGCTTTAGTTATCGTTTCCTTCTCCTCGATGAGAAATTCACCTGAAACAACACAAGAGAACAACAGAACGTGTAATAAAGTACAACAATGATCTATTTACTTACAGAGTCAAGGAACCATAAGCTATCAAGTATATTTTACACAAGACATAGGAAATGAGCATTGATTGTATTAAAAAGGTTACAACCAAGCCTTGACGTCACAAGCTTTCTCGGAGGGTCCAGCCGGTATGTTTCTTCAAGAATTCACTCTCAAAAGGGTCTCCCAAGTAGATGATGACTCTCTCTCTCACTCACAAGAACTAATACAAGGCTAAGGCAATCCACAACCAATTTCTAAACTATCAGCAATTCACACTGCAAACTATCAAACTCACACCAAAGCTAGCTAATTTGCTCAATCCCAAAAACTAGCTGATCATAGCAATAGGGAGTGTTTTTATAAGAGGAGGAGCCTCCATAAATGAGGGAGAGGGAGCTTATCCTCAAGGGAGGTTTCTCAAAAGGTGGAACCACCATCCCAAAGGAGGAAAGGCGAACTCCCTTGACCCAACAACCAGTTCTAGAACCACCCAGAAGCATTCTGTTTGAACTAATTCGCCATATCTGGATCGTCGCAAGTCATACACTAGGGCTCAGTGACGACGTCGTAAGGAAGCAGTATATTTAGAGTCATTGTCATAAGAAATATCTTAAGGACTTACTCTGAGCCCTAAAATTCAACCATTGCAGGGAACAGATGTACCCCTACGATGACGTCGCGACATTATAGTTCATTACAGAGAATTGTCGTAGGCAAAATGAGGTTTACTTGCAACGATGCATAAACATGGGTAAAAGGGTCAATCTTTAGGATTAAAGAGCACTTGTTTAATATTATTGAATGATTAGGAAGATGTGGACACATTCATTTGATGTATGACACAATGGAGATGTCGCTCAGAGACTGACTTTATCCGAGATTAGGAGATATGAGGCCAGTGACAAATTACTGTGTAACAAGGAGAGTGACAAATTACTATGTAACACATAAGAATCGACATCTTGATTCTGCTACTCTCTTTCTGCCTCCATGTCTTGTATAACTACTAACTCTTCTATTTCTTGGACAATTTCTTGATCATATTGTTGTTTATTTTCCTATTCCTGTAGTTTATTTTGTCTTTCTTCTTCTGCTTGCTTCAGCATTGCTTTTTCTTCCTCCTTCGTTCTTAATTCTTCTTCTTGCATCCATCTTTCTTCCTATTCTCTCTTTTCCTGTTCTTCCTTTTGTATTTTGTCTTCTTCTTGTCTCTTCTTCTCTTCTTGTTTTTTCATCCTATTTTTCTCAGTTTTCATAACTGCTTTCAGAATAACTGGATCCTCTTTGAACTTGTGGATTTTATCCTTTGTTAGATATGAGCAACCTTCCTTTTATATGTAATGCTCACTAGGTTGCGCTTTTTTGGTTTTCTTGCTTCCAGAGTGGTATCCTACTCTAGATACACATGGGAAGGATATGCCTGGTTGACTAGTGTGTAGAGCCTAGAAACATTATAGTAGTTCTTGATCTTCTCCTCCTCTAGTCTAGAGTAGGCCCCACATGGCCAATTGAAATGTAAATTGGCATAGTGCTTCTTGCAAATACCTTTAGGATCATACTAATGATAATATATCATGCCAAACCTAAAGTTCTCCAATTATTTACCTTCAGCTTCTTTAACCTTTAGGTTCTTTATTTATGATCCTAGGCCAGGATGCTTTATTTTTCCACTATAGGACTACTGATAAGACTGTGGCAAGGTGATATATGATCTCTTGCATGACCAAATTATTTGTGGCATACCTCAGTAATAAGTTTGATGGTTTCTTGTAGCCAAACACCCTGAGGTAAGTGCCATCTAGTGAGGCAAACCAATTGGAAACTTTTGATACTGATTCCATTGCCTCACAAGACATGCAAGGGGGTTCCTCTTCGAAGATCATATGGTACAAGACTTTGAGGAAGTCGTCAGCCAACTTCTCAATGTGTCCTATGTAACTACACTTTGAAATCAGTTTGTAAATAATGTGAACATGAGGATCCTTGGGTGTCCATTTCCAATCCATGGGAAGAAAAAGATTTGGGCACATATACCATCCAATAGGTACCCAACCATGTAGAATTTAGCTTGCTTTCCCTTGGGTGGATTCTTTGCATTGTTTACATTAATCCTCAGTTGTTGAGCCAAAATATCTGACTAGTTGAATATCTTCCCCTCATTGAAAATTTGATGCAACATGTAAACCCATCCTTCAAGGAAGGTTTCAGTACTCTTTTGTCCATATATCTAGTAGCATAACACAATCAGGTACTGGAACACCTTTCTAAGAGATCTAATCTTGTAAGTATTACTAGGTGTCTAGCGGAACTTAGCTGGCTCTTTTACCCATGTCTTGATAACATCCTTGGTGTTTAAATAGCTAGTGACTACATAGAAGTGTGAATCCATATATCCCTCTAGATTAGGCAAGTGATACATGAAGTGAATTTCATGGGACAAATAAGAATCAATTTGTTTCCAAATGACACTACTGAGGGTCATGCTATTAGTATCCAAGTGTTTTAGAATCTATTTTATGACATATGCGCAAGGTAGGACCGGGAACCTGCAGGCAGCTCTGTGAAAACTTGATCTTTGGATGTTAATGTACACCTGTCTTTCCTCCATATTTGCCTTGAATTTTGTAGGTGTGAATTCATCTTTGACCATATACCATGTAATGTCAGAATCCTTTTCAATGAAGAGTTGAGTATCAAATAGAATAGGAATGGTAACTAGAGTTCTCTCAACCATTTCGTCGGTACTTATCTCTGATTTTTCTTCTAAGGTTGATCTCTTAAGAGGCATGATGATCGCTACTGAAGAGAAAGAGATGACATCAAAGACCTGCAGTACCTATAACCAAAAGATGCACTCATGGGAAAAATAAATTAGATTAAGCAGATCAATTCATCAACCAAATGTAAAGCAGAAACACACTAACTGGAGAGAAGAATTGCACAATTTATGGGCTTTGGGTGGAAGAATAGGCTCTTGAATTGCACACTACATAGTATCAGTAGCTAGGGAGGAAGCTTGAGGCTTGAGACTACGCAATGTGCAGTCTCAACTAGGCAGGAGAGAGAAGATTATGCATTGTGCAGTCTCAAAGACCAAGGCTTGGTCTTGAGGGCTGGATCTCTGCAATGCACAACTAGGAAAGCCAGTGACTACACACTATGCAGTATCAGAGGCCAAGGGTCAAGCTTTATGCTTGGATCTGTGAAATGCGTAATTAGAGACGTAGCAGTTGCTCAAGGATTGCACAGTTTTTCCCAGGAGAGAGAGATAAAGAGAAAAAAAATTCGAGATCTAATGTTCGGGTATGAAGAAGTGTATATAAGACTTAGGGTGAGTTAAATCAATCAACATCATGGTCCAGAACAGATCATGCAAAAGGAAAAACATGCATGCACAAAAAGACCCGGCAACGGCAAATACCAGTAGGAAAAATAAAGAAGGCAATTCGACACTTATAAAAACTGGACGATGGACCAAAAAAAACTTGTATAAGATAATAATAATACAAATACCAGCCACCATGAAAATAAATGGTGAAAATAACACTCACAAAGATAAAAACAGCAAAAGAAACCAAAAAACAACAAAATGCTATGCATGAGTAACTTACCCAGAAAAGTGTTGCAAACTGAATCCAAAGCTCCTTGATCTCATGGGGAAGGATAGAGCTCCAATTTCAAGTGTGAAAATGATCTCTACAATCATATATTATATAGATCTATCCCCCACTAGGTTAGGTAATGGTTTATGACGTGCATGCCTAAAATAAAGGAGAAATTGACTCTTGTCTTAAGATTGAAAATAGAAACTTTGTGCCACTTGTCAAACAATGATTGTGCATTACCTATTTTATAGGAATGATGTTGGCTTAAGGGGGCCTAACCCAAGTTCATACTTTTTTGCGCCAGCCAACAAAACCCTAACTGTTGGCCCTTTTGGCAACAATGTGCATAGCGCAGGATGTAGTCTCACGTGAAGCAGTAATCTTAGCCCTTATATCTCAGATCTGCCTTTGCGCAAATCTATGTCTTCCTATGGTCTACTACTGCAAATCTATGAGAATGAATCTTAGACCTTCATGAAGGTCTGCGATTGGACTTTATAGACCTAAAAGAAGCAGAATGACAACTTTCGTGCAGTGGATAATAACCTTAGATCTACCTCCATGCAGATCTACCCGATTCGAAGAGAGATCATAACAGATTTAATCATTACCTTCGCGGAAACAAACTATTACTTAGTTTATGCACAGATATTGAATATTCAATAGATTCGCACATTAATTACACTTCATTCCACACAAAACAGATCATTAATCTATAATGCATAACATGAACAAAAATATGAATAATACACAAAGGCAAGATATTTTTTCCAAAATTAGTCTTTATTAGATTCAACGTTCAATTTACAGACTCTTTCACCCCGCACACTCAGCTGTAGGGGTCCACACACTCAGTTGTGAACTTACCAAGGTCTTTGTGCACTCAGCTACAGGAGCCTTCTTGTTGGCTTGATGGGGCCTGACCCAGGTTCAGAAGTGTTTTAGCCAAACAAATCCCGCACTACCGGCCCTTTTGGCAACAATCCGTGGAGCGCGGACTGAAGTCTCACCCGAGGTAGTATGGGAGGGTGTTGGAACCAGGTTTCCGCACCCTAGGGATGTCTTGATGAGGTTTGGAAGGGTCACGAACCGATCTGCGCACTCACGCTACTCTGCATAGTTGTCTGGCCTTCGTGTAGCTTAGTGACGAGGCACTTCTTAGATTCTTATTATTAATGTGTTTATTATAGATCAGATCTAATTCTTAAGGTCTTTAATCAAGCATTCAACAGTTATAACCAGTGCGCACAACCATAAATCTTACAGATATGCATAAACATATAGATCTGTGACCAAATGCACAATATTTCAAACACACTTATCTTTATTAATCTTTTGTTCAGTACAATCAATTCCACCCTGAGCACTCAGTTACAGGGGTCCGCCCACATAGCTACAGACTCTACCAGGCCTCTGCACACACAGCTGCAGAGCCTACTCTAACTACTACCAACCACAACTCGGACTTACAAACTCAAAGTGAATATTCCCTTCACAAACCCATAATCCTCTGATCCAAACCCAAAGATAGATGCCTTCTACCCTTAGAACCTCACTCTATTTATACATTCCCATGGTCCGCGAACCATGGGCAGGCCGACTCGCTTTCTATTAGTTTACATTATTTTTGGGCGGACAACCCTTTGACTCAACTCATTACAATTCACACTCCGGGCACTTTGTGGAGCCTTTACCATACGTTTACCCAAAATTGTGGGCTTTAAGCCTCAAAACCATTACATGGGGGATCCACTACCCAACACTTCCCCTTTCACCTAAGTACAACAAAGAAACCTTTCTTGTCTCAGCAATTTCCCAAAACAATAATATTCTATCATACTTATCATCTCTAGACTTGCTATGAATCAAACATTTATAGCCTTTCTATTACAATACAATGGCCTGCAGCCTATGGGCGAGTCTCAAAACCAACCTATCACTTACCCATACAAGGGACTAAATCCCCTTTGAATCATACTTAGCTGCACACTCTGCTTCCACATTTCACAGATACTTTACATTATTTACAAAATTCTTCTCAAAAATTGGTTAAACTAACCCAAAATTGACCCTAGGGACCCTATCTTCTAACTCCATTAGTTGGGCAAGTCATTCCTCCAAGGTCTCGTGATCCACCATCTCCGTCAAAGTTGCAATACATAAACTTGGCACAATATACTCCATAGGATCACTACTTCAATCCCATAGACCAACCTAAATGGTGATTGGCCTGCCAACTTCTTACAAGTCATCCTATATTCCCATAGCACTATCGGTACACACATATCCCAATCATTTCTTTGTGCATTACAAACCTTTGCCAACACATTCTCTAAGATTTTGTTAAATTCTTCCACTGTTGCATTCGCATGTGGGTGATAGGGCATGCTCTTTGCATGATACACTTGGAATTCCTCAAGCATCACACTAATCATTTCATTCAAGAAATGTGTACCCCTATCACTCATCAACACCTTAGGGCATCCAAACCATGTTAAGACATATTCAAACAAAAACTTCGCGGTGGTGGTAGTTGTACAATCCTTCACTAGTTGTGCTTTTGCCCATTTCGTTAAGTACTTTGTTATGATAATGCTATACCGTGTGCCTATCTTCTTACCTGGTGGTTGTATTGGACCTATGAAATCAATGGCCTACTTATCAAATACCTGCAATGAAACCTAAGGATTTAAAGGCAATTCATCTCTTTGCGAAGGCTTTCCTGTCCTTTGGCAAGCATCACACACCTTGCAGTATGCCTTAGAATCCTTATGTAATGTCAGCCACCATAATCCAACGTGTAAAATATTTTGCACAGTCACTTTTCCTGCGTAGTGTCCTCCTACCACTCCTCCATGTGCTTCAGCAAGGATACTAGCACATTCAAACTCAGGAACATACCTTCATAGTATTTCATATGTTCCCATCTTATACAAGTGACCCACAATCACTGAAAAATCTACAGAGTGGATGACTAATTCCTTCTTCTACTGAGTAGAATATCCTTCTGGGGTTGTATCCATGGTTAAAAACTGAATGATATCCGTAAAATGGTCATCCACGATGCTTACCACAAATATTTGCGCATCCAACAGTCCTTCCTCCAAACTATTTGGTTCTTCACCCATTTCAATTCTTGACAGATGGTCTAGTCCTGCATTTAGCCTTCCAGGCTTCACAATCACTTCAAAGTCATATTCTTGAAACAACAATAACCATCGGTAGATATTCCCCCCCAACACAGGCTTATTGACCAAGTACTTCAACGTGGAGTGATCTGTATACATTTTAAAGTGTCCACCCAACAAATAATGTCGAAAATTTTGCAGCATGTAGACCATTGCCAACCCTTCACGCTCCGTAGTGTTATATCTCTTCTTATCCGTTGATAACTTTATTCTTGCGAAGGCTATTGGATGATCAATTTCTCCTTCTCCTTCCTATGTTAATACCTCTCCTAGCACAATGCAAGAGGCATCTGCGTGCACATGGAATTCTTTCTTCCAGTGTAGAAACACCAAAATAGGCGCAGTTACTATCTTTTCCTTCAAGACATCCAAATTGTGCTGACAGTCTTCATCCCAACAAAACATTACATCTTTGTTCAATAATTTGTCCATTGTCGCGGTTATCTGAGCATATTCCTTGATAAACTTTCTATAATACCTAGTGTGTCCCAATGTCATGTGTAGCTGTTTTACATTCCTAGGAGCTTCCAAATTCACAATCACAACGATTGTCGTAGGGTCCACCATCAATCCTTGCTTACATACAACATGAACAACAAATATTCCAAAGGGCACACAGTATATGAACTTCTTTAAATTCAGTGATCTGATACCTTCGACATGTATACATCATAAGGCGCAGGCTCGCAACATGGTGCTTCACCAACCCAACACAGTCCAGTCATCAAAATAAACCTCCAAAAACTTATGGATAAATTCATTGAACGCTACAATTACTACTCAGGAGAAAATTGCAGGCGCGTTCTTCAATCCGAATGGCATTACTATATATTGAAAGCAACCCCACTCTGTTGCAAAGGTTGACTTGCTTCGATCGTCCAACACGATTTTTATTTGATGATATCTCGAAAATCCATCAATAAATGAATAAGCCTCTTATCCGCCAACATTCTCTAATACTTCATTTGTAAATGGTGTTGGAAATGGATCATGCACGCATGCATCATTCAACTTTCTTAGATCTACGCATATTTGGATTTCACCTTTCTGTTTCTTCTCTTGGACCACCATTGGGCTTACCCATTCAAATTCCTATACTGGTTCAATAATACCAGCATCCAGCATCTTATGCAGTTCTTGGTGCGCCTTTTCTTTATACTTTGGATTTAGCCGATAAGGTCTCTGCTTAATAGGCTTCACATCCAGCTTCAACATAATCTTCATAACACCTAAATCTTCGACGATCCCCTTCAAATATGAAAACTTTGTTGGGAAGAGATCTTGGTATTCGCACAGCAGTTCAACTACCTTATCAACTGTATCTTCATCCCAATAGTCTCCTATCTTCATGAACTTAGGCTCTACTTCAGATCCAATATTTACTTGTCTAGTTTTTGAAGGTTCTGATATATCTGTGTTCGTATATTTTGGTCCTTCGACTTTTTGTTTTCCTTCTGTCTCTAAAATGTTAATATTACATGGGTCTTCTTCTTTCTCTTCAGCAGTCACATTGTAACACTCCAGCGGATGGCACGACTGTGTACTCCAATCCGGCTGAGCCCATTCTACCAGCTCCTTAGGTGTTCTGAATATAGCTTTTTTTATCTGCTGGAGTGCTTCATTAATGCACTCAAATCCATCCTCAAAGTTGAAAGTTAATAAAAAACTCTCCCTTAAGGTGTCCCATTCAGTTGTCCCATGGTGAAGCTCCGTCTCCAAATACTAGTTCATTGGAATTTTATCTAAGGTATGACAGAAAATGTGCACCCATTCTAGTTGTGGTTTTGTTCCCCAAGCCTTAGTCCATCATGCCAAATGATCGTGCAGATCATCCTTCCCACCGTATTTTACATCTCCACATATCTAAACCTTAATTTCATCATGCTTTTGTATTCCTTCCATCCAACGAAGCTCTCCTTGTGCGTACGCCACCAACGGGCAGGTGTACCACGCAGCGCCAACTCTAGTGCCTAGAAGCAATGTTCTTATGGTACTTCCCTTTCAAATTCATCTAGAAACAGATCCACATCATTCAAACCATCATAATGTGAAAGCTTCCTTACCTTAGTCAAGACACAGTGTAGTGACTTGGTCATCATATTGCAATGGAGTGTAGATACTTCATGCAACTGCTTCTGCCAGTGTTGAAGCTCTTCATCTGAATCTGAGATGGAGGAATTATCCATGTCCCACGGAATTCATCCATCGGCTATAGGATTGATCCAATCTTCATTTCATGTTGTGATCTTGTATATCTCATCCAGATCATCATAACTTTCCACAAAGTTGCGAACAGGTTGAGTATAGCGCGCTCCTTCAGAAGAGTCTAGTGGTACTACAACCCTAAGCGGCTTCCTTTCAAATGTCATCTTCCACTTCTTCAAGTTGATTACCACGTCCATATCAAAAGCCCAATCAATTCCTAGTAGCGCGGGGTATGGATTACCATCATCTACTATTTCAATGACCTCAAAGTCAATTAGTGCACTTGTGCCCTCAATGTCCACCGTCACACCGTATAAGTGCCCCATTGGAATAATAGTTTGTTGATTCTCCATGAGCAACTTAATAGGAGACCACTGCAGTGCAGGTCACCCCATCCTTTCCCATGTCTGCTTAGGTAGGACATTTGCATCAGATCCCAGATCCAAGATTACCTAGTCCATTTAGTAGTCTCCTATTTGCGTAGTCAGCCTCATCTCGTGCCCCCGTGCACTTCTTATGCTTACCAATTTTCCTTACGGTTTGTTGTTCAACAAGATTCTTTTCTTTATTTGTGAACTTTTCAATTAACTCTTACAACCTTCTACTTCTTTCTTATCGTGCAGTAACTTCATACAGGTATTCAAAAAAGTATCTAGTAAAGAAGGAACTAACTCTTGTGTCATACTAGTTTCTGGCATTTTCTCCTAGCTTCCTAAGGTGGAGGCCTCAATGAAGTTCTTCTTTGCTTCCATCAAGGTCTCTTTAGCTCGATTAAGATCAAATTCTACTTCCTTCACAACAGCCTTGCGCACCCACCCGTCATCCTCAGGCTACTTGCCTTTATCCGCACGAGTGGCCATACCACTTCTTGTTACTATATTTATGCTATGATCTTCTTCGCAAGGATCTTCCCTCATCATTTGAATGTTCTACCTAGGTTTTTGGGGTTGCATCTTATTTTCTTGCATCTTCACCATAAGGACCAAACATTCCTCTATCACATGGTCAAACTATTGACAATACTGACATGACATATGCATGGGGTTTGTACAATCTCGCATGAAGTGCCCTACTTCGCCACAGCTATAGTAGATTACCTTCCCACACCCTCGAATAGTTCCTCCCCCTCTTCCTTGTCCTTGGCCTTGGAATCCTCCGAATGCTGCTCTTGTGCCCTGATCCTAAGGTTAGTTCTCTACTTGCATTTAGTAGGTAGGGGTTCTATCCATCATCAGCTCATAACTTCTACATTGGCATTCATCATGACCTACAGATTTGCAGAAATTGCAAAACAACTACTAAGGGGTCTAGACAAACTTCTATAGTAGATGGAAATTATCAGTTGCGTGTTGTCTTGTAACTTGAAAGATAGTGCACCACAGCACAGCTCCCGCGCTTAGCCCAACATTATTCTATGGTTTCAAGAGAACAGGCCCTCCCCCTATAATATAGTTCTTATAAACTGGGCAATGGTCCTTATCGTGTCCATGACTCTTGCACTTCAAACATCATACTTTAGCACGCACCTCTCGCTGGGATTCCTTTCATTTCTTCAAGGTCTGCAACTCCAAGTGCAGGATTTCCAGCTGTGAGTGAATCTATTGCACTCCTAAGTTTGTATCTTGTATGGGCAAGGCATCCAACCTCATCGCAATTTCTAAGGCTTTAGCTTGCGTTGCTATCTTTTGTGTTGACAGAGGCACTCTCAAGTGCAGCAAGAGCGACACTATATACTAGTCGCATTGATGGGAATCCATAATTACCATATTGGCTTGCCTAATTAGGCATTTCAACCTCTAATCGAAATCCCAAGGTGTCTCATCTACCTTTTGTCGAATTTCTTTAAACTCAGTCACCGACTACGCCTCTGACTTAGGCTTTCTGAACTCCTTGTTCAAAGCTTGTTGGGTCTTTGTCAACGTCGCACTAGGGTTATCAGTGAAATACTTGATGTACCATTTTAATTCTCAATATTGTAAGGCTATAACCGGTCACACTTTCTTGATGCTATCAATTGTAATCTATTGTACCATCCATATAGCTCCCACGACAAACTAGAACTCTTCAGGATCTTCACTCTCTACTCCTTTAAAAATCGACATCTTCATCATGTTCACCATGTTGAATGGTGGTAGTGGAGGTGGAGGAGGTGAAGGTGTAGGCGTATGAGGTGGAGGTGGAGGCGGAGGTGGAGTGGATGGATGAGGTATCCTCGGGATACCCTACGTAATTAACTGAACTTCACTTCACGGCGTAGTCAGCACTATCCCTTCATCATCACTTGAAGGGGGTTCAATGAGCGGACTGTATTATGAGCTTGATCCTTCATTTCTTCTAAAGAATCTCCCACTTCGCATAGCCCCAAACATCAAGGTAACTGCATAACCCTATTTTCACATAATAACATTTTAATCCAAGTCTTTAATGATTTCAAATACTTACCTCACAGTCCCTTAAATAGCCTTCGTTCCGCTTCGCTATAGCTAATATTTCTATCGATCATGAAATAAGTCACAAAAATTCCCAGTGTGTGATCAATCCAATGATCCACAACCCGTGCGATATTACTTCCTGATGCCTCCAGACGTCACACCAGTTCAGGAGTCCACACTATAGGGTCGTTAAGCCTCCACGTTCCTTGACTATCAACCAATTTAGACAACCACTAGTGTATTTTGTCAATGAAGAAACAAAAGAATGCATTGGTTTTGTCTATGTATAAATATATCTGCAACCACTGCTCCTTGGATAATTTAGGGCTCCTGTTTTCTTGAGCCGTGAATGCGTTCATGTTTCGGTCAATCCACTTTCAATCTCTTTTTTCTTAGGAAACCATCTATCACACATCTCTTAGATAGATCCATGTCCTGACAACAGAACCATTTGTTGGCTTAAGGGGTCCTGACCCAGGTTTAGAGTTGTTTGCGCCAACCAACAAAACCCTAATTGTTGGCCCTTTCAGCAATAACCTGCATAGCGCAGGTTGCAATCTCACCTAAAGCATTATTAGGGGATGCTAGAACTAGGTTTCTGCATCTAGAGATCGTGTGATAAGTAATATTAGCCTTGTAGCTCAAATCTACCTTCACGCAAATCTATGTCTTCCTATGTTCTGCTACTGTAACTCTATGAGAACAGCTCTTAGACCTTCAAAAAGGTTTGCGATTGGATTTTATAGGCCTAAAAGAGGCATATTGACAACTTTCACATAGTGGATGATAACCTTAGATCTACCTTCACACAGATCTACCCGATTCGAACAGAGATCATAACATATTTAATCATTACCTTCGCAGAAATAGGTTATCACTTAGTTTATGCATAGATATTAAAGATTCAATAGATTCACGTAGCAATTACACTTAATTCAACACAAAATAGATCATTAAGCGATAATGCATAAATTGAACAGAAAATAAGAATAATACACAAAGGAAAGATATTTGTTCCAAAATCAGTCTTTATTATATTCAGTGTTCAATTTACAGACTCTTTCACCTTGTGCACTCAATTGCAAGGTACTGCGCACTCAGTTGCAAACTTACCGAAGTCTCCACACACTCAATTGCAAGAGCCTTCCCTTTTCACCTAAGTACAAGAAACAGATCTTTCCTATCTTAGCACTTGCCCAAAACAATAATCTTATATCTTACTTATCATCTCTAGACTCGCTATGACTCAAATATTTATAGCCTTTCTATTATAATACCACAGCCTGTGGCCTATGGTTGAGTCTCAAAACCAACCTATCACTTACCCATACAAGGGGCTAAAGCTCCTTTGAATCCTACTTAAGTGCACGTTTCGCTTCCACATTTCACGGAGACTTTACATTCTTTATAAAATTCTTCTCAAAAATTGGTTAAACTAACCCAAAATTGACCCTAGGGACCCTATCTCAATAAATGAGAATTATCTTACTCTGGGAAACTATGCAGTGTCACTGGCAAAAGGGACTGCACAATTCCCAACAATAAGGGATTGTGCAGTTCACTGACTTAGTGGATTGTGTAGTCTTGACTCTAAGAGAGAGATTGCGTAGTTTGCATGCTCAGTGACTTCTTGTCTTTAGGGTTATGTAGTTTTGAACCTAAATGTGTGTTGAGATCCTAAAGGGATTTTGCAGTCTCCAATGGTAGGGGATTGCACAATTCCTAGAGGGAAGACTGGCAGTTGGTGCAAGATCAAGGAAAAAGTTAGCTTTTGTTAGAAGTGGCTGAGTGAAGTCATCACAAGCACTACATGCAAAGAAAAATAATATCGACAGTAAACAATAAGAGGATCACTTGATGACTGTGAAAGATAAGTTCTTATGAACAAAAGGTAAGCTCCAAAATTAAGGCATAGGAAAAAAATTCAAGGGAGATTGTAGCAACTACAACACAATCTTATGGTGTTTGTGTTCCTAGTATTATGTAAGCACTATATTAATTGAATAAAATTTGTAATGCTAGTATTACTCAAAGAAAAATGGGATAATATATAGATGAAGGGTTGGATGGTTTCTTATTTCTCAATGGCTTAATGTTGTAATTATCAAAGGAAAAAAATGATCCACACTCTTTAATATAAAAAAATTAGAAAAAACCATGGAAGATCAATTGAAAAAGAGTCAGCAAATGCTTCAAAATGATGAATCCAAGACAAAATCATGTGAGAAGTGTTGCAAATTTTACAAGTTCGTGTAGACTGAAGTTCATCTAGATTGAAATTGGATCTCATAATGGTTGATCAATGTCAAAAAAAAATTGTGTTAAATTATTTATGTAATGTCAACATTCAATGTCTTAATTAGGGTTTATTTATTCAATATATATTAATTATTTAATGTATATTAATTAGGTAGTGTGTGTGTATATATATATATATATATATATAATATATTAATTACATAATATATGGATTCCTTATTATATATGATATAATAATATAGTTTTTTATTTGTTTGCATTTCATGATGTTGATGGAAAGATATTTCTTTGAGCTTATTGAAACAATATTCATGGGGAAAGCCTGATATAATTTTAACCATAGACTAATAAGTGGAGTGGTAAACCATTTGAGGTACCACCTATTGTAGCGGCTACAACCACCCTCCAAAATTTTTCCTTAGCTTTGTTTTGGAGCCTCCTTACCAACCTTCCTCAACAGCATGTCTTACCTTGTCAAGTACACAAGCTTCAGTGTTTTTCTAGCAGATTGCCATCCCGTGCATTAGATCTTGTTGCATCCCCCTCACAGGATGTTTCTTCGGACTCGGTTTAGCTACAATATGAGCATCTCCCTCAATAAATTGCACAATTCTGGAGGGGAACCAGCCTTCCCTCCAAAAATTGTGCAATTATGTTTTGCAGCCTATTGGGCTCCAAATTGCGCAAATCTGCCTGTCAAGCTTCACTAAGAAAATTGCGCAATTCCTCCCAGTAGGGCTACTCTGCCCAAAAATTGCACAATTCTAGGCAGCATTTAGTTGCTCAGCCTAGAAATTGCACAAACCTTCTAGGAAGCCATCCCAGCTCCCTCCTAGAAATGCGCATTTTTTTCCCTCAGTTAGGCAGGTTGTTGCATGTGCCATTGACTTGACTAGTTCCACCTAGGACCGGGAAAACTTGGCTTGCATGCGTGGGCTACTTTTTCGTGGAATAGAAAAGATAAACATGCAAAAATCATCCCTAGATTTTAGGGAGATATTTTTAGCAGTTGGAGGTTACATGTAAAGATCATTTTAGAATCTTTTCTCCAAATGTCACTTTTTCCTAGATTTGTGGCACGTGCGTCATGAGCCTTAAACTTATTTATTCAACACTTCAAAGCTCACTTATTCACATTGATCTTGGAGCTCTAACATCCCACAGCACATCCAGGAGTCTTCGACACATCCAGCTCAGCTATTCACGGGTAGGTCGTCTTAAGTTGTATTTTGTAGCATTTTTGTCACTTTTAGTGTTTTGGCTTGTGTGAGTGTTGTTTGCTTGATTTTTGTGAACGTTTGCTATCATCTACATGCATACTATCTTTTACTACCGCCATTTCAGTTTTCGTTACCATCTCACTATTGTCACATGCATGAAATTGTTTTGCACGAATGATCATCGATTTAGCGACTCGCTTCATCCACATGCATGTTGTTCCATTTTCTGAATCTTTCATTCATTGTTTGCATGCACTATCATTCACTCTTGCTTACACTTAGTATCACCATGCAATCACATTCACATTTGCTTTCAGTTTCCCGTCGGCGGGTCTGGGTAGCCTTGGCCTGAACTCTGCCTCACCAAGACAACATTACGCAATCCTGAGAGGGAAGGATCTGTCTTCCTCTCAGGAAATGCACATTTTTGCCCAGTGACTATCCTCTAGTCTTGCATTGCACAATTCTGAGGGACAGTGACTGCTGGCTCAAAAAATTGTGCAATGCAATCACTGGGCCTACAACCATTGCCAGCTGAAATTACGCATTTGGCAGTTCCAGCAGCCAGCAAGCCAGCCTAGATTGCACATTGCACAATTCTAGTAGCCATCCAGCCTCCCTAGACAACCTAGACTGCCTTTTTCACAGTTCTGGTAGCTAGTCTCCCAACCTCAAAAGAAAAATTGCGCAATCCTTGCCAGTCAATCCCCAGGTATGTTACATGTCATTCATCAGTTTTCTTTGGTTTTAGCTGACATAGTTCTTGCCATGCATGTCACTTTGTCTCCAAATCTAGCAGGTTTTCATCTACCTCTTAGCAGTTTAGGACCAATGGCCTCTAAGAGAACAGGATCAATGAACACTTACGGAAGTGCAACTGGAGCAGCAGTTGAGCGAGTTTCTACAAGTCTGTTGATCTATGAAGGCACCAAGCTAATTGTAGACAATGACATCAAGATGAAGTGGCAAGAGGTCAATGATGCATTTCCAAGCACATTTGGGGAAGACCTCGAAGACCTCCAAGTCTATGTGAACATCCACAAGTTTGGTTTCTACCTGATTGCATGCAGATATCTTGTGCTCCCATGCATTGGATCATCTCGCACACTGATCCTGAGAATATGACATTGAGCAATGTCAATGGGATGGAGATTTTTACCTTCATGGCCCAAGATTATGATGAGATGTATCATATTTCAAAGCCCATGAACACCATGGAGACACCCTTCAGCATACCCAGCAGAAATGACAACTCCGGAGACATATTGAAGAACTGGGTGAAGGATTCGGCTAAATTCAGGATGACACCCAACCAGGTCTACAAGATGAATATACTGTGAAATATGTATCAATACTTGGTCATCTTCACATGTCATCTGTATGGCCAAGAAAGCACAGAAACCTTCCCACAGAGTTGGGTGATTGCATTGGACCAACTAGCCAGAGAAGGAAAAGCATGCAACTGTTCTGACATGTTGGATCAACAGCTGAAGGAACAAGTAGCAAGGTCTCAACAACCAATTCCTCTACGACCGAAGGCCACAGCAGGTCCAAGTGCAAGGCCTGCACTATGGTGTGTTATATGTCAGGTAGCATGGAAACATATGACTGATAATTGCAATTTGCTACAAAAATTTGTACAAACACCACAACAATTGTTCTACAATTTTTATCAATCAGTAGGCCATGATGAACACAATTGTTGAATTTACGAATTGATGATGGATAGGACACCCGCATATAGAGTATAGAGAGAAACGCAACCTCCAAACCAAGGCATTGAGGGAATGCGAGGTGAGTAGGTGCGGTCGAGGCTGAGGTGGAGGATGGCCTAGGAGAGGCCGAGGATAGCTGACTTCTTACAATTGCGGAGGCCCAAGACCCTACACAAGGGACTATCTGAATCTGACATGAATGTCATGCCGCTGCTGTACTTAGTTTGACCATGCGACTAAGGATTGCTCAATATTGTTGGCTAAGATTCGCAAAAAGGGGGCACAACCTCTGTAGCCAATGAAGAACCTCCAGATGATGAGGGCTAAGCTTCGCGAGGAAAACCCTAAGGTAAAAATTATGCTGCGGAGTGGAATCATGACTCGGGAGGATAAAGGGAAGTATCCTGCAGAAGGTGAATGGGTCCGAAAAGGACCAAAAAATGAGACTGGGTTTGATTTGGAGTGCACAAAAAAAACATTTATGGAAGCAAAGAAAAGCTTTGTTGAGGCCTCCACCTCTGGAAGTCAGGAGAAACCAGTTGAAGAAATGGACCCATCCATGATTACCACGTTCTTGGAGACTTGCATGAAGCTTCTCCGTGACAGTAAGGCCATGAAGGGCCTACAGGAACTGATCAATTGGTGTGCTGGTAAGGATGGTGCTACTAGTGAACTGCGCATAGTCAGGAAGCTTAGAAAGCACAAGGCAAGGACTAGGCGGGAGATGAGACTTACCACGCAGATAGGGGAATACAAGATGGACCAAGCTATCTTGGATCTAGGGTTTGACGCGAATGTTTTGCCAAAATATACTTGGGAAAGAATGGGGAGTCCTGCACTCCAGTTTTCTCTATTACAGTTAAGAATGGAAAATCAACAAAAAATTATCCCAATAGGGAGGCTGCAAGGGGTCACAGTTGACATTGAGGGCGCAAGCGCACTCGCAGATTTTGAGGTAATAGAGATTGTGGATGATAGAAATCCCTACCCTGCGCTCCTTGGAATCAATTGGGCCATTGACATGAATGGGGTAATCAACCTGAAGAAGATGAAGATGATATTTGAAAACAAGTCACTCCGTGTAGCGGTGCCACAGGATCCCGTGGAGAAACCACGCTATACAGAACCAGTCCAAGATTGTGAAAGCGATGACGATCTAGACCAAATTTATAAGATAACAACGCAAGACCAGGATTGGGTGAACCCGAGAGTGGACGGATGCATTTCATGGGATCGTGAAAGCTCCTGCATGTCAAATTCGGATGAAGAATTAGAGCATTGGCAGAACCGGCTGCATGAAGTTTTGACACTGCATTGTAATATGATGACCAAGTCATTGTGTTGTGTGTCATCCGAAGTCAGGGATCTGTCTCATTATGATGGACTAACTGTTATTGATTGCTTCTTGGATGCATTTGAAAGAGAAGTACCAAAGAAACATCGCTTCCAGGCCTTGGACTAGGTACTGCACGCTACACCTACAAGATGGTGGGGTATGCACAAGGATAGTTTCAGTGATTGGCATGACTATAGGAGGATGATGAGAATATGTTTTGGGCAACCAAAAGTGCAAATGACAGATAAGTATGATGGAAGATATGACCGCACAATCACCTGACTAAATGGAATAAGGCTTATGGCATGGAGCCCCAGCCTAAATGGGTGCATCTGTTTTGTCATACCTTAGGCATCATACCAATGAATTGGTATTTGGAAACCGAGCTCCACCATGGCACTGAATAATGAGACATCTTGCGCCAGGGATTTTCAATGATGTTCAGCTTTGAGGATGGGTTTGATTTTATTGACGCAATGCTACAGGAGGTTAAAACAACAATCTTTAGGATACTGCAAGATCCTTTCGACCTAATCCAACCTAATTGGACTCCCCAGCTGAGCCATGCAATGGAATGCTATAATGTGACTATTGAATAAGAAGACGAGGACCCCCGCAAAGTTAATATTACAGAAACTGAAGGTCATCGCAAGGTTGAAGGTACGTAGATAGAGGATCCTGACATAACCGTACTGCTGAAAACTAGGCAGGTCAACATTGGCACAGAGGCAGAACCAAAATTTGCAAAGATTGGGGACTATTGGGATGATGCGATAGTAGACAAGGTCGCTGAGCTCCTCCGTGAATATCAGGATTTGTTCCCCACAAAGTTTTATTATCTAAAAGGGATAATAGGAGACCTGGGTGTCATGAAGATCACCCTAAAACTGGACGTGAAGCCTATAAAACAAAGACCTTACCGCCTTAATCCTAAGTATAAGGAAAGGGTTCGTACTGAGTTGGATAAGATGCTCGTGGTAGGAATTATTGAACTAGTAGAATAATTAGATTGGGTAAGCTTGTTCGTCGTTCTGGAAAAAAAAACAGAAAGAAAAAATAAGGATATGTGTGGATCTCCAGAAGTTGAATGATGCTTGCGTGCATGACCCCTTCCCAACCCCATTCACTGATGAAGTCTTGGATAATGTAGGCGGCCAAGAAGCATACTCTTTCACTAATGGGTTCTCTGGGTATCATCAGATCAAAATCACGCCTGAAGATAGAAGCAAGACGACCTTTCTGATGGAATGGGGATGTTTTCAGTATATTGTAATATACTTTGGGCTGAAGAATGCGCCCACAATATTTTCACACGTACTCATTGTGGCATTCAAAGACTTCATTCATAAGTTCCTGGAGGTGTACTTTGATGATTGGACAGTGTTTGGATTGGTCAAGCGTCATGTGGCAAGTTTGTGTTTAATGTTAGATACGTGTCTAAGATACCAAATCACACTCAATTTGAAGAAGTGTCTAGTTTTTGTCCCTTTTAGGATCCTGCTAGGGCATGTGGTGTGCAAACAGGGATTGATGGTAGACCTATTATCACTCCAGGAAACTCTCCTAGGTTGCAGCTCGGAGATGCCCGGTAACATGTAATCTTCAATATTGTTCTCTAAACTATTGGAATAAATAATGGTTTGGATCAAGCTATATAACTATTTCAACTCTGTTATTACTCAGGAAATGCATGAACACCCTCAGCCTACAAGGCTTTAGACCACTAATGCTCAATAGTTTGTAGATTAAGTGAATGAATGGAGAATACTAACCATACCAGCAGATACATACATAAACATATGATGGCCAGCTACAGAAAGTAAATGAAACTTGCAAATCTAATACATCAATGCAGAGATAAGATGACAGTTATCTGGCATTAGACACAAAAGAAACTTGAATAGCATGTTCAAGTGCAAGCTTAGAACAGAAGAGAAATTGGGATATTGAACATATAACAGCAAAAGAAGCTTGTATTACTGATGAATGAAGATGAGAAGCTTGAGTAGCAGAGTCTCCATAGTCTCTAGGAGTTGAACCCTTATTACATTTAGTTTCCAGCCTTTTATAGGCCCTTTACAATGCTCTGTGGCTTTCAGAGGTCTCCAGCTATCCTAACCTACCCCCTTTGGCTTTAACTATCTGATTGCGTATAAGGACACAGTTCTCCTTCCATCACGAAAATGGTAATTAATTTTGGTACAGCGCTACCCTGTTAAATGGTTGGTTTGCTCGTGTAGTGAGGCTCCATGACTATTTATTTATATTTGGTTGCATCGTGCTGTGTCCTTCCTCTTTAGGCCATGTTTTCTGGTATTTCAGTTCAGCAGCCTGACTGTCACAATACTGACAAAGTCAACCACCATCCTCCTTGGGTGACTGATAAGAAGTAGAGTACGAGGTGCATGGGCGGTTGGACATGCCAAATCGGAAGAACAAAGTAATGCCAGAGCATCGAAGGACAAGTGGGTAGCTGTTGGATGTATTAAATTGGATGGATAGAGTAATGGCAGGGTGGCGGAGGACAAGCGGGAGCGATCATGAATGAGGGCCACTGGATCGAAAGAAATGGACGGAGGAGATCGATTGTAGGAGGCTTGCAGTCTTTGGTGGGAGTGGAATAAGTCTGAGTCGTTGGATCTCGGGTGGACAGATCTGACAGTAATCGGGCAGAAGAAGTGCTCGGCAGATAACGGTTGGGGGGCGGTTTTCTAAGGCGGGAGCAGTTTCCATCGGGCGGGCATCAGGCGGTAAGTGGTAAATATCAGAGCCCGCCCGATTCCATGCAGCGGATGACACGTAGTGGCGGAGGAGAGAGAGGAAACCACCCTCATCGGGTGGGTATTCCTTGTGCTTATTGCTTGTGCGATATGGATGACAGTCGTCGATCTGGGCAGGGCAGATCAATGGTGGTGGACGATCATGCATGTTGCCGTGGGCCCCGCCGGATTTCAAACTTTATGTGCTTCTCTCCACAAGTTCCATCGGGTCTGGTATTGTGGCCTATGGCCTATCAGCAGATCTAGGTCGTGGATCAAAACCAGATCCAACGGCTCAGATGCGTCCCCCGTTGCCTCCACTGAAGGTCTTGCCTCTGGTGCTTTTTCAATATTTTGAAGGCTTGGGGAGACCATTCCCACTTAAAATCATAACAATGAACCTCAAGACTAACACTGGCTCCTTCTGGGGATGAAAGCCTCCCTGTGAGGTTTCAAGAAATGTAGAAACAATGCCTTTCCTATAAACAACAAGATCAAATCTACCTCCTAGTGTTCCATTGGGCATGGAGTCTATTTTGTAGAAAAATGAAAAATATATATATATATTTACAATTCTAAGGCTTTTAAAACCTTAAATGAAATAAAGTTGGAGAAATGGCCCACTGATTGGGCCATCAAAAACACTTCCCCCTTCTAGATTGTGTAGGACAAAGGTGTTGTTTGTCTGAGCCTGAGCAATGATAAAAGGTCTTGTCCACAAGGCATCAAATTTTCCATGATTACCCTACCTTTCCTTGAATGCATCCCACTTGAGGACCCAATCACCAACCTGAAAATTGTCCATCTTTTCCTTTTTATCAAAGACTTCCTTGATCTTCTTTTGATGCATTGTTGACTTCTCAATCAGTTGTTCCCTGATCTGCTGGACTTCAACCAAGTCACTCATCCTCCTTGCCATGTCATTTTCTTCATCCTGCTCCTCTTGCAAGAACTTGGCCACAGGGAGGGTCAATTGGATAGGAAAAACAACCTCAGTACCATACACCAGCTTGAATGGAGAGTTCCCTATGGATTTCTTGGTGGTAACTCTATCAGCCCATAGTGCAAACTTCAGCTTGGAATCCCAGCTCCTTTTGTTGTCTTCCAGTAGTTTTTTGATTATCCTTACTAAGCTCTTATTGGATGATTCTACCAAGCCATTTCCTTGAGGATAATATGAGGTAGAATGCACCAATTGAATACACATTGATTCAAACATGTCCACCAATTCCTTCGCTCTAAAAGCTACTGCATTATCAGTGACTAGTTTGGTTGGGTAGCCAAATCTAGTGAAAATATTCTCAGTTAAGAACTTCATGACAACCTGGTGATCAACCTTCTTAGTGGGTATAGCTTCAATCCATTTGGTAAAATAGTCAGTGGCTACTAAGATCCACCTATGCTAGCCACTGGAATGTGGATTAATCTCCCCTATGAAATCTAAACCCCACTGCTAGAAGGGACCATTGGTGTGTATTGGCTTCAAGGGCAGAGATTTCATTCATTATCTCCATGTAAACCTCTAGAATTTGTCACAAGACTTCACAAACGAAAACACATCAGAGAACAGAATAGACTAATAATACCTAGCCCTTAGGATCTTGTGGGCTGTGGTTTTCCAATAATTATGCCCTCCACTAATGCTAGAATGAAACTAGTGCATGACTTCCACAGATTGTTCTTTGTCTAGACATCTCAAGAAGATTCCAGATGGGTCCCTCCAATAAAGAAGGTTCTTATTAATACAAAACTTGGTTGATCTGAGCTTAATGGTCCTGGCCTGACCTGAGATAATCCCTGGAGGGACTTCTAGCTTCAATAAGAAATGAGCTATACTGGAATACCACTCACAAGTGGCCAAATTCTCAGCCAAAGACTGGTTCTATTTGTGCTTTCCTGCTACTTCTTCTGTTTGCTCTCCATGTGAATTTAAACTCATGCAATTTATGTCTAGCAGACTGCAATTTTCCTCAGCCATAAGCTTAGCCAAGCCTTGGCCTTTGACAAGCTTGGTGGGCTTCACCTCTATGTTGAATTCTATGAGTTTTGCAATCCATTTGGCTCTTCTTCCATCAACATCTGGCTAGGTTAGGACATCCTTTACTGAAGTTGAAGGTACATAGGAAATCACCTTAGAGTGGAGAATGTAAATTCGAAATGCTTTTAAAGACTTTATAAGAGCATATGCATGTTTTTCAATAAGGTCATACCTTAATTCAACATCCCTCAAAGTTTTGCTAAAGAAGGCCACTGGGTTCTCTACACCTTCACCATTTTTCTGCAACAAGACTACTGCTAGCATATCATAAGAGGCGAAAGAGAAGATATAAAACTCCTTGGTGTAGTCTGGGCTGATTAAAGTGGGAGCTTCCATGATAGCTCTTTTGATGGCTTTGAAAGATCTTCTTGCAGCCTCTATCCATTTTATCTCTGACCCCTTCTTTAGCATGGAAGTGATGTGCTTCACTAGTTCTGCAAAGTTTGGAATAAACCTCCTCACAAAGTTAATCCTACCCAGAAAGGATTGAATGTCCCTTTTTGACCTTGGGATGGAAAATGTCTGTATTGCTTGAACTCTTTCTAGATCAATTTTGACACCTGCAGCAGAAACAATATGTCCTAAAAGTTTGCCTTCTTCTAGAGAAAATTGTGACTTCTTTGGATTTACTGAAATTCCAAACCTTCTGCACTTTAGGAACACCTTCCTCAAATGTTATAAATGATCCTTGTGACTACTAGAGAAAACTGTTATGTCATCAAGATAAATAAGGACAAACTTGTCCTTCTCTCCCACAAAGGCTATGTCCATGGCCCTCTAAAAAGTAGCCCCAACATTCATCAGTCCAAAAGGCATCTTAGAGTACATGAAAGTGCCCCAAGGAGTAGTGAGTGCAGTATTTTCTTGGTCTTCTGGGTGTACAGCAATGTGATTGTAGCCTGAAAATCCATCCAAGAAAGACATGAATCTAGCCCCTGAAACTTTTCGCAACAAATGTTCCATCTTGGGCAAGGGGTAGTTGTCTTTTTTAGAGCACTTGTTCAAATTCCTAAAGTCAACACAAAGCCTGATTTCTCCATTCTTCTTCCCCACTATCACAAGGTTAGCTATCCACTTCGAGTACCTTAGGGGAACTACGATTTTTGCATTTAGCAACTTCTTTATCTCCTTTTCAATCAAAGGTAATAATAGAGGGTTGATCGGCCTAAATTTCTTCTTGAAAGGGATGGTGTTCTTCTCTAGTGGAATCTTATGTTGAATAATGTTGGTGTCATAGGTCTTAAGGTCGTTGTATTCCCAAGCGAAGACATTAGCAAATTGTTTCATTAGGGTGCAATACTCATAGCTTTGGGAAAAGGACAAGTGAGTGGACAAATTGATATACTTTGGATGGGCTGGACTCCCTATATTATGTCCATGAACTGCAGACTCACTTTCTTTTTTGGCAGGTTTATAAGGTACATCGTTATGGTCAAACAACCTCTCTAAGGGAACCAACCCTTTGGGTATATGGTTACTAGGCAGCTGCACAATGCTATCCTAGCCAATTTTGTCTCTCAGCTTGGACTAGTTGCATTCCTCAATGGCTCCATTCTCTTGGTCAATTTGCATTTCAGAGAATTCATCAATGACTTGTAGAAACCTATTGACTTCATCATCATCTTCAAAAACTTTCCAGTACTTGAAATTGTCAGGAAAAGACGGTCTATATTTCACTTGGACTTCATAAGTCAACTTAGGAGGCATAGGAGGGATAAAAGTGCTAGCAAACACAGCAAGGGAATTAGTAAGTTGATTCTTAGCTCTAGGGATGTACTAAATACTAAAGTTATTAAAAGAATCCTTGAGCTTCCATACCTCATCTTTGTATGCCTTCAGCCTAGGGTGCTTCACTTGGAATGTCTTATTCACCTGTTGAATAATAAGGTCTGCATCTCCAAACACTTTCAGATATTTGATGCCCATTTCTTTAGCAGTGTTTAAGCCTAACATCAAGGCTTCGTATTCTACTATATTATTGGTGACCTGAAAAGTTAGCTTGAAAGATAAATGTATGCATTCTTGTGTGGGAGATACAAGAACTACACCTACTCCTGCAGCTTCCTTAGAGCAAGCTCCATCAAAGAACATATCCCAGATTTGTGGGCCTTCTTCCTCTGTGATATGGAAAACTAGCTTTCTAAGCTACATGGAGGCCAACTGGGATTCTTCCACTTGAAGAATACAGGCCCCAAAATTAGTATCAATAGCATAGATGGGATGATTAGCAGGATTCCTTTCATCGCTGATGATATAAGCTAACTGAGCCTCTCTGTATAATCTCCTGCTTTCACCTCCAAAAACTGGGACAGTGGCATAGGATAGGTCATTCTGCAATGTCCCACCTAATCTCTTAATCCATCCTCTGGAAAGTAACATGCCAAACTTAGGGGGGACATCTGCTACCACAATATCCATCATCATGCTCTTCATGGGCAGCTGAGACAAGGTGATGGCTAGGTCTTTGATTAACCCCAAACATTTCACCTTTCTAGAGTCAAAAGAAAACAAGTCATGATAAGGCCTAGTGATGTCAAGGCCCAACTCATCCATGACAGCCTTGGGCATTAGATTATGGCTGGCACCTGTGTCCAGTAGACAATTGTGAAGGATTTTGTCATGAATAGTCAAGGAGACATAAAATGATGGGGAATTTTCATCAAAATGTTCAATCATTGGGCTGATGACAATGACCAGTTTGTCATCTTGCAAATTCACATAGTTTTAAGCTCAAGGGCCTCAAGGATGGGTCTCTTAAAGGATTCATTCTTCACTAGTTCCATTAGAGGTATAGATATTTTCAGCTTTTGGATTTATGATTCAAAACTGAAGGGAGAAGGGGACTTGTTAGGGCCTCTTACCTCTTGAGTTGGAGCTTTGAGAATGATGGGATCAACTGCTGGTCATTTTTGCTTGTTAATTTGCTGCATCATAGGGACAATAGCCCTCTGAATAGGGATTTCCTGGGCAGTATTTACCTTGGACCTTAGATTATATCTATTTTGGTCATCAGTTTTCAGAACAACCCCACCATCCCACTCTTGGCTGATTTGGTCCTCGGATAATGACTCTTCATATGCAGCTAGGGTCAAAAAAGAGGCACTACCCTTGTCTTCCAGACAATGGATCTCATCATCTTCCTCATACTGATCTTCATCCATGACTACATTCTGCAAAGGGGTCTTCATCCTTTGGTCTTCATTTGCATCTTTGTTTCTTTGAGGAACCTGCAACTGCTCATTAGCTCTCCTATATGGGTTTGGATTTCTAAAAGTAAAGGCATTAGGAGCTCTTCCTTTCCTAGAGTGTTGTTCCATCTTTAGCTTAAAGATTTTAGAGGCTAATGACTCTATTATCTTGGTCATCTTATCTAACTTGGGATGTGAAGATGATGAAGATTCACCCCTCTATCTCCTTTGATCAACATGTCCCTTGAGTTTCTCTATAGCCATGATGTTAGATTCTACCTCCAAGGCTGCATCCTGCATCTCAGCCAAAGTAGCACATCTTCTCTCCCTCAATAGTAGACAGAAGTCAGAATCAAAAGCATTGGCATAGGTGAGTTTAGCAGAGGTAGGGGTGGGTTTCACTTCAGCTGGTATCTTGTTGTACATGCGGTTAAACCTTTTATTGAAATCAGACAGTGACTCACCATTTTCCCTTTTCAGGTTCCCAAACTCAGTATGGTAGTAGAGAAGATCTTTCTTATCCCCCCAATGCTTTAGGAATACATCATCTAAGGCTTCAATATCTATTATAGACCTCAGGGTCAATTCTCTGAACCATTTTCTAGCCTCTCCATCTAGGCTTTGGACAAATACTCTCATCCATACATCATCTTCACTAATGTCTAGATTATCAGCATAGCTATAGAATGATTCAAGATGTTCTTCAGCTGTAACCCCTTCTGTCCCAGTAAACTTAGGCATGTATTTATGATATTCTCCAGCAGGCATAGCATTCAAAGGAATGGGCAGTACTAGAGGTCCATACCTAGCAGCTATAATTCTCTCCATTTTGGTAGGTGTTGCCATAGCTGTGGTAGCTATAAAGGTGTTGGAGGTATGAATGATAGAGGGTTGAGGGATTATTGATATGACTGAAGGGATATGATGGATAGGAGGAGGGGCTGCTTTTAGGCTTGCAATGAAAGAAGGCCATGAAGGGCAAGGGGATCTATGAATTTCTGAGGTTTCTTCCTCACTACTAGCACTAGAAGCTATAAGTTCAACATGTAACTGTTCTATTATAGGATTTTCTTGAGGAGCAGTAAAACAATATTTAGAACTACCTGAACCTGATGCTCCTTTCTACAATGCTTTTCTACCTTTGATGATCTTTTCAAGGTCAGGCACTGGGTCAGCTTGGGGCTTCTGAGGATTTCTCCGAGTATGCCTTACAAACTGAGCCAGAATTATCCAGTGGAGTTGCCAAAAGATTTTTCCTCCAGTAGAGTCGCTAGATAGATGATTACAACCAAAATAGTTTCCAGACTTTGTCTATCATCAAAGTTGGATCTATGTCATTTCCCAAGGAAGCTGACCTTCAATCTCCTCTCCTCGGAAATGGTGCCAATTATGTTATCACTCCAGGAAACTCTCCTAGGTTGTAGCTCGGAGATGGCTGGTAACATATAATCTTCAATATTGTTCTCTGAAATATTGGAATAAATAATGGTCTGTATCAAGCCAGATAACTATTTCGACTTTGTTATTACTAAATACATGCATGAACACCCTCAGCATACAAGGCTTTAGACCACTAATGCTCAATAGTTTGTAGATTAAGTGAATGAATGGGGAATACTAACCATACTAGCAAATACATACATAAACATATGATGGCCAGCTACAGAAGGTAAATGAAACTTGCGAATATAATACATCAATGCAGAGATAAGATGACAGTTATCTGGCATTAGACACAAAAGAAACCTGAACATCCTATTCAATTGTAAGCTTAGAACATAAGAGAAATTGGGATATTGAACATATAACAACAAAAGAAGCTTGTATTACTGATGAATGAAGATGAGAAGCTTGAGTAGCAGAGTCTCCATAGTCTCCAGGAGTTGAACCCTTATTACATTTAGTTTCCAACCTTTTATAGGCCCTTTACAATGCTCTGTGGCTTTCAGAGGTCTCTAACTGTCCTAACCTACCCCCTTTGGCTTTAACTGTCTGATTGCATATAAGGACACAGTTCTCCTTCCATCATGAAAACGATAATTAATTCTGGTACAGTGTTGCCCTATTAGATGGCTGGTTTGATCGTGCCAGTGAGGCTCCATGACTGTTTATTTATATTTGGCTGCATCGTGTTGTGTCCTTCCTCTTTCGGCCATGCTTTCTGGTATTTCAGTTCAGTGGCCTGACTGTCACAATACTGACAGAGTCAACCACCTTCCTCCTCAGGTGACTGATAGGAAGTAGAGTACGAGGTGCATGGGTGGGCTAGACATGCCAAATCGAAAGAACAAAGTAATGGCAGGGTGGCGGAGGACAAGCAAGAGCGATCATGAACGAGGGCTGCTGGATCAGAAGAAATGGATGGAGGAGATCGGTTGCAGGAGGCTTGCAGTCTTTGGTTGGAGCGGAATAAGTCCAAGCCATTGGATCTCGGGTGGACAGATCTGATAGTAATCGGGTAGAAGAAGTGCTTGGTGAATAACGGTCGGGGGGTGATTTTCTAAAGTGGAAGCAATTTCCATCGAGCAGGCATCGAGCAGTAAGTGGTAAATATCAAAGCCCGTCTGATTCCATGCAGCAGATGACATGTAGTGGTAGAGAAGAGAGAGGAAACTACCCTCATCGGGTAGGTATTCCTTTTGCGTATTGCCTGCGCGATATGGATGACAGTCATCGATCTGGGCAGGGCAGATCAACAGTGGTGGACGATCGTGCATGTTGCCACAGGCCTCGCTAGATTTCAAAATTTATGCGCTTCTCTCCACAAGTCCCGTCGGGTCTAGTATTGTGGCCTATGGCCTATCAGAAAATCTGGGCCATGGATCGGAACCAGATCCAACGGCTCAGATGCGTCCCCCGTTGCCTCTGCTAAAGGTCCTGCCTCTAATGCTTTTTCAATATTTTGAAGGCTTGGGGAGACCATTCCCACTTAAAATCATAACAATGAACCTCAAGACTAACAAGACCCCATGAATATCATGGTGATAATCAACTTGGAGGCACCAAGGAATGTGAAACAGCTGTGTGCAACCCTAGGGCATACCAGATACTATAGGAAGTTCATCAAGAGTTATGCCCAAATCACCGCACCCATGGAGAAGTTGTTGAAAAAGGATGCTACGTTCTGTTGGAGTGATGAATGCCAGAAGAGCTTGGATGTGCTGAAAGAGAAAATGGTCATTGCACCAATCCTAGTCTTTCCAAACTGGAAGAAGGAATTTCATGTGCACGTGGATGCCTCATGTATCGCAATGGGGGTAGTGATGACACAGGTGGGCGAGGGAGAATTGAACCATCCTATGGCATTCACGAGCAGGAAGTTGTCTAAGGTTTAAAAGAACTATTCCACTACAGAGAACGAAGGACTAGCCTTTGTATACATGCTCCAAAAGTTCAGGCACTATTTGCTGGGTGGACATTTTAAGATGTATACAGATCATTCTACATTAAAATACCTAGTTAATAAGCTCGTGTTGGGAGGGAAGATCTGTGGGTGGCTTTTATTATTCCAGGAGTATGATTTTGAAGTTATTTTGAAGCCTGGATGATTAAACGCAGGACCAGATCATTTGTCACGCATCAAAATAGGAGAGGAGCCCACTAATTTGGAGGAAGGACTACCTGACACGCAGCTCTTTGCGGTATGTGTCACTGACAGTCACTTTGAAGATATCATACAATTCCTGACAATGGGGACTACTCCAGAAGGGTATACAAGACAGCAAAAGAAGGAGCTAGTAGTGCACGCATCATAATTCTCCATCATTGCAGGACATTTATACAAAATGGGGTCAGACGAAATATTGTAACGCTATGTACCTGACTTTGAGCGAAGAAGCATCCTCATGGAGGCTCATGGAGGAGATGCAGGAGGAAATTATGCAAGAAAAGTGACAACGCAGAAGGTTCTACATGCTGGATTGTGGTGGCCAACTCTGCATAAGGATGTGAAAGCATATTGTAGGGCCTGTGATGCATGTCAAAGGACTGGCAGGCCATCACAAAGGGATGAACTACCATTGATACCACAAGTGACATTACAACCATTCGAGAAATGGGTGATTGACTTTGTGGGACCAATTCAGCCTCCGGGAAAGAAAACAGGTGTGCGGTACATCATCACCATGACAGAGTACTTGACCAGGTGGGTAGAGGCACAGCTTGTGAAGGATTGTACTGGCATGAAAACAACGAAGTCTCTTTTTGAATACATATTGATGAGATTTGGTTGTCCAAAGATCTTGATGAGCGATCGTGGTGCGCAGTTCCTTAATGAACAATCAGCGCGTTGATGGAAGAATTTTAGGTGTATCATCAAAAGAGAACACCTTATCACATGCAGGCCAATGGGATGGTCGAAGAATTCAATAAGATACTGGAGAACACATTGAAAAAGGTCTGCAATGCTCAAAGAAGTGACTGGGATGTGTGCATGCCAGTGGTGCTATGGGCCTACAAAACGACTTTCAAGACTGGGAAAACGCCTTTCAGACTTCTATACGGCGTAGAAGCTATGATGCCAATGGAATACATTGTACCTAGTCTACACATAGTGGCACTCACAGGAATGATGGACCGCGGAGCCTTGGAAGAGAGGCTCGCGCAACTAGTAAAGCTTGAAAAGGACCGATTTCTAGCTGGATTTCATCAACAAGTTCAAAGGAGCGTGCAAAGGCATGGAATGATCAGCACATTAAACTATGCATCTTCAAGGTAAATGATCTGGTTTTTCTATATGACAACAAGTTTGATAAATTTCAAGGGAAAATTAGGATGCACTGTGTTATGAAACCAACTCAAGAAAAGATAGAAAAGATAGATCAACGCCTTAGAATTCAGCCTCTTCGAGGGGGCAACCTCCTTTACATTACATAAATGAACAATTCTTGGATGATACAAATGAAAAGACCTCCTTTCTATATATAGGAGTCTAGGGGGTCATAACATAATCAGAGCTGACATAACAATAATAATGTAAGGGCACAATAATAACAATAGTGGGCATCTATGGGGCACAATAGTAACAATATGGGCACTACATGGGTACATCAATATAATAAGTGGGTTGTACTAATAACAATAAGGGGTTACACCAGTAGTATAGGGGCCTAACATGCCCCTCTCCTTCAAAAAGCGTTGTCCTCAATGCTTGAGTATTTCTTGATGCTTCTATATAAAATTCTTGTCCTCCCATGTGGAATATTCAGTGGGTAAGTTCTTCCACTTGATGAGATACTCTGAAATTGATCGATTTCGTAGCTGTCAGGTTCTTGTTTCTGTGACTGCTCCAGGTTCCAATATTATTTTTCCTTCCTCTTCAATTTCTGGCAATATTGTTTGAATTGGGATCTTTTGCAACTTTTGAATAAGTGGCCATACTTCTTCGTCCTTCTTCCATTCATACCTTGCTTCGTTTATCCAATCTGGTTGGATAATAGAAATAGCACACAACAATGCTTCCACATCCTCATCCTTGAAGAGTCTTCCCATTCGGTAAAGTCGCCATTTTTTAAGTGCATGTAGTATTTCCAACATTTCCTTCTCATAACTAGCTTGCTTGAGATGTAGCAGTAAAAATACCCAATCACCTACATCAAAACATTTTTCACTACGATGTTGATTTACCTGTTGTTTCATTTGATTTTGCGCCGAAGTGGCGTTATCCTTCAAAATTTGGAGAACTTGTTGATGCTCGATGTGATCTTTCACTGCTTGAACCTTTTTCTTCTTGATATGTCCTTCTATCTCTAGAGTTTGAGGAGTGGCAATTTCTTCCAATCCTTTATGAGATATGGTTGGATTCATTTCTTGATGCTCGATGTGATCTTTCACTTCTTGAACATTTTTCTTCTTGATATGTCCTTCTATCTTGATAGTTTGAGGAGTGGTAATTTCAACTAATGAATTACAAGATATGGTTGGATTCATTTCTTCTTTCTCAATGTGATCTTTCACTTCTTACACCTTTTTCTTCTTGATATGTCCTTCTATCTTGAGAGTTTGAGGAGTGGTAATTCTTGCCAATGCTTTACAAGATATGGTCTAATTCATTTCTTCTTTCTCTGGGGTGGGGTCTTGGCGTATATCTTCTTCTTTTGATGTTTCTTGATCATTTTCTTCCTCATCTTCATATTCTATGTAAAATAATTTCTTCTCAGCACACTTATGACCTTTAGTGCATTTGCTATCACAATTGTAACAAAGCCCTTTTTCTCTTTTTTCTTCCAATTGTTGTGGTGTAACCCTTGTAGGTTGTGGAAGGCTAGGAGAAACAACTCTTCCATCTTTATAGTTGTGAGGGGTATGCTTCCTGGTTTGCATAATTTTTCTTTCCACTATGTCACAAAGCCCTTTTACTCTTTACAATTGTTGTGGTGTTGCTCTAAAGAAGGTGTTGCTCTTTGTATCCTCATAATGTGCTATCATTTCCTCTGTGAAAATTGACTACGTAACAAGTTGTTTACAAGAACAAAGCCCTTCATACCATAAAAATTGATCCGGTTCTCAATATGAAGATGCAATACATACCTTTTGTAACAGTGGTACACCATGTAGATCAAAATATTGCTCCATCTAAAATATCCAATTTACCAGATCCTTGCCATCAAACTTCCTCATCCTTCTTTTTCTTGATTTTAGGAGCTCAATCTTGAAACAACTGTAACTCTGTACTTTCGGATCTTTAAGTTCTGAAATTGCCACCTGTAGTATCCCTCTGTGTCCTCTTTCCAATGCCACTAGTCTGATCCAAATTGGATTCTCGAAGAAAGAGTTATGCACAATCTCCCAAGATGACCTGATTATAGACCTTTCCAGAAGAGCAAACTTGTATGAAGTTACATGTGTCATTGTTTCAACCTTTGGCTCTGAAAAATACCTACAAGAAACTATAGTTCATCCTATTTCTGTACCTTCTTACAAAATTTCAATCTGATGCTCAGAGAGAAAGTTATGACAATTTTCCCCAGGTCACCTGTTTGGAATGTAATTCAAGAGTCTACAAAAATACCAACTTCCTTAGATCATATCTCCGCAAATATAGCGCGAAAAGCTCTGAAATTTGGACCTGAGATTCAACGCGATTTCTTCTCAAATGGGTTTTTTTTTTCAACTTCTGAAACGTCACAGAAAAAAAGTTATAGCAAAAATTCCACGATGACCTGTTTGGAGCAGCGAAACCCTAGAATCCAAAGCTCTGATACCAAATGTTATGAAACCAGCTCAAGAAAAGATAGATCAACGCCTTAGAATTCAGCCTCTTCAAGGGGGCAACCTCCTTTACATTACATAAATGAACAATTCTTGGATGATACAAATGAAAAGACCTCCTTTCTATATATAGGAGTCTAAGGGGTCATAACATAATCAGAGCCGACATAACAATGATAATGTAAGGGCATAATAATAACAATAGTGGGATTCTATGGGGCACAATAGTAACAATATGGGCACTACATGGGTACATCAATATAATAAGTGGGTTGTATCAATAACAATAAGGGGTTACACCGGTAGTATAGGGGCCTAACACACTGGCTGGGGCCCTATGTCATCAAAGAGATTAGCGATGGTGGAGCAGTTTAGTTGGTTAAGTTAAATGGGGAGCCCTTTCCAGGAAAGGTGAATGGTAGTCGATTGAATCCATACACTGGTGATCCAGCTAGGTTACTATATGAAGGTAGCATAGTCTTAGCACTCCAGGCATCTGAAAGGAGGCACGGGACTATAAACTACACTGCCCAGGTTGGGGAACTGTGCGGAACAAGGAGATGCCACAGAGACCACACAAGCGCGCAGAAGGCTGCGCTACCTGGGATAAAACCACGCAGGTCAGCTGGAAAGTGATTGTTAAAGTCACTTTTCATGATTTGAAGACGAAAAAATGGCTAAATGGAGTGGGGGGCGGCATTTAAGACGAAATTTATGGGCGAGATCCTTGAAAATAAGCCGCCAATCTAGCATTAATGAATTGATTTTGGGGGGAACATTCTGATTTGAATTTAAAATGGCCTATAAATTACATGTGGTTGCCAAATGAAGAACACTTGGCATTTTGAGCATTGAGTCATTGAGCTCTCAGATGCATATGAACCATAAATTCTTTGAAGCTCTGATAGCAAGTTTGACGTTTGAGAAATTTCCAAAGGAGACACAAGAACTATTGAATAGTGTCATGTCGACACTGGAAGAAATCGTAGATATTAGGGAAGCAATGACAGCCGAAGGGGTTGTGCTAGAGGTTTCTATGGAAGCAGAGGGAACTACTCCAGAGGTTGTAGAGATACCCAAGTCGCCACGGTCGCCTAGACCAAGGCCTACCCAGACCCAGGAAGGCACGAAAGGAAAGAAAGGAAAGTTGGCTGTGACACCACCAGTGCGTGTGTCACCTAGGAGAAACCCGCCAAAGGACAAGCCCACCACTCAAGAAAAGGGGAAAACCATTAACCTAGAACTGGAGGAGGAAGAAATTGAGGATATCCCAATGGACGATGAGGATCTTGGGATAGAAACAGAGGATGTTGAAGTTGAGGGGTCTAACCCCATTACTAAATTGCCTGAGTACATCCCTTCATGCAGGGGCAAGGCAAAGGTGCCTAAGGACATTGATGAGAGCAAGGTCACCTTGTACACACCTCTACTACCGGATAAGATTGTTTTTGAAGGATTGTGCTTGGGGTGGATTCCAATGTTGAAATTGGAGGACTGAGACTTAGCTGACACCAAGCAATTCCCTCACTTGGCGATAGACTAGCTAATGCACCGCGTCCTCCATAAGACTACCGTGATGACTACGTTGGAACCACAGAAGTGTCTCAAAGGCGTGGATAATGCAGGCCTGCTCAACCTGCTATGGGTGTCGTACTACAATCACACACCCATTACCTTTCTGGTAATCAAGAAGTTCTTGTGCTTGGTACATGATGGGTGTCTATGGCTAGAGGAGCCAATACCCATCACTGATAGACTGATCCATAGGATCATGAGGCTACCATATTCAGGGGAGAATCTGGCTATGATGTTTGGTGGAAAGGCAGGCAAACTGGCCCTCGCAGACACCATGAAGAAGAAGTCTGGATTAGTAAAGAAGTTGTGTGGCTATGCGATTACAAGTATTTCTAACCCTGCGGTCAAAGTGGCCACACAGATATTGGTAGGGAAGGTCATGTGAAAGTGTCACTCTGATGAAGTATTCGCGCCCGTCGTAGCTCTAGTGGCCCAATGCATGGGGGGGGTTGATTTTAATTGGGTGTGCTACCTCTGTGGTGAGTTCCTCACGAACTACCATGAGGCACAGGATCTTAACAAGACCTTCCACTATGCATGGCTCTTGCTGTCCATCGTGCTGGTAGCCTGGGAGCTACCCGAAGACAGCCAATTTCCCACGGTCGCACTGAATCTGCCTGAGGTTGCGAAGTATGCTTCGCAATGGGCGGATCAAGGACAACAAGATCTTTCGGATCTTGATGGAGATCAATGTGCACATGGCCATCAACCGCAAGCCATGATTGTCGCCTACTATCTTTGAAAAATTACAATTGTATGCAGAATTTAAGGTTGATTTCCACCATGTATCCATAAGGGCATGGAAGGACCCCGAGCAGAAGTGGCATGACTTGCCCTACTTGGCGATGGATGATGTGATTCGAGTAATTATTGATAGCTAGATGGAAGAATGGAACACTGCCTCAGACTTAACGACAAGATCTAGCAAGACAGACGCGCAACGAAAGAAGGATGAAGCCAAGCTCAAGATGAAGTAGCTGGCTGAGAAAAGGAGAAAGGAGGCTGAGGATAAGTGTAAGGTAGACCGCACATCCACACAAGAGACAGGCAGATAGACAGGAGGAGAGGAGTGTGACTCTAACAAAGAGAAGTCGCCCTCCCTAGAAGAAGAGGAAGAAGAGGACAATCAGACAGAGCAGGGAGGAGCAGACTCGCAGACACCTCTGTTCTGTATCAAGCATCCAAGGGGACAAGAAAAAGTAGGGCCATAGAAGAAGTCCAAGGCTAGCAAGACGTCCATGGACCCAATCACCCTAACAAAGGGAGATCTAAACAACATTGGAGATATAATGTGGGATTACTCCACGAAACTGCTCCAGCAGTTTGAGTAGCAGCAGCAACAGGAATTAGTGGTCATTCAGGCAAATCTGCAAGAGCTGCAGATTCGGGCATCACAAACTGGTGCGGCATCCACCAGTTTTTCCATTGGTACTCTAGAAGCCATTAGGATGCTGCGTGCGAAGGACTCCCAAGCCATAGTGCTGCCAGATGGAGCACTAATGACAGAGATCGAAGCTAACAGGCCCGCTGTTAGCACACTCAAGGTAGTAGGGCTGAACTTGGAAGCGCTTCCTAGCAAGGCACTCCACCTACTGCAGGATGGGGTGATCGCGGAACTGAGGGCCCACGAACAACGCGCTTTATAGGTGATCAACGAGTAGAAGATCAACAATACTAAGATGGGTGTATAGCGAGACTCCGCTATTTCCTCCACGATGACACTCACTGACACAAATCAGTGCATGATTAAGGTCATGGAGGACGCATGCCGAATGGTCCCAGAGTTTTCCATTCCTGCAGATGAGCCGGTAGATGTGCCCATTCGCAAACTCGTTATGGGGTGTGCGACGCCCACACAAAATTGGCAAAGGTTTAGCTAGAGTTAAACCTCCAAATTGAAAAATTGCAGTTGAGGGCCTAGCCTTGGACTCCGCGAGAAGTCAAGGAGCAGCGCACGGCTGCTATAACAAAGGCAATAGTAATAGTAGAAAGTGCAGTGGCAGACTGCACAACGCTTTTCGAACAGTCATTCAAAGTACTAACCAGCCTAAAAGAAGACTCTACTATGTAGAGGCTGGAAACAGAGGTGAAAGAACTGCAGTAATGCTACGATGAGGTAAAAGGGACAGTGTGTACTATTTCCCTCACACAGAGACTCATGAAGTTGCAGGAGGCCAAGGCATTGAAGGAGCAGGTAGATGTAGCTTAGCATGAAGAGGTAGTGATGAAGGCGCACTTGAAGCCTTGGTTAGACGAGGCCTACTTGATCATGGCCTCCATTGAAGGCAAGCTGGCTAGTCTATAGGATACTCTGTAGAAGCTTTAAGCTAATAGTGCATGGCCTGCAACGGAGCAGTTGGTTTAGGAAATAAAGCAGGCAGTTGCGCAATGCACCGCCAAGGTAGTAGTTGTACAGGTCGAGCTGGGAGGTCTTCGCGCCAAGATCTATATGCTTGTAGAGTGACTCGAGGGCGAGTCACCATGTTTGTGTTGGGGGCCTATTGGGAACGGGTTCCCCCAAGAGGCCATTTTGGGGCTAAAAGCCCATGTTTTGGGAAAAGGCCCAAATTTTGTAATAAAGATGTAAAGTCTCCACATTTTTTGGTCACGAAGCACGAAGATGTCAAAGGGTTGTCCGCCCTTGTTTTGTAAAGTCTCATATCGGCTATAAAAATCTACCCATGGTCCGTGGACCATGGGATTTTATAAAAAGGGAGTCTTAGGAGAGTCTAAGGGAGAAATAGTAGTGGTAAGAAGAGTTTTGGGTAAGAAGTTCTAATTTTTCTTAGGTCTTAGTGTAGGTATAGGCTCTACATCTGAGTGTGCAGAGGCTTAGGGTGGAAGTTTGCAGCTGAGTGCGTGGACCCCTGGAACTGTGTGCATAGGGTAGATAGAGTCTGTACTAAACTTGAGATATTAATAAGAGAAGTATTCTTCAAATCACTGTCTATTTTGCCTCTGTTTAATGCATCTGATTATATTATGATACGATCTGGGTTTACATTATAATGCTTATTTAATGCGCGAATGTATTCGATTATATCTGTTAATTGAACGCGAGCAAGAATATAAGATTACACGAAGATAACTATAAATGCATGGTAGATTAGGTAACACTTAAGATAACTTGAGAACTTATACATTGATGTAGCCACAAAGGCGCATAAGTGGCTAAACCTTAGGTTAGGGTTGTGCGAAGATCAGTTGGGTACCTTCGTGGAGGTATTGAAGGACGAAAGATAAGGAACATCGATAAGCCCTAAAAGCTTATCAATCTGCATGAAGGCAAGATCAGGAAGTATAGATCGACATCACAACCATCTCAGAGTGTGGAAACTTGGTTCCTGCATCCCCCCATACTACTTTGGGTGAGACTTTGGTCTGCACTCCACAGGCTGATGCCAAAAGGTCTAGTAGTGTAGGGATTTTCTTGGCTAACTAACACTGACCCTGGGTCAGGGCCCATCAAGCCAACACAAACTATTTAAAAAAATGTCCCAGTGAAATTTTATTACTTGAATTGTAAATAGTTGGGTGAGGCAAGTGATATTGAACTAAAGCATACCTTATTGGATCAGATCATACATTATGGTTATATTGGATACCTTATGGTATCAACCTTGTGTTTTTCTTTGGACTTTGAAATTTCCATTATGCATCTACCCTGAGAAAACCTATCTTTTGGGATGATAGCTTATTCTAACCATGATATGTGGCTTGAGGAAGGTGGAAAACCATCAATTAATTTCATCTTCTACATTATTTCCTAATTCTCCATGGGTTCCAAGAGTTCTAGCTACCCTCTGGGGTCTATAGGTACTCTCCAGGCCTATACAAGGACACCAATCCCTACACTTCTCCCTCCATATATCTATTCTTCCCCAATGCCACCCAAGGAGAAGTGCACTCATATCTAGACCCACCTCAAAACATAGGTACTAAGGGAATTTCCCCCTTGCCAATCTCTCTATCTCTCGCACATTTCCTTTCATGGAGTCTTAGCCCCCCATACTCTTTTCTTCCCTCATTCTGCAACCAATACATGCATTTACATGTTACATTTTCTAAGCTCATTAGCATTTTAGCACATAGGATCTTTTGTCTAAACTAAATAGGGACTATGGCCTCAAAACATATATATACATTGACCTACAAACACCACATGCTTATACACATATGAATGTAGGCCCCAACAAAGCTTGGATGACCATCCTTATTAGAATCATAATTATATTGAGAGGGGTGGGGTTAATCAATATAAACTTTTTTACTTATTTAAACATTCAATCACCATAAAACATCAATGTCATAAGAATAACAATAAACACAAAATATACGTGGAAACCATTTCAGGATAAAACCATGAAACTTCTTTAAATGATTGTCCTTTGTAGGCACCAACCTATCATTAGAACATTGTAGGACCAAACCTATAGGAGACACCAATCCCCTCAATTTTCAAATTCATAAAACCAACCTATATGAGACACCAATCCCCTCTAATTTGCAGGCACAAACCTGTAGGAGACACCATTCCTCTCCAATTCTTTGTAGAAACCAACCTAGAGGAGACACAAATCCCTTATGTTGCTTTTCTTTGAAACTGCTTCAATACTTCGATTATCAACTTATAATGTGATGTACAAAATTCACTAATATGATTTGCAATTTTTTCTTCAATGTTCATTGGATTGCTTTGTTGGTTTTCTTGAATCGACCCACTCTATTTTTCTATTCTCAATCTATGTCAATTTACAATTTACTATGTTACTTTGAAGAAGGCACTTCCTTCAATCCCAATTCAAATATTCACACTTACAATCAATCACTTACAATCCAATTGTTGGAAGCTTGACTATACTGAGAGTGGCAGCTCAATTAGTATAGTGCATTCATGGACATCAATTACTTCCTTTTACTTTTTGCATGCACAGGAAAATATATGCAACTTTCCTAAAGGAAATATGTGTATCAATGCTTTGTTCCCACACACAAACAACATATAATTTGGTAAATATAGTTTCCTTACTCTACTTCAATTCAATATTTATCTAATTAATTAGATAAGCATCATAATATATATAATAGTAGATAACACATGCACTATAAGAACATGCTAGCCGTAATACAAATGAGTAGCACATAGAACATCAAAGAAAACACATGGACACCTAATATTAGATGGAAATATTTCCAGGAGAAAAACCACTGAAAATTTTTCTTCTTCTTCTTAGATATAATATTATTTTACACCATATACTAGCACCCACTGGCATGAAAGCACCTATTTGTGAGGTATGCGAGCACCCACTCACTTTAGGCCACAACCTGACGGAAGCACCCACTTCCACAACTATTTATAGACACTAATCTACTAGAGGCATCAACCCCCAATAAGTTGAAGGTGCCCACCTACTTAGAAGCACCCACTCCCAAATGGCTTTGAAAACATCTATCTATTGGAGGCACTGACCCCCGAAGCACCGTGGACCTCGATTTCTTATATTTTCAAAATGTATCCACCTCTGTTTAGTATCAACATAAAAACACCAAAATTAGATACCTCTTTGCAATACAAAACCTGACTCAACAACCAGCTTTTCTCAATAATATATTTCTTTGTTAAACCCTAGAAAACATATGCACTCAAATGCTCTGACCAAGATCGTAATCACACTTAGATTTACATGGAATCAAAGGTAATACAAGCCTCACGCACATAGCTAACACTCTTTTCTCATCAACAACACAACTTAGCATACACAATACTCAGCAACATTCATTGACTCAACAAAATCTCATACGAGCTTACCCTAGGATCAGTGGAAACACACATATATCAACACCATAGCATACTTTGATCCAAGGAATTTCACTCATATTGTATACCTTCATCCAATACACCCAACAACAATACAAATACACATAAGCTACATCAATACTATGTTCCCCATAACAACAACAATAATATGTTAACTTAGCAATCCACTTACAATTCTTTCAGGCTCCCATCGATCTACAGGTAGCATACACAGGTTACACTCTCTAGAAAATTCCAGTGTCACTCTTCATCACTCAAATCATCAACTTTCACTTTTGGATGTCTCTCACACACAACACCTCAATATATTTCTCTAAATCACACTCCATCCAACCTCAAGTTAATCCATGGAAAAAATATTTAAATATGATTTTCCCAACCACAAATCAGATTAAATCAATAAATTAATTACCTTCCACTTCATATTTGGAGACCTAATCAACACAAACTAGATCAAGTCAACACATTGCAAATACCATGTGAAATTTCCATGGGAAAAATTGTGGGACAAGCCCGTGGTTTTTATTTTGTGTGCACAGGATCATGTGCGTAACCTTTCTTAAGGAAATCCATGTGCATATGTGTTTTTCTCACACAAGAGTCACATATATATTGCGAACTCCATACATTTGGAATATGCTTCATCTAGATCTACTCACAACAGTAACACCTACATCATAACACTTAGACATCATGACAACCACTTGTAGCACCATCAACAGATCATATAAGCATATCAAGACCATACATGAACATCTAGTTGACATCAATGCCAACAATACCCCCCTTCGGAATTTATGGCAACACCACATCCACATTACCAACTACTTCTCTCCATTGGCTTCCATTCTCCATTGGTTGGATGCTTTCATTCTCCCCTTCTGTCATCAATGAAAAAGTGTAGCCAAAACCTTCTCCAAATACAAGGTTGATCATGCTTCACTAATGACTCATCTGATTGCTACTATCATCCATATCACTCCTACAAATAAGCATTAGAAACCAACAAAATTTTTGTTGATCACTCTTATAGCTCCTGCAAACAATATGACATCAATGTCAATCATGCCAAAAATGATATTTTTATAAAATTTGACAATGATTATATGTGCCCCCCTAAGAATATGTCAGGTCGTTCTCAATCATTTTCAAACATCTGAGGTTGTTGTTCAATGAAACACTTGACTGATTATCCCTTCCTTATTTAAGTATCCTTGTTAAATACAAGGGGATACTCCTCTTAATGCAAGTATTACTCAACATGCCATTACCAATTGATAAATAAAGATAGTACATGGATAAACCACAAACAATGGAAATATAGGGCTAATCAATTGGTATTTACACTCAAAATTTCATACATACATCAACTACCAATCTGAAATAAAATGAATCATAATGAAAACATTGACTACCAATGCTTGGTATACTCTCCCCTTGAAGGATTTCACTCTTTATGACTGCTTTCCAAACAATTTATTGTTGCTCTTATTCATGCCTCTTTACATCATGCAATAATTTTTTCTTGCAAAACCAAGGCTACCATCCTACTAATGATGTACATTATCATACATGGTTGAAACATGTAACTCTCTTCTATGTCTGACTAATCAAAAATGTGCATCTATTACAATAAAGATAAGATGAAAACCAAATTCAGACCTCCAAACCCTTGACACCACAGGAAATCATACACACCTTGTTGAGGAGAGAAGCACATACATATGCACTTTTCCCTTAAACACGTAGTGTATAAACTATGCTAATCAAAATTTTCACTCAAACTAAACCTACCACAATGCTCACTGAGCTTATGCACATTTTCTTGTTGATCATTTGGACCTGATTTTTCTTTCAATGCACTTGGGTATACCATGCTTTTGTTACAACTCATCTTCATTACCTTTTCATGGAAACCATGATGTTGCCATATGGTCCCTTCTGTGGTGAAGTAAAATTGTAAGTGCGGACACAAACAATTCCTCTAGCCCGAGAGTAGGTCTAGCCACAAACAAGACATTCTATGGAAGATTTCCTTAGGTTAGAACCAATTAAGAGGGCCTACCTCTTAGTACACTTATCTTGTTTGGTGATGACCTTTCTTGCTCGGTCCAGCTATCTCTTGTTTCCTTCTTTGAGCACCTGAAATAAGTAAACAACAGCAAACAATAACCATGATAATAAACAAATTGTATTCAAACTACTTAAAAAGTCAAGAAACATTAATCCATAAACATGTGAGATGACATATTATGTATGAAATCAATCAATAGTTGCATATATATTAAATCAAGAAGAGATTACAACCGTTGTCTTGACGTTGTTGTTCTCCTCTAACAAATCCGGGTTCCCACATACTTCTGTTAGCATTCCATGATGGCCTCAACAATGGTAGTTTTAAGGATATTCCCTTTAGTCATCACACTAAACCAAATTCACACTTATCACTCACACACAACTAGAGAGCTACAACTATGAATAACTTGTTGATTACTCCACAATCAAAACTTCAACCATAGCCTAATTATAACTAGCTTGTGCTTGGGAGAAAGGGAGGTTTATATAGCATGGATGGAAGAGAGATGGTTCCTCTTCTCATGGGAGAAGGTCTTATCTCTTGAGTTAGTTCCATCCTAATATGGGAAAGGAGCTCAAACTGATCTCCTCGACTCCATCCAGCCTAACCATTTACCAAACTTCCGTTACGAAGCTTCTAGAGGTGGAAGCTTCAGCTCCTTATTTAAAAAGCTTTCCAAAAGAGGATCGGCGCAACTGGAACAAGGCTCAGTCGCTCTAGTCAATGCTAGGGATAGTTATAATCCCTGCATATCAGTGCAAGGACATGAGTCATTAGTGTCGGTCATGTAAGCTAGAAAAATAGACTATTTTTGGGAAATGATGCAAAAGGGAATTGTTCTGCTCATGAAGAGGGACACAATGGAATGGGGAAAGCATGTAGGGTTCAATGTAGAGATCCTCCAGGATCATGGAACAAGGAGTATAGGGACAGTGAAAAAATGTTGTGTAACATATGCCCCCTAAAGCATGAAGGCCAAACTAGAGTGAGAAGTGAAATGCTTTATGAAGCAGTGCGGCGAACCCGAGTCTATTGTTGGAAAACCTGCAAGCATGTATAGATACATATACATTACTAAAAACTCTGCCACATGATACATGAATCGTGGTATGGATGCAACCATCCAGAGAATGGTCATGTAAATGGATCTAGGTATGGACACAACCATCCAATAAAGACGATCATATCAAAACCAAGATATAGTCGCAACCATCCAATAATGAGAATGATCACATATGACAACTCATGGTATGGTTGCAGCCATCCATCTGAGAGAGACATGCATATCAATACGATCATGTCACATTGCCTTGCAACCTAGACTTTTGTAATCTGAGCCCAGGGTCTTGTGCTCCAACATGACCCGATCAAAGTACAAATTCTAACATGTGAATAGATGTGTTGACGTCAAACATGCTAGAAAATCACTTGATTACCAGCCAATGATGTAAACTATTAACAAGCATGAGAGAAACCACCAATAATGAAAATGGTCCTCAAGGTACTATCAACACAATTCACGAAGTGTGAATAAAGGAACTGAAGTCGAACACCCATGAAATCACTCGATCGAAAGCCAATGATGTGAACTTTTCGTCGAGTGCGAAGAACTTTCCATTAGGGAATGCAAGCTCTAAGGTACTGGAAGGGAGTCTCTTGGTCAACTTTCTGGATAATGAACTTAAGTTGATAGAAAGTGGCCATGTCAAAGGGGCCATAATGTATCCCACATCTTCGACATGAGACAAAAGGATTCAAAATGATTTTAGATGATATACAGAATTAGAGGTAAGTGTAACTACAGAAGGACAACTCTTGAACATATCAGTGACATGACTGAAAGTTTGGCAGCTTTTGTATCCAGAGGACCAGTGGTCATGATGACATGGCAGAGATCAAATGGAAGGCAAAAATAAATGGCCCAACCCAAGAAGGTCGAAGATGAAGTGAGGATATCCCAACCCGACACGAAGCAGAAAGTGTCATGTTCAAGAGTGAGCTGCCGACATGACTGATTGAATTTCCAAATTTCCCCCCACCATTTTTGGCAGGTACCCCAATTATTTTTAAATCACAAGCTTGAAGGGGATAGCATATGCTTGCACTATAAGTTCATCCTTTGGATGAATCTGACCTAGTAAGTTTAACGATCCCTAGGAAGGAGACGCTCATGTTCGTCATGGTGACAAATCCGACATCATTGTATGTTTTAACGAGTCTGACAAAGGTGCAACTTGGTATCTTTTTCATGTTTAAAGAGTTTGAAAAAGACACGAAAAAAAAAAAAACACAAAACAAAAAAAAAACACAAAACAAAACAAAACAAAAACACAAAACAAAACAAAACAAAAACAAAAAACAAAAAACAAAAAAAAAAAAAAAAAACAAAGAACAAAAAACAAAAAACAAAAAAAAAAAACAAAAAAACAAAAAAACAAAAAACAAAAACAAAAACAAAAAACAAAAAACAAAAAACAAAAAAACAAAAAACAAAAACAAAAACAAAAACAAACAAAAAACAAAACAAAAACAAAACAAAACAAAACAAAACAAACTCCACATGGTCCATTTTCGTACATTTGTGTCTCTTGAGCCTGAAAAGGTAGAAAATGATACTTGAGAGAACCACTTGACCATTTCATTCAAGGAGTACCTTTTTTGTAAATAGTGCATCCCATCCCGAAAGAGGGGTAAACCTATACTGGGCACATGATGTTTCACATCCGTTAACGAGTTCAAAATGACAAGATCTCGGCAATTTTTTCATGTTTAAAAGGTTAGAAAAGAGCTTGAAAGCGGACCCCCCATTTTATTCTCTTTTACGAGTCAAAAGGGAAAAATACTCAGCAATATTTTCATTTGAGTTTTACGAGTTGAGAAAAGAGCTGAAACGTGACTCGGTACCATCGTTGAACATCCATCACCTGTCGCTACACAAAAGGTAAAGTGCATTATCCAATTCTTGAGGAAAAATAGGTCAAAAATACTTTACAAACCCTAATATTCCATGAAAAACTGAATAAAAATAGGGAAAAGTAAATATTTTTTACCATTTACCATTTTACCTTGTTGTGAAAAGCTTTTTACCCACTTTTGCCCTAATTTTTCTGGAGCAAATTGTAGGAGATACGGGGGGTCATTCGCTAAGCCGTCAGTTGCAGGTAAGAGCCAAGTCCTTAAGCTCCATTTCCATACTGTTTATTCTAGTTTTTATCCATTTTTTGGATTTCTGAGGAAGGTTTTGGCAAAAAAATTCACCCTCGATCGACACGATTTCAGAACACAAAATCGTGCCAGTCGAGGGTTGCTAAAATGACCAACCGCACCGTCGGTGCAACTATTTTTAAAATAGGCACACACAACACTGTGAACAAAGAAAACAACATTTTTTCTCTTAAAACCACTGTTTGAATCCAAATTTTAGTTGTTAAAAATGATTATTGACTTGAATACATGGTTTTTTCAAGAAATAATCATAAAAAATGGTAGAATAGAAAGAACGTGAGCATGAAGATGTGGACACCCAGGCAATGGTTGATCCAAACTACTTGGATTCCTTGAGGAACTATGGGCTCCTCAAGTTCTTTCTCACACTAGGGATGCGGGCTCAACCTGAGCTGCTTCAATACCTAATTAGTCTCTGGGACATAAATTGGGAAATTTTTATCATTGGTGACCAAGAGCTGGAGTTGGAAACTTCAGACATCTATTTCATCATAGGACTGTCTCAAAGAGGGGAACCAGTCAACCTATATGGTTCACAGCTGAATGGGTCAATAATATCCATGATACTTGTTGAACATTGCCCAGAAGCCCTCAAATCCAAGAGCGGTAAGATCGAGATTGCCATTGTGCAAGATCTTACACTGAGAGTGCTACTATTGACCATCAATAGAGTGGTTAGGTCCCAAGTAGAGCATGAAACCAACAAGTCGAAATTTCTATATGCTATCGACTGTATAGCATGGACGATATTCAATTGGGTAGAAGCCATGAAGATCAACATGAAACACCAGCTATCATAAGCTAAGGTGAGGGAATTTGAAGCAATTTTGCTTCGAATCTATGCTAGTGACCTTCTTCCTAGAGCGAATTCCATTGTTCCAGTGCTAGATGACTGAGGTAGATCCATCGATGCCATGAGACCCATAGATGGTCCATTGGAGTTGTTTGATGCCTAGAATCACCAGGGGCCAGCATATGTCCTACAAGCTCGCCTTCTTCTCATGGCTATGGTGATAGCTAATCTTAGTGGAGGATTGGATGTATAGTGGTATCGGCTTCTACGAAGATCCGGATATGCCGCTTCCAGATGGGAAGGATTTCGATAATGAAGGTAAAAATTCAATTTTTTATTTTTGATTTTTAATTGTTTTATATATATATATGTTTATAACATTTTATTTTATCAATGCAAATGTTGGACCAGAGCATCCTGCCAGGATGTCCCTGATAGTCAGGCGCATCGCTCCTTATCAGGAAGGAAGCGACAACGAGGAGGAGATTGCAAGGAACCTTGAGGGGTTGACTCGAGGTATATATGCCCGAGTGGGATACATCCCACGCTAGCACCAAAGGCATACGATGGGGTTATTAGATCGGATCCACCAATTGCTGACTCGTATAGCACAAGTAGTTTCATGTTACCATAATCACCATGCTGATTAGTTCTTAGGTCTAGCATTTTCATTTTTGAGGCTTGTGTGCCACGAATATATGAGACCTGCGAGCCGCAGATGCTATTTGAACGTACATATTTTTTTGAGGTTTTGATGTATCAAACATTAGCGCCATATATATATATATATATATATATATATATATATATATATATATATATATATCTGTTGTATTTTCTTGCTTACTATGGTACAAATGATTTGTTTTGGTTTTTCACATGTTTCGTAAATGTCTATCCAACACATAATTAGCTAATGCATCTATTAATGTATTCATGTGTCTAGGAATATGATGATATGTAATGTAATCAAAACTTCTTTCCAGTAGATGAATACGTAGATACATTCTGAATATCTGAGGGTTTTTGACAAAATATTTCCCATTGAGTTGAAGGGAAACAAGCTGTGAATCTAGGTTTACAACCAATTCCCGAATGTCAAGAGCAATGGCCTCTGACAATAATTCGATAACTGCATTGTATTTAGCAATGTTATTAGTTGTACGACCTAAACAGATACCTTGAAGATCAATCAACTCACCATGAGGGTCATAAATGGCCCATGTCGTGGAGGATAGATTCCAGGTACTATGGCAAGCACCATCAGTGAAACCAATGTGAGGAGTCATAGACATCTGCAAAGCAGGGAAAAACATAGTAAACAGGAAAGTTGTTTGAAAACTAACACACCAAACCACACTGCACAAAAATGAATGACACACTAATGTACACAAGTAACCATGCAAGATGACCTAAGCATAGTACTTTTTGAGATAAAGCCCATTTCAGGGCTTGTCTAGAGGCTTGCCTTCATAATCAATTAGCTCATAGGCCCCTTCTTGCAACACTCGTTTAACAATGTAGGGCCCATGAGACATGGGTTTAAACTTTCCTACCCCCATCTTATTATTAGCTTGATCATATAGTAAAACCAAGTCACCCTCAGAGAACGCGCAAGGGGAGACCGACCGATCGAAATGGGACTTGACTCGCTTCTTTTGTGCTTCTATGACCAAAGTAGTAAGACGACGAGTCTCATCCAGTTGTTCTAAATACAAGAGGCGTTCTTCTTGACGTGAGGTTTCAGGGAGAAGTTCGACACCTAGCTTGAGTGAAGGAATGTCACACTCAATCGGTAACATTGTTAGACTAGCTAACTGGAATGGTGTGAAACCAGTTGCATCCTCGGTTGAGGTTCGGTAAGCCCACAGGGCTGAAAAGAGCATGAGATGCCAATTTGACTTATGCATCCCAATAGTATGCTAAAGCATTGTAACCAAAGCTTTGTTCACAGCTTCAACTTGACCATTGGCCTGAGGGTAATACAGGGTTGAGCCATCGTGGCATAAACCCAATGTAGAGGTCATCTCAACCATCATGTAATCTTGGAGATGGGAGCCATGGTTGGTGACAATGGCTTGAGGTACGTTGAAACTAGAATAACATGATTGAATAGAAATTGAGATGTCGTTTTACCGAATGCAAAGTATGTAGGCATCGCTTTGGCCATTTGGTGAAACAATCCACAGTGACGATAATATAATTATGCCCCCTAGCCGAATGAGGGTTACATGTCCTATAGTCAATGCCCCATTTGGAAAAAGGACCAATAGTAATGATGGGGTGTAGGTGAGCGGGCAGGGTGTGCATCTTGCGCTGGTAAATTTGGCATTCATGACACTTGCGAATGGCAAGGATGCAATCCTTAAAGATGGATGGCCAGAAATAACCAGCGTGAAGGATTTTTTGAGTAATAGCATAGCTAGACATATGACCACCACATGCCCCATAATGGCAGTCATTGAGAACTCTCTCAGCCTATTTGAGAGTAAGACATTGGTGAAGAACTGAATCAAAACCAACACGGTATAAAGTATATCCAATAATACAATAGGGCTGGGAGTGATGCCGAATATGTCAGCAATCATCCTTAGTCAATGTAGACTGGAACGTGGATGTATGGAGATACATGATGATATCACTGTACCATGGGTCAAGGGTGCTTATCAGGAAAAGAGTCTCATTCGGGAGCTACTCATCTGCACCAGCGGGGAGAGACGTAGAAGGAAGGGAGCAAATCAACTCAGCAAAAACTAGTGATTTCTTAGATTTGGAAGTAGTAAACACCAAATCGAATTCCTGAAGGATAACAATCCATTTAGAATACTTTCCCCCAAAAAAATGACGAGTCATAATGTAGGTCATGGGATTGCATTCATAAATCACAGTAGTAGTGCGTAAGACAATGTAGTGCCGAAAGCGTTGAACAGCCTGTACGACAACCAAAGACAACTTCTCGACATGGGCATAATGCGTTTTAGTGTCAAGGCGATTGCAAATGAGGCATTAAATAACATGTTCATTGCCTTCGTCATCGTCTTGTACCAACACCATAGCAATGGTACTAGAGGCTACAACTAGATAAAGGAAGTAATCGTGATGATAATCCAGGGGATGCAGCAAAGGAGAATTTATGAGGACAGCCTTAAGGTCATCGAAATACTTTTGGGAAATCTCATCCCAAAAAAGGGGGTTCATTGCTTGAGCAACCGGTTAAACCCTGAAGCTAGCTAAGCATAATTGGGTATGAAATGACAGAGGAAGTTTTCTTTTCTTTGCAGGCTTTGTAGTTGGTGCAACAAAGATGGAGGGGGTAAATTAACAATGGCCTCGACTTTAAGCAGATCAAGGCGAATGCCTTCCTTAGAAACAATAAAATCGAGGAGTCGTCCAGATTCGACGCAGAAAACACATTTATGCGAATTCAACCGAATGTTGTAGTGTTTACAACGAAGAAAAATGTGTTGAAGATGATCAGGGTGATCATGGCACTTATGAGAATGAGTGGGAAGGTCATCCAAGTAAGGCTGAATGATGTTTCAAATGTCATGAAACGCATAGGACATCGCCCTCTGAAATGTAGCCCCAACATTTTTGAGGCCAAAAGGGAGATTTTTGTACATGAAATTACCCCATGGACAGATAAAAATAGTCTTTTCTTGATCGGTCAATGCAATGTTAATATAGTTGTAACCAGAAAAACCATCCATAAAGGAAAACAATTCACTCCCAGCACATTCATCAATGATATGATCAATGAAGGGAGTGGGATAGTTATCCTTAGGATAGGCACGATTGAGATCACGGTAATCGACGCAAACGTGGATCATGCCTTGTTTCTTTGCCACCGGTACAATATTTGACACCCAATCTATGAGAGGGATCGGATAAATAAATCCAGCTTTGAGAATTTTTTCAACTTCACCCTTCATAGCTATTGTTTTCCTAGGTGGAGCAGTTGGCGAATGGGCTTCGCATGAGGATAAGTCGGTATTTCATGCACGATGATGCTAGGATCAATGCCAGGAATTTCCTCATATGACCACGCAAACACATCATGGAATTCTTGGAACAGACGAGTATAGATCTTGATCTCATCTAGAGAACAAGTTACCTTGATATGGACATTTTCAACGACACTAGGCTTGATAGAAATATCAATTGGCATCATTTGGATATTGTTACCCAAATTTCCTTCCAACCATACTTCATGAGGCATAATCGGCACCTTAAGCAATAGGGAAGGAAATTGAGAAGATAACTCTTCGAGACAAGTAGACATGACCGTTGGGTTAGGTAGGAATGAGGAACGATGATGAGTATCATTCCAAGGTGGTTCCTTGAGAGACATGACTTCCATGATACTCTCATCAACAAGAAAGGTCTCAGCTAAGGGATCAGGAGATTCTAAAGCACCAAGCCATAGGGATTGAGAATACGTGTCGAGAGATGTCCTCGAAACAGGAAAATAAGAGGATATGGAACTTGAGGCTGAAACAATTTCCACATAACTGACTTTGGCGAGACTAAGTGGCATAACCTCGCCCCATATATCAACAAGATCTGGTGAAGGTATGACCCAAGGATCATATTTGACCGAGATCGTGTTGACAGAGGAAACATGAGGAGGTGGGAGTGGAAAATTTCCCATCAAGGAAGAATCTTTAAAAAGTCCTGCCCCCACACTCTCATAAGGAGCACCGGTGTGCTTGACATATGGAACATTGTTATCTGAGGAATAGGCAAAGAAAGACAGTTGGTTGATTGTGACGATATTACCTTGACGGGGAAAACAAATCATGCGAAACAGGTAGGAGGCTACAGCATGCATGGCATGGGTCCAGCTCTGTCTGAGTAGAATATTATAATTGAGATTAGCATCAACAATCTCCACCTCAACATGTACTATCTTGCCCTCCAAAGTAATGGAAAGGTTGGGTAAGACACCGAATGGTCGTGAATCATGCCCGTCAAAAGCTTCCAAAGTGTTAGGGGATTGGTTCAAAGTAGGAGAACCAATTTCCTTCCAGCAAGTGACTTACATGATACAATTAGAAGCACCTTCATTGATAACGGTCCTATGAATGGTTTTCTCATTGATGATTACCTGAGATAAAGGAAATCTGATGAGGCAGTCCCGGAATGTGGTTCTCTAGCTTAAAACATATCAGATAGGAATCAGTAGGATCAATACCTCCAATAGCTGATAGTAATGATTTCCGCTGAGATGAATAGCTTTGGAGTACCTCGAGAGAACGCATAGTTGATGGCACATGAGCCAAATCCTCAAAAATATTATAGTGTTGAGCGGCTTGAGCATTGGGATTGTACGAGGACTTCCTTAGCACACCTCGAGAAGGAGGTTGAATGGCAGAATCAGGGTTAGGGCGCTCGATATGAAGAGGGCCAGAACTTTGGGGGGAAAAAGAAGAAGGGGTGGCCTCTTTCTCTTTCCTGGCTTTCAGAGTAGGATTTTGATAATCTTTTGATCCAGTAGCCACATTAATAGGCGTACTCATCATGAACACTTGTGATCCTAAGGAAGCAGATGATTGAGGCTGGTCTACCATTTGAGTCTTTTGAGATAGAAATGTCTCTTTCAGGACAGCTGGGGTCCCTTTGAGTAAACGACTAACTTCGGACCATCGGGGACAATTCTTAGAATAGTGATCCTCCTCACCAATGAGGCATGAATACTTAGGCTTCTGTTGTGAAGAATCACCAGCAGACGACTTAGGAGGACCCTGTTTTAGGGCATCGTCTTCACCCTTGCCTTTGCCTTTCTTCTTACCTTTCGAGGATTTATCCGTTGTGCTATACTGAATAGCGTGAACCTATGAGGTTTTAACAGGGTCAGGTGGATTCTAGGAGGGACTATTGGAAGTAGTGTTTGAGACCGACTTCTATTTGGAAGAAGAATTCGTAGGGTTTTGGGACACTGAACAAATTACTCCATTAACAGGAGGTGTAGCCTGTGACTTTGATGTCGTTGGATCAGATGATGGTCATAGATAATCAGGTAATAACTCATACACAGTGTCAGACTGAGAATAAACAAGGTCTAAGTATTGGACACGGGCAATGACTTGTTCTTCAGTAACGCATCCACCCATAGCTATATCGCGAGCAATTGGAGCGATGAATGACTTGGTAAACCATTTGGCTAGCAACTGATCCGCAATATTGAATTTGATCAGGCAATGTCTACATCTCCATTCATGGATGTGATCGGAGATGTGCATCGCACTATCTTGCTTGAGCGATGTAAGAAAATAGGTGTTAGTTTCATAGCGAACCGACAATTGGAAATGCATGAGGAAAACCATGGCTAAAGAGTTGAAGTCGTGGTAAGTACTTCGAGGGAGCTCAATGTACCACTTGGTTGTAGCACCTGTAAGGGTTCATTCAAAAAGATGGAGATGAATAGAATCATTAACGTAGGAATTTGAAGAGCACCAGAGGTGATATGTCATCACATGGGCTTGAGGATCTTCTTTTGCTTTGCCATCAAACTTCAGAAAATCGCTTGGGATCTTGGATGGAACCGTAGGTTAGTATGGTGAATGAAGAATTGTATCATTCATGAGTTGTGACACATCTAGCAACTCTAGTGTAGCCAAGAACAGAAATTGAGTATTGAAAGGCATTGGAGGTTGATAAGCGGGTCCAACCAGAGGAGCCCATCCTTGCTGGTAAGTATTTTTTCCCCATAGTGGAGGGTTTTGGCCATATGGCATTTGATTTTGCCCCCACTATAGGCTACCTTGGCCGTAGGGAGGATTTTGACCTTGAAAGCCTTGAAATTGTCTAACCAGAGGTTGCTGATAAGCAACATGCGAGTTAAAAGGCTGTTGAGCCTGTTGACCTTGGACATATGGATATTGCACCTTTTGTTCCTGAACATATGGGTTTTGAACCTACTACCCCTGAACAAGAGGATTTTGGACCTGTTGTCCTTGGACATAAGGATGTTATACTTGTTTTCCTTGGACATAAGGATTTTGGACCTGCTGCCCTTGGATAAAAGGATTCAGAACCTGTTGCCCTTGGACATTAGGATTCTTGGCCTACTGTTGCAGGGCTTGACCCTGACCTTGTCCTTGCAAGGGATGACCATGTTGATATGTATATAAGGGTTGATGCTACCCGGGTTAGCTCTATTGCTGCAAGGATTGACCTTGTAGCTACAAAGGTTGTCCCTGCGGCTACAGAAATTGGCCTTGTGAAGACATAGGCTAGGAGGTTTGCTGAGCATACTGAATCTGCGGCTGCATGGTTTATTACAACTATTGCAAGGGTTGCCCCTGTGGTCGTTGTAGGTTCCCTTATTGTGACATCATCTGCCCCTGTTGTTGAAAATATGGCCCTTGACAAAGGTTTCCCTTATTGTTGCAGAGGTTGTCCTTGCTGCTACAAGGGTACTTGAACAATTCCTAGATTAAGACCTTGAAAATTTATCTACTGTATCTGGCCATAGCCACCCAGAAAAGCGAACAGACCAGGCTGAACATACTATCTAGGCTAAACGACATAAGGCGGATTGACCATTCCTTGAGAACCATATGGAACATAAGGAGCTTGGTACTAAACCTGAGCCTCATAAGGTTGTCGATACTAGAAATTGCTTGACCTATATGGACTAATGGATTTTGGACCTATTGGTACTAGACATTGCTCAATCCAACAGGACCAGCAAGGTTTTGGATAGCACCAAAAGAAGGTTGGTTCATCCCAACCATGTGAGCCTGTGAGCTACTCACATTAGTTGTGCTTGACACCATAGAAACATTCAGATTCTACCTCCCAGGTGGTGTTACAGCTTGTCCACTTACTGGAGGGGTCGAAGAACTGAAAACAACATGCCTCGAGACCATTGGTTGATCCAGATGGGTGACTTGGATGGATGAGACAAGAGGGTTTGGAATGGTGGGTTGCACCAGGACTAAGGTAACTGCATAAATCATCGTCTATTAGGAGATCAGGTTCTAAATGAATGGACCTGTAGTAGGAATGGCACCAGAGGCCCAAACAGGGTTGTGATAAAGTGATGAGGCACTAGGTGTACCTGAGACCAATTGTGCTAAAGTCACATAATTATGTGGAAAATCCTGATACACACTGATGGGAATGCTCCCCGTGTAAGGGAAACCTTCAGGAGGAAATTGATGCTCTTCCTTTTCGATAGTGTGTGGAGTAGAAACTTCTGATTGATCCAAAGAGATAACCAAAGCTTCCTTCGGGTTCCATAGCTGGGAAAAAATGATGACAAATAAATGAATATGTACGAGGGGATAATTCCAAAGAGACACCCGGTTGATCGTACGAACTATAGGGACACTGTGGTGATATCATAATAGGGTCGAACAAAGGATTCGGAGGATATATAACCAGTCCAAGCTGACCTTCAGTAGTCGGCGAACTCTCAGGAGTCTGGATGGAATTTTCCAGAGATTCTGGGCCAATATTAGAAGGTGACCCAGTATCATAAATAGTTGGAGGATGAAATGACAAAGGTTGAATGCTTAGAATGATTCCAAGCTCAACACCTTGGTCCTCGAGTGACTTTGGTAATTCAGGAAAAGGCTCCTCAGGCAATATTTCAAATGGAGGAGAGTAAGAGAAACTAGGTGAACCAGATGGTTCAGACACGATGACCTCGTCTTAGTTAAAAGGAAAAAAGAGATAAATTTCAAGGCTTTAAAATGTACTTTAAGGAAAACTCATGATTTGGTCTAAAAAAGACTAATAGGATGTTATAAGATTGTGGGCAACAATTTTTTAAGACGCATAAATAAACAGGTGCTCTTTCATGTTTTAAGAGTCGAGAAAGAAGTAAAGATGACTCTATCACTTTTGATTGGAAACAAGCTCGTAAGGACAAGAGCTCGAATGATATTTTAATTTTAATGAGTCAAAAAGATCAAATGACTACTTTAGATGATTTAGGTAAAAAGGATTACCAGGCAACCATGAACTATAGAATACCTCCCGGCAAACTGAGAAGTACGAGCAGGCAATCTCCCTGAATGTTGTGTTTGGTGTATCACGTTTGCAAGGTGGCAGACTCGACTTCCTATGGATAAAGGATTACAGCCTATAGGGGTATCCCTTTATGCACAAGTCCGTACTAGCATTGTCTAGTGCCGAATCTAATGACAGCTGCTAGGTTTAAAGACATCGAAACACATCTCTAGCCTAGACCTTCTAGATTTGATCGTTAGGTTTCAAATGCACCTTAGGTTAATTGAGCTCATTTTAAAGTTTAGCTTGAATTATGTCTTAGTTTTTAGGCCTTAGCGATGTGACTCGAAAAGTCCTAAATGTAGCTAAATGAGACAAGACCCTTTCAATTCGATGAATTGTCTACACTGGAGAGGGTAGAAAACACAATCAAATGCAAACAACTAAGCAACTGAAAGCAAAATGATTTTTCACTACTTCACTTTTCGAAAAAATAAACTAATGAAAAATTCGTTCCAATTCGTAGTTTCCTAACAAATACACTCCAAACAGTCCTTTCAAAAGTAAAGAGGATTATTTTTCTTTTCACATGCAAATGCAATCCTAGTCTTTGATGATGCTTACTAATGTAACATATTGATGCAACAAACTAGAATTATGTACTTTTCATGAAATGACAAAATGAATTTCTCATAAAACACTTCAATGAAAAAGTTTCGAGACAATCGATTCTCAAGCAAATGAAAAACACAAAAAGAGAATCTCTTTCAAACTAATGACGCAATGACTCTACCAAAAACAAGACAAACAATGTGATCTATGTCAGAAAAGAGACATTTAGACAAGCAAATGAAACTTTTCAAACTTGTGTAATGGAGACCCAAAGCAATAAGAGGACTATAAATGAAATGCAAGGAGTAAATGCACCAACAACTTGACTCACTGAGTTCACAATCAGCTGAATGGATGACAACCTAGATGCCCTAGGGCCACAAACCATCCAAGGACCCAAGAAATCAAGCAAAAATAAGGCAAGTCAACAAGCAAATAAACCAAGTGAAATGCAGCTTTCCAGTCAGGGAGAAGATAGTCTAAACAACTTACAAGGAAGAAATCAAGAGAGCAAGACACACTGGCCAAGATCTGGGGTGAACCCTAATCTTCACTTACAAGCATCGACATTACTGCCTAATTGACAACAAGCACCAGAAGGGGGTCAGCGCAACTGTTTCTGAGCATATCATGTTGATCAGTGCGACTATCAGTGAAATAAGCGCGTTGAGCGAGGATGCCAAGAAAAAATAAAAAATTTCAAAAGTTGAGACTAGACTTGCTACTGTGAATTTATGACTGATGGAAATAAACAAAACAAAGTAGATAGAACCAAAGGGAAATGGCGAAACTAGAAAAGTTCACACAAAACCATGAAATTTCAAGCAAGCAAACATAAGGATTGGTATCCCCAGCAAAGTCACTAATTTGTGGTGAAGTAAAATTCTAAGTGCGGACACAAACAATTCCTCTAGCCCGAGAGCAAGTCTAGCCACAAACAAGACATTCTATTGAAGATTTCCTTAGGTTAGAACCAATTAAGAGGGCCTACCTCTTAGTACGCTTATCCTGTTTGGTGATGACCTTGCTTGCTTGCTCCAACTATCTCCCGTTTCCTTCTTCGAGCACCTGAAACAAGTAAACAACAGCAAACAACAACTGTGATAATAGAAAAATTGTATTCAACCTACTTAACAAGTCAAGAAACATTAATCCATAAACATGTGACATGACATATTATGTAGGAACTCAATCAATAGTTGCATATATATTAAATCAAGAAGATACTACAACCTTTGTCTTGACGTTCTTGTTCTCCTCCGATAAATCCAAGTTCCCACACACTTCCATTAGCATTCTATGATGGCCTCAACAATGGTAGTTTTAAGGATCTTCCCTTTAGTTTTCACACTAAACCAAATTCACACTTCTCCCTCACACACAAATAGAGAGCTACAACTATTAATAACTTGTTGATTACTCCACAATCAAAACTTCAACCAGAGCCTAATTAGAACTAACTTGTGCTTGGGAAAAAGGGAGGTTTATATAGCATGGATGGAAGGGAGATGGTTCCTCTTCTCATGGGAGAAGGTATTATCTCTTGAGGTAGTTCCATCCTAATAAGGAAAAGGAACCCAAACTGATCTTCTCAACTCCATCCGGCCTAACCATTTACTAGACTTCCGTTATGAAGCTTCTAAAGCTTGAAGCTTCGTCACCTTATTTAAAAAACTTTCCAAAAGAGGATCGGTGCAACTGGAACAAGGCTTAGTCACTTCGGTTGACACTAGGGACAATTATAATCCCTGCATATCAGCATGAGGAGGACACATGTCATTAGCACTGGTCTTTTAAACTGGGAAAAACAGAGGATTTTTGGGAAATGATGCAAAAGGGAATTGTTCTGCTCATGAAGAGGGACACAATGGGAGTTTCTTCATGAAGGGAAATCATGTAGGGTTCACTATAGAGGTCCTCAAGGATCATGGAATGGGAATTACAGGGACATTGACAAAATTCTATGTAACACCATTCTATCCTCAATCTTCTATTCTATAGTCTCCTTGTGGAAATGTCAATTAATAGTAGACTACATCTTGGAATTTTCTTCCTTTGATCGTCTCTCAAAATTTTCCTTCTCTCCCTTTTAGCACATACACATTGTCGAGGGTTCTTATTTCTCTTGCTATCAACCTCTTTGATCCTTATTTGATTCTAAATATATTATGCTTGAAACCTTCAACCAGCAATACATTAGTTGCATTTGTTCACTTATCACCAAGGTTTGACTTACCTTTGGACAACACTTTAGCCAGGGAATTATCTACGAGAATGACATGGCCACTTTTGGTTTTCTTCAGGGAGAGGAATTTTCTTTTGTCCCCTGACATATGATGGGAATATCCATTTTCCACACTTCTCTTGTCATTTCTTCATCTTCTTCCACACTTTGGTAGGTTGCTTCCTAGTATGTGCATTCTCCTCTAGCTTCCTACTAGACCCACTTTCGATAATATCTTCCTTTTTCATGATTTTCCTTGAGAAACTAGAGAGATTACAATCTCTATCCGTGTGACCAAGATTGTCACAACTGTAGCATCTCACATGACCAAGATATGAGGCAAGAGGATCAAACCATATTTTGTTCACATTTATCTCTACGTTGCATTGACCATACTTCGACTCCACTCATGAGATTTGTAATCAACTACCTTATGGCCAAAGATGTTATGTGAAAAATAATAATCATTTAATGAACTTGTATATCATAAGGATGATGAGGTTATTGAGTGGAATACCGTTATTTGACTATTTTCTTGAGGAGATCCAAATTGTTTCATATTATGTTGGTAAGATCTAAACATTATTCTTCTATATTTTACTACAACATGTCCATAGTAATGAAAAATGTAATATTCAACCTCATCCATCAAAGGAGTGAAGGGGTTATTATTCCTCCTTTTAAATCTACCATATTCTACTCTTGGAGTGAATGGTATTCTTGACATAAATGCTCTTCTTGGTTCATTCCTTGGGTGTTGGTTGCATTCCTTGCTTCCTCTTTTATTACTTACTTTGCTTCCATTTTCCACTACAAGATTTTTGGAAATTGCATTATTTTTTCCACATCCCTATGAGCTAGATTCTCCCTCATGAAAGCCAAGACAAAAATTTTCAAGGGATATCTTTGACTATTAAGAATGTTGTCTAAGAGCTTAGTACTCTTCTCCAACTTCAATTAGTTATGCTTCATTTCTAGCTCCTTCCTCATTGAGACAACTTCAACCTCTAGCTTTCCACATTGACCCTCTCTTTCTTTTAGTTGGCTTCCTATCACATCTTCAATTATTTTCACTTCTTCTACGTATGTTTTAAATTTTATGATCTCTTCTTTAAACTCTTTCTCCTTCTCATCAAATATTTGCAATAATCTCTTCTAATCTTTGTTCTCAGCTGTGAGCCTTTCAATTTCATCAGTTAAATTTTCTATTACAACTATGGTTGAATCAAAATCAAGTTTAGCTTCAAATCCCACTATTCTCACATTCATTATCATTGTTGTGTAGGAAATCTTTTCTACGGACAAAGACGATCCCTCTAGTCCTATGGGAGGATCTATCAACTACATAACACAACTACATTAAATATTTCCTAATGCATACTAGAAAATGCAAAGGAGGATAGATCTCCTACCTCTCTTTGATGCTAATACCCTTGATTTTGACCTTTGAATCTTTGGCTTCCAAGCTCACGATCTCCTCTTCGCTGGTGTAGATGAGTGCCTACAAGAAATATCAAGTGGAGAAAACAAAAATATGCAAAGCATAACATTTTCTAATACAATTTATGTAACAGATCAAGGAGAATTACAATAAATGGACAATAATTGACACATTTATGGAAAGAAAACATAAATTGTATTATTAATATATGAAAAAGGAAGAATTACAACCAATAAAGCCTTGATGTTGGAAGCCTCCTTCAAGTGAGATTCCAAGTCCAAGCCTTAGTCTTCAAAAACCTTTTCTCCTTTGCAAATGGGTAGCATTTGAGCACAATTCAACACTAGGACAGTAACCAACCATCCAACATCCAACCATTAATGGATGGTGGGAAATTAATTTATAGGGAAGGAGAGGGAGTTGAGAATCCATGAAAATATGGAGGAGTTCCACATCTCAAGGGAGAGATCCACGAAGGTAGGATCAAGGGCTAGGAATGGGAGGTCTCATTCCAATCTTCATTTACCTAAAACCATATCATCATTCTTGAGACTTCTAGTAAGAGAAGCTTCTCCTCCATTTTGGGAAAAACTCCCTGAAGAGGACCAGCATGGATTTTCCTGATAAAATTCATGCTAGAAGCGCTAGACATGTGTAATGCCAAAGGTTATCAGCGTGGATTTTCCTAATAAAAGTAGCGTTGGGCTTGAAAAGAAAGGGTTTTTGACAAGTTCTTCAGAATTATTCCAAGGAAAATTTTCTTCCTTTTCTTCAGGGATATTATGTTGAATACCACAAGCATGTTTCATGGTGAATACATTGTTTGTGACAGCTTTTATCATTATGCGACACTTGTGGCATTGACGACACAAATTATGACACTTCAGGATACAAGACTAGGAGTGTGACAAAATATTGTAAAACATATGTCCCCTAAAGCATGAAAGTAGAATGAGAAGTGATGATTGAATTGCTTTACAAGCAAAGGCAAGGACTTAGAGAACCACCGCCAGAAGGCCTGCAAATCTAACATTATACAATATATTTGACATTTCTAATGTAATTATGCCTGACAATACATCTCTGAGCAGGCATCTAAAAATACATTGATCCACGGCATGGACATAAACATCTGAATAGAAAGGGTCATGTTTACAATCATGAATACTTAATAACTCCATGCAGCCTAGATTTATCAAAAAAAACCTAGGTTCTTCATCTCTATTTTGATCCAACCAAAGTACAAATATCACCATGCGAATAAATGGGTTGTAGTCGAACATGGTAGATACCACTTGATTACCAGCCAATGATGTAAACCATTAACATGGATGAGAGAAACCACCAATGATGGCGATGTATCTCAAGGTACAATATCACAATCCACAAGCATGAATAATGAATCTGAAGTCAAATACTTGTAGAATCATTCGATCGAAGGCCAGTGATGTGAACCTATCGTCGAATGCGAAGAACCTGCCATGGAGCCATGCAAGCTCCAAGGTACTGAAAGGGAGTCCCTAGATCGTCTTCCTAGATAATGAGTTGGAATTAACAGGAAGTAATCCATCGAAGGAGGGAAATAATGTTTCTCACATCATCAACATGAAACATAAGATTTTACAGAGTTGGCAAGAGTGATTTAGGATTGATGCAGAAAAAGTCAAACATGGTATAAGTGATTTGAATTTGACAATGGGACTTCTCTTCAACATATCAGTGACAAGACTATGGAATTTGGTAGCATTTGACTCAAAATAGGATCATAGGTTATGGTGAGAATAGGATATAATTAAATGAGGAGCAAATGGATTTCCCAAACTGGGTAAGCCAAGTGACAAAGTGAGGATACCCCAAACCCGACATGAGATATAAATAAGTGTCATGTTCAAGAGTGACATGTTGCCTTCCATAAAAAATATAGGATATATGTTTCCTTCCATTTTCCCCCACTATTCTAAGGAGTACCTCTTTATTTTTAATCTCAATCTTGAAGATGATACCATATGCTTATCGTATAATTTCATCCTTCGAATGAATTCATCCTAGTATTTATAACGAGCCCTAGGAAGGAGTAGTTCAATCTCATCATGGTGACAAGTTCTTCATCCTTTTAGTTTTATGAGTCTGACAGAGGGATAACTCGACATATTTTTCATGTTTAGAGAGCTTGAAAAAGAGGAAAAAAGAAAACTCCATATATCCCTTTTCGTAGATAGTATCTCGAATCCGAAAAGGTAGAAAACAATATCCAAGAGAACCTCTTAGCCATGTTTGACTAAGGTATTCCTTTTCTGTAATGTTATCACCAAAATAGGACCCTGATAGGCTGCTGATCAGACTATCTTAGTGTAACTATTTCAAACCAATCTTTTAGCTAAGGCTTAGCCTCCTCAGCCTGAGAGGGCTCTCTCAAAGGGTTAATGATTTTGATTAAAGAATAAGATAGATGGCTAACTCTATGGTTTGTGATTGTATATGTTTATAGGTTGAAAGATGAAGGCTGGCTACCATTGGGCTATGGAGTCAAAGTATGTTCAGTACCACAGCAGGATCAGCTTAACATGAAGTCAGGGCATAGAGCGTTTTTATACATCAACAAAACAAAAATACAATGCAAGGAAACACGGTTTATAAATACATGAAGGAAGTTAGAGCATCATTGATGAGTTCTAAGTAACATGTATTCATACCATTGCAAGTAAGTGAAAGAGGAAAGCCATGAGACAATAGGACATTAAAAACTCTCTTTGAATCCTATGTAGTGAAGCCAAAACATTCTACCTAGCATGGAAGTCAAGGCATTATAGAGTTCAAGTGCAGAAATACAAATATAAAATAGTGAAACACAGTTAGTTTATCTATGAAGGAAGTCAGAGCATCATTGATGAATTCTAAGTATCATAAGTAAACATCACTGCAATTTAAGTATTGGAAGATGCCATCAAAACAAGAACATACAAGAACTCTTCAAGAATCTTGAGTTGTCTAAGTAGAAATTCTGCATTAGGTTAAAAATATACACAGTCTGCACATAGAGCAGCAACTGAGCCAAAAAGTCTCAAATCCCTTGCTAATTCGACATCTTGCTCTATATATATCATTTACAACAAGTATTCCTTCATCCCTCATCAAGAGAATTTTAATTTTCTATGAGTGATACCTATTCTAACCATAAAACAAACTATTAAATACAAATGACAGCAAACTAGCAGTCCTAGAGTCCTAATACAATTAGGAGTACAACTCCTTGTTATGATTACAACAACCTTATCTAAACATTGAAAGCATTATTTGACAGTTGCAACCTCATGAAGTCGAATTTGATGAAGCCTCCCACGTTATCACCTTACTGCTGATGACAAACCCTAGAAATTAGGGAACATGTTTCCCTGTTTTTAGGTTTAGGATCTTTGAAAATTAGCATGTGGGACAGAGCCTTTATCTTCTCATCCACGAAATATTTTTCAAAATTTAAGGAGGTTTTTGTATTCCATAATTTATAGAACAAAAACCTCTCTTGGTTTTTTAAAACACTTCTCCAGCTGTCCATAATCTGTCCTTGAAAAACACGTGTAAAACAGGAAAAATCCGTTTTCTGAAATTAAGGTCTCAATGAAAGCTTAGTATCTCCCAACTGAAAACACTTATGAAGAAATTGAAATAGTTTATTGTAGCTAGAGAGTTTATGAAGATAAAGCTCCCTCATAATTCCAAAATAAGTTTTCTTGTAACCAGAAACTGATCTTGAGAAAGACTGCTAAAACCAAAAGACAAAACTGCACCTACAATAGTTTCATAGCGCAAGTTTAACCATAAATTTCTCCAAACTTAGAACGAATTTGAAGACACTGAAAGAGGTTTTTGTAGTTTAGTATGTTAGGAAGAAAAGCCTCTTTTAGTTTTAAAAATTGAGTTTTCAGCTACTCAGGAAACCTTCTGGAAGTTGACTAGTAAAAACAGCGTTTATGCTGAAACTGGCTACTTCAGGGGTTTCGTAGCGCGCTACGAAAACTCCTAGTTCAGTGATTTCGTAGCGCAAAACTATTTTTTTACACTATCTGTACTACGAAAACTTGGATTCGTAGCAAGTTTCAAAATTTTTTCAAAATGGATAACACATGACTTTCAAAACACGATATGAGATCCATAAAGTGTAAAACAAGACTGTTGAGCTTTATTTGATGATGGAAATGAGACTCTAACCCTATGACTTAGACTCTAAAAACCATAAAAGCGACTTAACCACCATATAACATTATGACTTAGGAACAAATGTAAAATGTAAACCTTGACACAAGCTTGACACATGGAAATAATGTGTGATGTGGGATCAGTGATGTACAAGAACGGAGTGTTGACCCTATTTGACCATACCAACAAGACTCTTTTCTAGATCTTAGACACTAAAGCAACCATGGAAAGACTAGACCAAGGCTAACACCAATCCTTTGGAATAGAACTGATGCTCCAAATTTAGAAATCATTTCTTAAGTGATAACATGTAACTAGTCTATCTCAGTTCGGAAAAGGGTTAAACTTATACTGAGTAGACGTCTTTTCATTTAATTTTACGAGTTCGAAAAGAAAAGTTCCCGTCAATTGTTTCATTTTTTGAGAGTAAAAAAAGAGCTAAAAGAGGACTCCTCCTAGAGGAATGAGTGGTACAGAAGGTAGAAATTAGTTTTGATGATGATGGAATTGCTTAAAACATGTAAAGGTTAAGAGGTTGGCTAATAATACCACTCATCAGAGATGTTCCTCAGGCAAGGGTAAAACAACCAAGTGAAAGTGTATGATCAAAAAAAGAGGTGGTGGCAATGGAACGAAAAAACCAAGGTTTATCTGGCAAAAACAGGCTGATAAAAATGGCAATCACAAGAGGTAAAGTGGGAATGGTTTCATTTTACAAAAGCTTGAAACATGGGAAAGTATGCTTGAGGATACTTCAATATGGTTTCATTTTTTCACAAGCTTGAAACATGAGAAAAACTATGCTTGGATTTGGTTTCATTTTTAAACAAGCTTGAAACAGAGACAAACTGTGCTTGAGATTAGTTTCATTTTAACACAAGCTTGAAACAAAGAAAAACTATGCTTCGGATAAATTTGCATGTCCCAAGCATAATGACTCAATTCGAGGTACATTCACCCAAAGCTTCATTTCATACACCTAAGGATACTACGAGTTACTAACAAGTGCATGGAATGAAGGTTCATCTATGAGATCAAGTGAAAGACTCAAATAGGAATTTACGAGATCTAAACAAAGACTTGAATTGGAAGGGGATTTGTTTCATTTTTTAACGATCTTGACATAGTAAAAGAACCATTCTCATGACACCTTGCTTCATTTTTCAACAATATTGACATAAAGGAACTCTGCTCTGGTAACCTTGATTCATTTTTTAAGGAGCTTGAGACAAGACAAAGAACTCTATGGGGGTAACCTTGATTCATTTTTTAAGGAGATTGACACAAGGCAAGGAAATTTGCTCTAGGAACCTTGATTATGGAACATAAGATGTCATGGATTACAAGAGGTTCTCATCAGATGGGAGAACAACGATTTGTGAGGGATACATGTTAATGGATTTAATGGAAATATCAGGATGAAATGCCCGAAGTACATGATGCACTATATCACTGACTAGATCATCAGTAGACGCAGACATGGAACAAGTGGCCACATAATTAACCAATGGTAGGGATGATACCACTTGCATACAAGGACCATTTAGGGAAGATGTTTGATTGGGAGTAAAATTAAGACCAATGAACAAAGGCTGGTCAATAGTTACAATTCTTCCTTCATGCAGGAAACAAATTACACAAAAGAGTGAAGAGACGAGAGCTCCCATGACATAAACATAGTCACATCCAAGGAGTAAATTAAAATTCAAAAGGTCTTGGACAACCATCAAATCGATATAGACAATTTTTCCTCCCAAATTAATAGGAAACTTAGGAAGGATCCCTAATGGTTGACCAATTCCTCTGTTAAAAGCTAATAGATTCTGGGTAACAGGCACAAGTTGTGGAGAACCTAAATCTTCATAATTATTTGAGGATAGAATACTAACTGACATGCCTTCATCTATGATTGTTTTAGGTGCAAGTATATTATAATCTTATACTATGATCTGGAAGGTCACATAAGGAGGAAGATGGTATCCCATAAGTCAACTCCAATCCAAGGAAGTGACCGTACTACCTAGAGGGGATTCCATGGGAATGGGATAACTACCCCCTTGGATTATGGTAATGGGAGGATCGGCCCCCTATACTATGGGAACAGGAGGATTTCCCCCAATTCATTGGAATCTAAAGAAATAAGAAGAACTTGAGTGATATGAAGTTCAATCTCTACGGGAAAGGTATGGTCAAGTGAAGGTGGAATCTAGTCAACCATTTTCTCAACCAATGGTTTGTTAGGAATGGGCTCATGGGATTCACATTCACAGAGAGTGGGATTGACTAAAAATGAATTCTGATCAACCACTTGGTCAACTAGTGAAGGATCAAGCGAAAGCTTTCGATAACTAGTCAGAAGATGAGGCTGAGAAGATGTAAGTTTGTGCAACATTTTTTAGGCTTCATCCATATAAGCAGAAAGGTGAATAGGATGATTCCCTTCATATAACCTATAGGGAAATTTGACTTTACCCTTTTTCCCATGAACCTTAATATCACTAGTTGAGGGTTTGTCACCAACGTGATCTCCAGAGGCCGAAGACAAAGGCTGATGTGAGTCTGTAGACCACACTTCTAATACCTTAGGAATACAAGGACAATCTGTGAGAAGTTGGTCACCCTTATAAAGCATGCAAGGGAATTTAACTTTGTGGGGTTGATTGGGAGGTTCCTCCATACTAGTTACATCTTTAGCAATGGTTTTTTGGTTGTCCTCCTATTTATTTTTTTCTTCTTAATCTTCATTTTCTTCTTCTTATGCACCTGGTTACTAACTTTCAAGCTTTCACCAGATGAAGAGGAAGAAGATCGAATAGACGAAGAAGGAAAAGAGCCAACTTTAGGATCAAATGGAGGTTGATATTATTCAGGTGGAGAGAACCCAGTTGAGAAGCAGTTTGGACATTCGAAACCATAGAGGTCGAAAATAACCAAACTGACAAACCAATGGTAAATCCGGGAAGGGACAACATTGCCATATAAGGAGCACCAATATTTCCAAAAGAATGAAAAGGACCAGAATTTTTGTCAAAGAGGTTTCCTTGATTGGTGGACTTAGGGACTATTGCCATTAGTCTCAACCTAAAATATACTAAGGAATATTTCCACGGGAAGGATGTTGTTTTGCGGTCAATTAATTTATTTTAGAAATTAAAGACACAAACAAAAGAAAAGGGTAACTAGGAAAAAGGGTTTATCAAGAAACTGTTAACTACAATATAAACCTTGGAGAACCAAGGACTTAACGTACAACAACTAATCTCCCTGAATGTTGTGTTCAGTGTATCACGATATATAAGGCGGCAAACTCAATTACCTATGGATGGATAGCAACCTATAGGGGACTCCCAAAATATACTTGATGGTATGTGGGAGTGTAGGCCATAGTAGTGGTGTTTAATGTGTAATTGTTCGATGAGAGCGTTCTCATATACTTTTCATGTGTGGAGCGTCATCCTATATACTTGAAGGTAATGGAGAATGATCCTATACACTTCCATACGTGAAATGGGATTTCACCCTTGGGATGCAACGCTGGAAAACAATGACATCTCCTACTTTTAATGACGTTGGAACAGATCTCTAGCCTAGACCTCTATGTGTTTGTGTTAACGTTCCAAATGCTCCTTAGGTTAATTGAGATGAATTTTAAAGTTGATATTTGGTTTCAAGTCTCAAAATCGATGTCACCTTAACACACTTACGATGCAACTAATATGAAAAAATATTGTTTTCATTTTCAATGAAATTTTTCTAGTGTAGGAAAGAAGTGTAAACATTTATGCAACGATCAAATATGCAACCAACAAGAGCTTCCTAGCTAGATCTTTCAACTTTACAATTATAATGCAACAACCAAAAAAGTAAATGAATTTTAATTCACTAAAGTTCACCTACATGATTTTTTTTTTAAAGGAATGAGGATGCACTTATTAGCTTTCAACAGTAATCAATGTAATCTATGCTCAATGACAATCTCAAAAATAAATTTCCAGTGCAATGTAATCTAATGCAATTTCCAGAAGTAATGATCAATTTTGAGATGAAGGCTTAACAAATGTAAATGAAATTTCTTTCTAGTTTCATGAAGAACTAAAAATTCTTATTAGATAGCAAATAAGTAACACATGAAAGAAGCAAAACAGTGAATTTGATTACCTAAAGAACTAAAGATTCAACCAAAGTTCATTTTCACTACTTAATCGTGGGACAGACTTTTGCAAACCACAAAGAATCTAACAACAATAAGTGAAAATTCTATGCACACAAAGCAGAAGGAATACTTTAGAGATAAAGATATTCAATGATCTGAAAACGAAATGTACTTGAAAAAGGGTGCAAGGTATCCATTTTCATTTATGTAAATGAGTGCACACATACTCCAAGTTTAAATCTGAAAATGTGAGAACTTCTTATTTCTAATACAGAGATAGATTGTAGGGGCATTTATTGGATATGTCACCTCTAAAGAGAGGATGAGATCCAGAAGCTACCTAGCCCTCTACAAACTCTGCCTAAAGAAATAATAGAAGTAAACGCTCAGATTTAATTAAAAAAGACCTTGTTTGAACTTGACGTTATGCGGAATTTTAGCTTGAAACAGGTGTATGTGTTGATTTGTTTTCATCTATTTAATTGCTTTAACTTGATTTGTTTCAGCTGATATTAAACAAATATATCAGACATATAAGGCAGCAAATAAACATCACACATGACAGTAAATTGAGTTCACCCTGATCTCGTGGGCTACGTCTCCTATGAGCTCTAGTCAACTTGACTTAGCTCTTTGGGATTATGGCTTGAATTATTTTACTAGTTCCACACTCAACTCTAGAAGGTTACTGACTGAACCTATGGGCTTAGAAAAACCATATACATCCCTGTCATGGCTGTCCTCTTTGTGCAGGCAGATCTAGGCTCCCTTGGACTTGATTCCTTCAGCAGGTGCATTATGCTTCCCTGAGCTTATTAATGGCACAAACTCCTTTAGAATGCTTCAAATGTCTCCAAAACCTCTACTACTATCTCTAGCACATATCCGACATAAAAAAAAAAAAATGACTGTTCATTTGCTCAAAATGAGCACTGCATCCCCGATCTAGGCCTTCCCCCATGGTTGGCTCTGGGTTGCCTGAAACTTCCCTTCAACATCTCAGCCTTTAGAAGTCTCCAAATGCTTTTGAAAACACCTTCATTAGATTCAGAAGGTTCACTACAGTCAGGAATGATTGTTTGTTTACTGAGAATGGATATTGGTAGCTCCTGCAATAGCCTCCAACCCTTGGTGGCCCTGAGCTCCAAAATCTCCCTGGATGAAAATCTCCTTGAAGATGGCTTCTTAAGCTTCTCTAGACTATTCCAATGGCATCAGAAGGCCCAAATTAGTCTAGGTAGACTCTTCTTCCTCTCTCCTAGGTTGAAAATTGCCTCTGGAGTGCATTTACTCAGTCTCTCCTAGGGATCCTCCAAGAAAACCGGCTAACTACCAGTTAACCCCAACATTTTTGGCAATCCTGCCATTTTTAGCGTGCTCTGCCAACTGGACTGTTAGTTAACCGTAACCGTAGGCTAACAATGCGCATGTGAGTGGATATCTCGGGTGGTTAACCAGTGGTTAAGGAGATGGGTCCCTGGTTCCGTGCGTGTGGTCATATAATATGCGGTTGGCCCTTAGAGGCTGGCCCATTTCCGCCCCAAATGAAACTTATTTAAACTTTAAATATAAGTTTTGGCCCTTCATAAACAAGAACCAATGCATGGGCTAATAGTAGAGCACTGCGCTTGTTGCGGGTAGGTCATGGGTTCGACCCACCGAACTGCCAAACTTTTATATGCCATACCAACCCATATGCTGACGTCACTTAGGCCACGTGGCAGCCTCTGGGCCTACCACGTGGAAACATTCTATTGGCTACCCGAAATGGAATATTCCTAGAATATTCTATTTTAAATTTTATTTTTTTGAAAAAAATTCAAAATTAAAGGTTATTGGGTGATTTTCAAATCGGAATAACTTCTACATACGAAGTCCATTTTTCGAACCGTTCACGGTGCCGGAATCAGGAAGACGAGACCTATTCATTCGTTCTAGTTCCAACCCAATCTAAGCACTTCCAAATTTGATCATTTTCGACACTTGGACTTGAACTCCTGATCACACCTCCCAAATGAGAGGCTTTTGGTCCCCAAAAGCTTACTGAAATGCTAAACTGAACTATAGTATAGACAATGAGAGAATGAACATCCTCTTCTCTTCAAGCCTTCAAACATTTTCTTTGCGTGGCGAATGAATTTGAACCACAAATGGAAAGAAACTGACATTTCCCTTCCTGAATGCGCTTGTCCTCCTGTCCACAACTGTCTTTCTTGCACTCACACAGAAATTTTCTGGTGAGAAAATTACAGAATGAAACTGAACAACGCTGCCTTGATCAATGATCTAAGGTGGCTCAAAACAAACAAGATATTACAGCATAAAATACATGCATACATCCAAAATTTACATATGTACAAAAGGAGCGCATCTTATTGTGTCAAGAAGTCCATCCACTTCTCACCAAGCCACTTCCATGGCGTCTTTTGTTGCTGCAACTTTCCCTCATGTGAAATTGCTCATTCCACATCGGTAATGGAATTTGTGGTTCCATCTTTGCCAATCTTCTTGTCCTCTTGCTGCATGTGTGTGGGACGACGAGTTGGATGTAAAGTCCAACAATGAGAGACAACATGTCCCTTCTTTTGGCAAAAAGTGCAAATATTATGCACCTTCTTTGAAGGTAGTCTTTGCTTCATCTGTTTCCTATGTGCTTTCTTCCTCATCCAGCATCTCGAAACATGATGGTTAAATTGACCACAATATGTACAAGAAATATTTCTTCCATTAAAGCATGTAAAATTTTCATGCCTTGCAGAAACACAATCAAATTGATCATGAGAAGATGTATACCTCTTGTGTTGCTTTGCATGTTCATCCTTTTTGCTTTCATGAGGAGATGAACTAGTAGAGGCTCCAGTTTTCCATTGCAAACTAACATCATCATTCTTGTCTTGAAAACTGCCTAAAATTGCGTGTTTGCCATAAGCTACATGTCTACCATCTTCTTGCTACAACAAAGGCTTAAAGCAATGGCAATCATCTTTGAAACAAATTTGACGTATTTTTCTCATGGAACTTGGAACAAAATTTCTCTTTGAATTAGCCTCACATGCCTTCATGGCTTTTGAGTCTTCACCATTAGATTGCACATAACCAAGTCCAAGATTCTTGGGTCGTTCCTCAACAGAAAGGGGTTCAATCATGCCTTGTGCATGCTTTCCTAATCCTTTGCCTTCATAACCCATCTTAATCATTAACTTGGATCCTACTCCCCTTGTATGCTTTTCGAAAGATCTAACACGTATTTCTAAAGAAGAAACTGAAGAAAAATCAGAATGGATTACCTCTTTCTTACACATGTTCTTGGTCAAAGCCTCTTAGGCTTGATGAAACTGCAATTCCATATCATGCAATCTTTGAAGAATTTATTCCTTCTCTTGCTTCATGGCCAACAATTTCTCACGAAGCTCCATGCTTTCTCTTCTATCCTCAAACAGGATCTGCACCATATCCTTCAATATAAGGAATTCACGCTTCATATCCTCATCGAAGAACCTTGTGAAGGATGAAACTTCACTTGTAGAAGTTGTCATTATGATTTCAATGAACAAATTAACTTCAAAATGTTCTTAATGCTTTTCAAAACAAATGACAAAGCTTTTTCACCCAAATGTCTTTATAGCCATCACATATTCAAGTAACCAACAACACACAATTCAAGTGAAAATCTTGTTCAAGCAGCCCACAACAAACCAACTCAAGTGAAAATCTTGGAGTGGTTTTGAGGTCCTTTGGGGTAAGGAAAGTATCTTCTATTCATTTTTGTCTTCTCCAAGACTTAAGCTAATCAGTAGCTATCCCCAAACTTTAGCAAACTCAAATAACATGCAGTTTGCAAAATAGTAAAGCAATCAATCTTCTACACTGCTTTAAACACCTTTCAAGATATACAATCAAGCTATTGTGATGTCAATCAAGCAAACCAAGTCCTCTGATACCAACTTGATCTGAAAATGGAATGTACTTGAAAAAGGGTGCAAGGTATCCATTTTCATTTATGTAAATGAGTGCACACATACTCCAAGTTTAAATCTGAAAATGTGAGAACTTCTTATTTCTAATACAGAGATAGACTGTAGGGTGATTTACTAGATATGTCACCTCTAAAGAGAGGATGAGATCCAGAAGCTACCTAGCGCTCTACAAACTCTGCCTAAATAAATAATAGAAGTAAACACTTAGATTTAATTTAAAAAGATCTTGCTTGAACTTGACGTTATGTGGAATTTTAGCTTGAAACAGGTGTATGTGTTGATTTGTTTTCATCTGTTTAAGTGCTTTAACTTGATTTGTTTCAGTTGATATTAAACAAATATATTAGACATATAAGGCAGCAAATAAACATCACACATAATATCAAATTTAATAATGAGTTCACCCCTATCTCATGGGCTACGTCTCTTGTGAGCTCTAATCAACTTTATTTATGGCCCAGTTAGGCCCGCCAAAGTTGGTGGGACTGCCAAAATTGGCGCCACCGCCAAAAATCCCACTAACTCTGCCTTGACCGTCGGTTAACTGTAGTTTGATTTTAATGTTGTCACATGGCACCATGAGCTGGCCTCAGATTTTGTGCTGACGGTCTGGGTTGGCGGCCAGTTGAACCATGACTGCCAGCGGGTTCGTTGGCATGTGATCATTTGTTGTTGACCGCCCGCCGCATTAACTCCATATATGTGATCATTCAAGATATTCTGTCAAAAACCCTAAAAAAATGCATTTTTTGGACCAACGTGATTGTAATGGTCAAAATTTGTGTTGATAGTGTCTTTATCACAACTGTAATTAGAAAAATCTATGTCGACAACACTATGTCTCTTAGGAAAATGTGTGTTGGGTGAGAAAAATTTAGGAGAAAACAAACAAAGTTGAATAGAGACCTAGATTTGACACTCTAAACCACACACCACTCAGAATGTGGATCCACAATCAATCAAAGTTATGGATCACTAAGAGGTTGGCCAAACTTATCAAACGAGACCAAAAACAAAAGGAGGTTTGAAGGGTTATGTACTCCCCAGTAGAGTCGCCATTTTGTTGTGCAGGCAATCCTTTCTGCAGATAGAAACGATCCCTCTAGTCCTATGGGAGGATCTAGCAACTAGATGCAATCTTTCCTTATTCATACTAGAAAATGAAAAGGAGGATAGGTCTCCTACCACTCTCTGATGCTAACACCATTGATGTCAACCTTGACTCTTTGGCTTCCAAACTCACGATCTCCTCTTCATTAGTGTAGATGACTTCCTGCAAGAAATATCGAGTGGAGACAACAAAACTATGCAAAGCATAACATTTTCTAATACAAATTATATAACAAATCAAGGAGAATTACAATAAATGGACAATAATTGACACATTTATGGAAAGAAAACATAAATTGTACTATTAATATATGAAAATGGGAGAATAACAACCAATGAAGCCTTGATGTTGGAAGCCTCCTTCAAGTGAGATTCCAAGTCCAACCCTTAGCCTTTAAACACCTTTTCTCTGTTGCAAATGGGTAGCATTTGAACACAATTCAGCACTAGGATGGAAACCAACCAACCAACAACCAACCATTAGTGGATGGTGGGAAATTCATTTATAGGGAAGGAGAGGTAGTTGAGAATCCATGAAAAGAGGTAGGAGTTCCACATCTCAAGGTAGAGATCCATGAAAGTAGGATCAAGGGCCAGGAATAAGAGGTTTCGTTCCAATCTTCATTTACCTAAAACCATGTCATCATTCTCAAGCCTTCTATTAAGAGAATATTCTCCTCCATTTTAGGAAAAACTGCCTGAAGAGGACCAGCATGAATTTTCCTGATAAAAATCATGCCGGCAGTGCTAGAAATGTGTAATGCGAAAGGTTACCAACGCAGATTTTCCTAGTAAAAGTAGCATTGGGCTTGCAAAACAAGGGTTTTTTACAATTTCTTCAGAATTATTCCAAGGAAAGTTTTCTTCCTTTTCTTCAGGAATATTCTATTGATTACAACAAGCATGTTTCATGATGAATACATTGTTTGTGGTGGCTTTTATCACTTTGATACACTTGTGGCATTGGCGACACAAAGTACAACATTTCGGGATAGGAGACTAGGAGTGTGACAAAATACTGTATAACAATCATCTTGACTATTCAACTCTAAATGGCTACCATCATAACCATCTAATTAACATATCAAAAACATCTCACAATCATACCCATAGATAGGTGGCTTACCTTTGATCTACTTCGTTGCATTATATCTTGTTGTCTTGTTCCTTCATTTTCTTATTTTCAATCAACTGCTTCAACACGAGGATGGAACTCATCGGAATGAGAATATTTCTTCTGATATCCCTTCTTCTTCTTCTTCTTCTTTTTAATCTTCTCCTTTTCTTCATTGATGATACTAATATATTATTCATATAGAACTTACAATCTATCCCATATATTTTTGCATATTTATAATACATCATTTTATGAAGATCCAAATTGTGGAGATTGTTGAAGATCACACATTTGGCTTGAGCATTTCACTATTTCACTTTCTTTGAAAGAGTATATTTACCATAACCTTCAAATGCTACATTCCAAACATCAGATCCATAGTCTAACAATTCAGACTTCACTTTTTCTCTCCATACCTAATAGCTTGTAGCACTAAGTAGTGACACAATTTGATGATCCATGAGAAAAAAAAATTACTAGATCTACCTTCCAGCAATCATGCTACACTCAAAGGTACCTAGTCTAATACCAATTGTTGGGATATTGACAATACTAAGAGTTAACTTTCTTAGTGCTATATTGTTCTTTGCTTTAGATAATTTCATTTCATCATTTTACAAACGTATTTGCCCCATAACATCATCACATCATTAGCAATTGAGTAGAAAGAACAATAATGCAGTGGAACATAAAAGGACAATAAATGAAAAGTATACACAATAGACACCAGGATTGGTCAGAGACCAAGAGAAAACCCCACGGGGGGAAAACCCGGAATTCAATTCTCCTTCTTCTATTAGATATTCATTAATTGTCCAACTGAGATACAAAGTACATCTATATATAGATACATCAACAATAAGTGACCTGAATGTAAACAGGAATGCAACAACTTACAGATATAATCATAAACACAAAGATGTAGTAGAAAAACACTTCATTTTATTAATAGAAAATATTGAACTATGCTCATAAACGGAATGGAAATAAGATAGCTTGGGCGATGGTAGCTTATCTCTGAGAAGAGACGTGGTGGCTACATGCCTCTGAACTGTGTTACAATGATGCTCAAGAGCTTATTTATTATTAGAAAATATGTGAAAACCCTAAACAACCAAAACCCTAACCCCAGGAGATGTAACACCAAGAGTTTGTGGGCCCCGTTGGGGTTAGCTGGGCAGCCAACTTCCCGGGTCGTAACTTGGTCATATTATCTTCATTTGGCATGTACGATACCTTGTTGGAAAGGTCTCTTGGAGTATTATAGGTTTCATTGTAGGCCTTAGCCTATGGCTATGAGCCTGTCACAAACCCCCAAAAAAACATTGTTTAGGGGGTCAAAATTGCTTCGGAAGTTCAAGACCCAAAAAACTGCTAAAAATAGTAAATGCTAAAATGAACAAGGAAACAGATGAACTAACTAAGGGGTCTAGGTGGAATAGGAAGGTGGCCACAAATATCCACTTGGATCATTACTCCCCCCATAGGAAGTAATGGTCCCCATTGCGTGCAGAGCCTCCATGAGGTGAGGAAATTTCTATTGAACCTAGTCCCTGGTGAACCACTTGCCCTAGTGAAGGAGTTGGCCTACTTTTACAACTCGATATAGTTGTATCCTCTATTGGCAAGTGTTCTTGATATGTGTGTCCATGATCTGATCAGTTTTGGCATGTTCCATGCAGTCCGGGTTGAGATCTATTGGTGTGAGATGTTCTGCAATGTCAGATGTGTTCAACAATGGTGGAAAGTATGGCCGAAGGCAATCTACATTGAACACTAGGTGCAAACCAAGGAATGGTGGGATGTTGAGCTTGAAGTCATTGTCACCTATGGCCTTGGTGATGGTTTATGGTCCATATCAAAGCGGGAAGAGCTTGCGGTGGGGTCTAGAAAGGCGCTCCTTCTGTAAATGTAGACAAACTTTGTCGCCCACCTAGAACTTGTGCGACACTCGATGTTGATCATGGTGCTACTTGTACTTAGCATTGGCTTTGTCCAATATATCATGGACTTGTTGGTGGATGTGTTGAATGTGCTCAATGAAGTTGTTAGCCCTTTTGGCTTTGGATTGAACTTGAGCCGAATTGACGTGAGTGGCTACAAATGGTATGGCCACATCAATGGGGCATAATGGCTGAAATCACAGCCCTACCTGAAACGAGTTGTGGCATGTTGAGCTTTGGAGAGCTCTGTTATAGTTGTGTTGGAAATAGGAGAGACTGTCATCCCACATGCATGGATGCTTGGAGTTATACATGCACAAAAAGTGTAGGCTCATCATGTTGACAACCTCTGTTTGGCCATCAGTTTGGGGATGGAAAGTCATGGACTTAGTAATTTTTGTATCCAGCATCAACCAGAGACTTGACCAAAATGCACTTAGGAGTCTGTTGGCCCGATCTGAGACAATGGATTATGGGATCTCAAAGTGTACCCATACTTTCTCAAGAAGAGCTTAGCAGTGGCCTCTACTGTGATACTCTTCTTACAGGTTGCCATGATGGTCATCTTAGAGAATCTGTCGACGACCACGAAAATGCAATCATTTTCATGCTTAGTAGAAGGAAGGCCCAGCATGTAATCCATGGAGAAATATTCCCAAGATTGGCTAGGAGTAGGTAGAGGAGTATACAGGCCTTGCTTATTGATGGTTGGTTTGGAAATGGCGTAGACGATGTAGGATCTAATGTACTTCCCAACATCTTGACGAAGTTTCGGCCAATAAAAATACTTCTGTAATACCGTCATTGTTTTCTCTAGTTTGAAATATCCAGTGACCCGACTATATTTTTCCTCCCAAATCATCTTGGAACGCTCACTTGAAGGAACACATATGTGTCCCAGGTGACATAATAGTGCATCCTGAAGGTGAAAATTTGGAACTTGCTTCCCTTCCAAGAGTGTCTGGTATATGTTGTCGAATTCTGGATCACTCTTGTAAAGATGCAGCCACCCTAATGTCTTATACCCATAGGAGTTGAGCACAATGATCAATGCCATGAACGGTGGTCGGTTGAGGCAATCAACAACATTATTGGTGCTACGCTTCTTATACTTAATGTTCAAATGGAACTTTTGCAAATAGGTGGACCGTTTCTGATGGTGATCATTCTGCAACTTCCCTTGTGTTTGTATGAATTATAGAGGTTGGCGGCCTATGTGGATGATTATTTCCTTCCCCAGAATGTAATGCTTCCATTAACAATAGGCCTACACAATGGAATACATTTCTTTGTCATAAGTGGGGTACTTTCGGACTGTGTCTAAAAGTGTCTCATTGTGGTAATCCACTAAATGCTCATGCTAAGTAAGAACTGCACCAATAGCATAGTCATAGGAATCTGTCTCAATCTCAAATGGTTGTTGCAAGTCTGTTAATGTGAGAACTGGTGCGGAATAGAGGCAATTATTCAACTCCAAGAATGCTTGTTGTTAGATTTCTGACCAAAAAAAAAATTCTTTCTCTCTGCCCTTAGTGACTTGACTTAAAGGCCAAGTGATATGAGAGAACCCCAACACGAACCTATGGTAGAAATTGGCAAGACCCAAAAAGCTGCGGAGCTCTGTTAGAGTGGTAGGGGTTGGCCAATCCTGAATGACTTGTATCTTGGATGGGCCCACATGGACACCCTGCTCATCAAATATGTACCCCAAATATATAACCTGTGTCAGGCCAAAGGTGCATTTCTCCAAGTTAGCACGCATCTTGTGTTGGTGCCAAGTTTGAAGGACCTGTTGAATATGTTGGAGGTGCTCTTCCCAACTCTAGCTAAAGATCAAGGTGTCAGCTAAATACACCACCATAAATTCATTGGTGAAGGGTCACAAGATGTCTTCCATCAATCTCATGAATGTTACAGGGGTGTTCGTCAATCCGAATGGCATGACCAATCATTTGAAAAATCCCTCCTTGGATTTGAAGGCAGTTTTCCACACATCAGAGGGTTCGATAGGCACCTAGTGATAACCTGACTACAAGTCAATCTTGTTGAAATATTTTGCCCCCTTGAGCTGGTCCAGAAGGTCATCAATCCATGGTATTGGGTACCTATTCTAGACAGTGATCTTGTTCAGTGCCCAATAGTCAATACAGAACCTCCAGGTCCCATCCTTCTTCTATAACAATACAGTCAGGCTCTAAAAAGGTGATGAGTTTGGCCTAATGTGCCCTTTATTCAATAATTCTTGAATCTACCTCTTGATCTCTTCATTGTCCATAACAGAGCATCTATAGATCAGTCCATTGGGCAGTGGTGCACTCAAGGTTGGATCAATGGAGTGCTTGACCTGACAGTGCAGAGGTACCCATGAGGGTGAGGCAAAAATATCCCTATACTCCTCCATGACCTTGTCCATATGTTGTTGTTGTGCAGAGGAGTCCTGCATGGAAGCTATGGCCACAACGTTCTTCTTTCCCTGGGGGCGAATCATAAGGAAAACAAATTTCCTGGTCTAGGAAGTGATCTTATTGCATTTTTTTGCAATGATCAAAGAGATGGTGATAGGTGGGGCTACCTCTAGTACCTTGTACAACTTATTATCCAAAGTAATAATCACACAATAAGGTCTAGACTCATATACAACATTGCTTCTGCAAGTATGGTTGTCCTAACAATACATCACAAAATTCAAGAGGATAAACATCACACAGTACCTCATCCATGAAGGGCTTGATGATGTAGTTAAGGCAGCAGAGTTGGCTGACATGAAGATCTCATTCTTGGTGAAGCCACCCACTGGTGTACAGTTGTGGATGTCCTATATTCTTTAGGCCCAGCGGCTTCATGACCTCTGCTGAAATTAGGCTCAATCTTCTGGATCTTGGTGGTGACCATGGTGGCACTAGGCTCTGCATCTGCTTCCCTTTGTCAATTCCCTTATCAATTTCTGAATCAGAGTCAGAACCTGAGTCTGATTTGGAAGCCTTCTGCTTGGCCCAACACTCACTTGTATTGTGAGTGGAGCTCTTATGGAACTCATGCCGTTTTCATGTGTCCTTCTTCATCTTTGGGGTGTTTTTTTTTGCTTGCAGCGTCGGTGGGTTTTCCTAGGTAGCATCGCCTTGGTTTGGTCCTTTTTTCTATGGTTTCGAGGCACCTTTTTGTTTCTTTGGATTCATATAACCAAAGTCCCACTTCTTCTATTTAAACTTCTGCTCAATCTTGACAACGTACCGACATGCCGTGTGGAGTGAGGAAATGTCCAGGAACTCCATCTCATCTTAGATGTACTTGTATAGGCAAGCGTGGTACTTGAGCACCAAATGTCACTCAATATCCTTAATACCCAGCTTCGTACGAAGGGTATGGAAAGTATTTGTAAACTCTGACACATCTTGGTCCCTTCCCTACCGTAGCATGGTACACTTTATGTATTTGTCTTCATAGCTCCCGAAAGGGTAATATTGTTCCTTGGTGTCGTCTCGGAAAGAATTCCAGGTGGGTGCGGCTAAAAACAATGAGGGTTCACTCTCTTCCTTTCATTCATAATAGGTTTCCCACCAATCCTTGACGTGTGGAGCAGCTTTAAGAAATGAAAAAGTAATATTTTCTTGATTTGAAAAGTCATGAACTAAAAAATATCCTTCAAATAGATTAACCATTTATCTATGGCCTCTACATCTATCATGCCTTCGAATAGGGGAATATCGAAGTTAACATGTACCTTAAAAGGAGTGGCACCTCGAGAGTGGCTGTTGGATGAAGATGCATCGCCTGTGGATAGCCGTCGAAGGATCTGGGCAATGTTATCCATCATTGCATCCCTTTGTCGCTCGAGGGCTTCCTCGAGCAACATTTTGAAAGGATCTCCTGCCCCCTCATCTTTATTTTCTTCTGCCATGGGAGGTCGTTGAGTTTTTCAAGGCTAATCTTGCAATGGTTCAACCAAATCAAGCCCTAACTCCTTATACCCTGATCTCATTGGGGACATGCAAAGAAAAACAGAGAAAGAGAAAACTGCTCTAATACCATTGATCTGAACTTAAATAGGAATGCAACAACATACATATATAATCATAAATACAGAGATGCAGTAGAAAAACACTTCATTTCATTAATAGAAAAATATTGAACTATGCTTACAAACAGAATGGAAATAAGATAGCTCGAGCAATGATAGATTATCTCTGAGAAGAGATCTGGTGAATACATGCCTTTGAACTATGTTACAAAGAGGCTCAAGGGCCTATTTATTATTGGAAAACATGAGAAAACCTTAAATAACCAAAACCCTAAACCCAGGAGATTTAAAACCAAGATTTTGTGGGCCTCATTGAGGTTAGTTGGGCAGCCAACTTCTCAGGGTCATAACTTGGTCATATTATCTTTGTTTGGCATCTAAGATACCTTGTTGGAAAGGTCTCACTGAGTACTACATTCTTCATTGTAGGCTCCTAACAATGGCCACAAGCCTACCACGGACCCCAAAAAAACCTTATTTAGGGGGTCAAAACTACCTTGGAAGTTCAGGACCCGAAAAATTGCTAAAAATAGTAAATATTAAAATGAACAAGGAAACGAATGAAACTAACTGGGGGGTCTAGGAGGAATAGGTGGGTGGTCACCAATATCCACCTGGATCAACAAGGTACTCCTTCATGCTTAGATGACAAGGGCTCTACATATATACATAATATGGTACCATACTAATATGCCAATACCGATTTTTTTCTGCCATACCACTACCTATCTTTGATGCCATACAAATATGCCAATGAAAATGATGTTCTAAAATAACTCGCCGCACTATCAATACGGTTACAACATATAAATGTTGAAACTGAAATAATAAAATCATGATTTAATTTTGTCCTTGAATTAAATTAGGAATAAAATTGTAATTCCACATCACAAGACAACTTGCACTAGTTAACTAGGTTAATTTGACTTAGTTGGCTCAGTTAATTCGATTTGGGGGTCTAACTTGAGTCGTGTAGAGTGTATCCTACTTTGTAGGAGCCTTGGTTGAGTTTATTTTGAGTTGTAATTAATTAATATATTTTAACTAAGTTAAAGTCAGTTGAACTAGTTCCAATTGATGGAAGAACAAGTAGGAGGTCAAATAGTGGGGTGTTGCTTCATGTGTTCAACTAGTTAACTCGTGATTCACTCCTAAATAACTCATGCATGTCAGATCTAAGAATTACCTAATTGAGATTGGATTTCTAGGGCATTGTACTATCAGTTGTATAATCATCTGAATTGTACAGGTGGTGCATGCAGTCAAAGGAAGGCCTATGAGTATTGCGCAATTCATATTGAGGAATTTCCCTAACTAATAGGGGGCTAATTCCCAAGGAAACATCACAAAGAAATAGGGACTTGGGAAATCCAAAATTCAGTTAAGTATTGGCTTAAGCTTGTCTAGGAAGTTGTGAGACAGATAGAGATAGTGCAGAGGTCTCTTGGGCTCGAAAAAATCATTGTAATCTTCTCATATTTTCTAACTAATGCAATATATAGATTGGAGGGGTTTTTGGTTGTGGCTTTCCCAGGAAATCATTGTGTAATGTTTTAATTGAATCCTTTCTCTTGTATGCTTTGTGATTTCTTGATCGATTAATTGTTTCCACTGATGAGTTGAGTAGATTCAAATTTTTGTTTTAGAAAATTACATAAGTAGTTTGAATCTACAAGGAATTTCTACATGGTATCAGAGTTGAAATCACTCTAGTAGAGGAGAATATAAGTTTGTCTTTTGCAAGTGAAATCAAATTTGTAGTATCATTCTTTAGAGCCAGTAGGATGTTATTCTATGGATTGAGACTTGAATATGCCCTTGAGGGTAGTTCAAAATATATTGTTTGAAAGGACGTGATGGAGGCAATGTTGGAAGACAACAGGATGAAGGAATTCATAGACAATGATATTCCTAAGCCTCCAACAACAGATGCTCAAGATATAGTAGAGTGGAGGAAATGTGTTGCAAAGGCGAGAAGGATCATACTAGAAGGAGTTCAAGATCATATTGTCTTGAACCTCCATGGGAAGGATACACCATATGCAATGTGGCAAGCCTTGATCAACTTGTTTTAGAATAACTGTGACTATAGGAGGCTGGAACTAAAGGAAAAGCTTCAGGATATCAAGATGGAGAAGGGCGACACAATACCACAATACTTTAGCAAGTTCACCCAATGTTGGGATGAGCTTGGGAGTGTCAGTATTACAGTGGTTGAAGATGATCTGGTCAGCCTAGCACTTCAAGCCTTCCCAAGAGTTGGCATAGCCACCAAGATTCGGTAAATGGGAGGGAGAATCTACAAAAGTGGGAGGGTTTGTGGTCCAACTTGGTGCAAGAAGAGATAGGCGGAGCATCAGAGATGGAACCTCATATAAGCATGATGATGAGGAGAATTTTTCCTTAACTGGAAAGGTGAAGAAAGGGAAAGGAAATAAATTCCAATCCAAAGGAGATTCCAGTCAGGATGGAAATAAGAAGGACTTCTAGAAGATTAAATGTTTTCACTATCATGAGCTAGGACATTATGCCACGAAGTTTCCTCACAAGAAGTTTGGTAAGAAGCGCTTAGGAGGAGTGGCAGATGAAGCTCTTACTTCACAATTAAAGTTGGATTTCAGCCTCATTTCTTACATGGTGACATCAATGATGGGTAGTGTGTGGTATCTAGATAGTGGAGCCTCATTCCTTATGGTAGACAAAAAAGAATTTTTTAGTGATTTGGAGGAGAAGGACCTCTAGATGCACATTGAGATGAGAGATAATGGAAGGTATAGCAAAACCAACTTTGGTACTATTACTTTTCAAAGGGAGTCTATTTCTCCTCTCACATTAAAAGATGTCATGTATGTTCTGGGTGTGAAGAAGAATTTAGTTTCAATTTCTATGTTGTAGGACGATGGATATGATGTGATATCTAGCAAAGGAAAGGCTTTCCTTCATCACATAGCCTCAAGACAAGTGAAGCGGATCGAGGTTTGGGTGGAGAACCTATACAAATTGGATGTAGAATATTGTACATCATTGAGGACAAAAATAGAGAAGGTGCAGAGCTGAGACATCAGTGAATTATGGAATAGAAGATTGGGCCATCTTCACCATGGAGCTTTGAATATCATGCAACAAATTTCTATAAGACTTCCCAAGGGTACAGTAGAGTAGACAAATACATGAAAAGGGTGTACATTGGTGCACCAAAACCACCTTTGATGAGAAGGATAGTTAAGCACAAGCGATCCTTGAAAGAGTTCACTAAGATGTGTGTGGACCATTCTCGACAGCCTCCATGGAAAAACACAGGTATTATATAATATTTGTAGATGATTTCTCACATAAGTGTTGGATTTTATTCATTCAGAAGAAAGATCATATGTTCTCTAAATTTTATGAATTTAAAACATTTGTTGAGAAAAACACTGTGGGGAAAGTGAAGGCTCTTAGGAGCGATAATGGTGGAGAATATGTGTCGAATGAATTCAAGAAATTTTGTGCATAAAAAGGCATTCGACAAGAGTTAATAGCACCCCATAACCCATAGCATAATGGGGTGGCTAAAAGGAAAAATATAAGTATTGTGGGAGTTTCACGGGTGATGTTACATGATCAGGGCCTATTGATGCACTTGTGGGTTGAACCATGCAACACAGTTGTATATGTGCAGAATAGGAGTCTTCATCAAATTCTCAGGATGACTACACCAGAAGAATTTTTTTAGGTAAGAAACCAAATGTGGCACACTTCAAGATCCTTGGTTCATAATTTTATGGTCATGTTACCAAGGATGCAAGGAAAAATATAGAACTGACAGTTGAGTTGGGCATATTTTTGGGGTACACTGATACACTTCACAACTATTGGGTGTACCTTCCATATCATAGGATGGCATTGGTTCGTAGAGATGTGAAATTCGATGAAGAGAAGGTCATGAGATGTTCCCTTGAGAGGGAGATTTAGTTGCATGCAGATGAGAAAATTTTAGCTCCAAAAGAAGAACCTTAGGATGATGTGGAGCAACCACATGTAGAGGAATAGAGAGTGGAAGCACCCAGTAATGTGGAGACTTCCAAAGATGGAAGGAAGTGCACCAGAGAAGCTAATAGATTGATGCATGATGCTAGAGAGAATGTGGGAAAACCCACATCCTAGCGCAGGAAGAGGAGGTCACCAGATCGATACACTAGATACATGGCTCTGATGAGTGAGAGTGTGGAGATTGAGCCATCCTCATTCGAGGAAGTAGTGTAGAAAATGGTATGGGTTGATTCCATGGTAGAGGAGTATGACTCCATTATCATAAATAGTGTTTGGGAAGTGGTCCCAAGACCATAAGACAAGTCAGTGGTGAGTTCCAAATGGATTTACAATGTAAAGAAAGCAGTAGATGACAGTGTCAAGAAACCCAAGGCTAGATTTGTGTCCATAGGGTTCTCTCAAGTGGAGGGAATTGATTACGAGGATACCTTTTCTCTAGTAGCAAGGTACTCTTCAATCAGATCTATTCTAGCACTTTCAGCATAGATGGGATGGAAGATACATCAAATGGATGTGAATACAACATTCCTCAATGGAGTGATTGAAGAAGAGGTGTACATTGATCAGTCAGAAGGATTTGAGACCTTCAATAGAGAGTCACATGTGTTCAGACTCAAGTGAGCATTGTATGGATTGAAACAAGCACCTTGTGCTTGGTACACTAGGATTGACAATTATTTCACCAGGTTGGGCTTCACCAAAAGTGAAGCAGATGCAAACCTTTACCATATTGTGGTTGAAGGTAAATTATTGATTATATGTCATTGATTTAATTATAACATGTGATGAGAAGTTGGTCAAATATTGCAAAGAGGAACTTTCAAGAGATTTCGAGATGAAGGACATAGGGCTCATGCATTATTTCCTTGGTATGGATGTATGACAAGGAGATGAGAAAAATTTTGTCTCTTAGGGAAATCATGCCAATGAGATACTGAATAAGTTCCACATGGAGAGCAGCAAACCCATGGTGACTCCTCTAGTAGGAAATTGGAGGAAGGAATATGCTACTTCAGGTGAAGCAGTGGAGGCTACTTTTTACAAGCAGCTTGTGTGTTCACCTATGTATTTGATGAGAAAATGATCAGACATATTTTTTTCAGTTAACCAGCTTAATTAAACAATGGTTAATCCAACGTCTATTGGAAAGTAGCTAAACATGTGTTGAGATACCTTAGAGGTGCCACTAAGTTGGATATTTAGTACAAATAGACAGAGGGAGTGAAGCTGTAAGGATTCACAGATGTAGATTGGGAAGGGATTCCGTCCGATAAGAAGAGCACATTAGGGGGAATCTTCAGTATTGGGTTAGAAGTAGTTTCTTGGTACAGTAGGAAGAAGAGATCAGTTGTACTCAGTTCGATAGAATCAGAGTACATGGCTATTAATCAAGCATCTTGTGAGGCTATCTGGATGAGGAAGATTCGTGTTGGGTTATTTGGTCACCAGATGGATCCTACATTGATTCACTGTGACAATTAGAGTTGTATCAAACTCTCTAAGAATCCAGTTTTTCATGATCAGTCCAAGCATATCGACATCTGGTATCACCATCTATGAGATTGTGTGCAAAGGAGAATCATGTTGTTGGAGTACATTCCTATAGAGGAACATGATGCAAACATCTTGACTAAAGCACTTTTAAGAGGAAAATTTGAGTTCCATAGAGGCAAGATTGGGGTATCTGATAATCCATTTATTGTTGAGAGGGAGTGTTGAAAATTCAAAGAAAATCCTAATTTAATTTTGTCCTTGAATTAAATTAGGAATAAAATTGTAATTCTGCATCACAAGACAACTTGTACGAGTTAAATAAGTTAATTTGACTTACTTGGCTCACTTAATTCGAGTTGAGGATCTAATTTGAGTCATGTAGAATGTCTCTTACTTTATAGGATCCTTGGTTGAGTTTATTTTGGGTTGTAATTAATTAATTCAGCTTAACTCAGTAAAATTTGGTTAAACTAGTTCCAACTAATGGAGGAACTAGTAGGAGGTCAAACAGTGGGGTGATGCTTCATGTGTTCAACTAGTTAACTGATGATTCACTCATAACTCATGCATGTCATATCTGAGAGTTACCCAGTTGAGATTGGAGTTTAAGGGCAGTGTATTATCAGTTGTATAGTCATCTGAATTTTATAGGTGGTGCATATAGTCAAAGGAAGGCCTGTGAGGATTGTGCAATTCATATTGAGGAATTTCTCTAATTAATAGGGGGCTAATTCCTAAGGAAATAGTGTGTTAGCACTCTGTGATTTCTTTTAGGCTGAGAAAGGATTACAAAGGTAACCTCATACCACTTTTAGGCTAGGATCCATCCCTACTAGCCTTGGAGAGGGCTCTCTCACTAGGGTTTTTCTCAACCAACCTGATGAATGAATGATTTATGATATTAGGATGGTTATGAGGATCAAAAGAGAATATTTGATTTACTATTTTAAGGCAGGTAAGAGAAGAAAGGCCTACTCAACATAGAACCAATTTTAGTTAATGATTTCAAGTGAATAGGGATAGTGAAGGTGATTTTAGGCAAGGGCAAGATAAGAAGTTTTGTTGATAATATAACCTGATTTTGTTGTAGGAGGGTGAGTGCATAACATGAGGATGACATCATAGCATCAATTCACAGATGAATTTGAATTTCCATTAAGAAAAAAAATACACATAAAATGTTCAGCCTATATAAAACCGAGCATAACAGTGTATTATGCAATATTTACTCTTAAGCTAAAACATGAATACATATGTTTAAACCATGGAATCATAAGATAAAACTGATAGCATAGAGGAAAATATACCAACAAAGGTTTGACACAAGAATCCCTATCAAACTCCTTTTGCCTTCTTCTATTCACTTGACAAATTGATACACAGTACAAAATAGTAACCTTCCTTCTTCACACTGACCAACCCTTTTTCCATTTCATGCACATCATAAAATATACTCAAATGAGTTAGTCCTCACTTGTAGGGGTCGAATTCCTCATTAGGAATATTGTTTCTAACTTCTGCAATGAAAATAGAACAAACAGATAAAAACTACGAACTGCATAACTAGATCTTTAAAATCATTTTACATTAATTCCTTAGTTAAAAATCAAGCTTATGAGTCACTGGCTATTTTATTACAATTACTAAAACCATAAAAACAAAATACATCAAATTTTGACCAGGTAAACTTGCTCAAAAAGAAGCTTTCCTGCAAGTGAAACAACTAATATTTTATTAATATATCATAAATAGTAAATCAGATTGAGCTAATATTTTGTTAGGAGGTTAATATCATGATAACACTTCTCCACAAAAATGTAGAGCTAAATCCGACTGATAATTTATGATGTATGAAATTTCCTACTATTCGACCCATGTAGTATGATCCAAACAAGGTACCCTAGAATTTCATAGCTCAGGTCAAAGTTCGGAAATTCCAGCACGAACCTGACAATTTCGATGACTCGTTTGAAGCAGCCTGAGACTATCATCAGGTAGAAATGTTAGCCAAATCTCACCTGAAACCTGAAGACTTAGTTAAATTCAGAGAATATAGGAATTCAAGGTTGGAGAATCTCCCCCTAGATATATTGAGGATTTCGCAACAGGAACAGGTTACAACCCAGATTTCAAAAGATCCTAAGATCAATCAGGGAAATAAAGAAAGTGCAACATCAACACAACAGACTGAGGAGTCACCATCTACCAGTGATCTAGACAAGGTATGGGAATAATTTGATAAAATTGTTAATACGACATCACAGGAAGCACAAACCTCATCGCTGAAAGAAACTCTTAAGACTCCTGAGATTACAAAGAAGGTCCCACTCACTATTGAGTCTTCAGATAAAGCGGTCAATATTGATGACCTAGAAATCACTCTGGCTCACCCTACATCTGAAGTTGTACTCAAGGTAGAAGAAATCCCTCCCCTATATATATTTTACAGTCCAAACCACAGGGTTGTCATGAGAAGACAATGGAAGATGAAAAGAACTGAACATTCCCAGGGCTTAGTTCCGGGAAATTGATTAGCCTCATCATTGGGTAATTATATGGGCCTTAATTCACCTCCTAGCTACTCAAATCAACTCTTCTCACAATTTATTACATGTTTTGACTATATTTTGTTCAATGAGATGAGTTAAAGTGAGATATTATGCCTAGTGGACTAATATGCATTGAATGCACGTTTGGAAGAGAAAATCAAGGAATTTTGGCAAGACTAAGGTTTGAAACTCGAATGGGACAAGGGAGATATATTGTAGGAGGTAAATCCTTCTCATTTACTCCTCCCCCATTCGAATATTCCACCATTAATCACACCAGCTCAGAGTGCAATCAGCCAAGCCATGAAGATCAAAAGGCAGCCAAGCAAGTGATAAACAAAGAGTTAGTTCGATTTTGGGAGCCGAGCCTCCCCAGATTTAAGGAAGTCGTTGGGGACTTCAGTTGTATAAGTAGAGAGGCCTAGAGCATCATTAGGATTTGAATTTTTGTTGTAAAAACACTAGTTATTTTCGAGCTCCAGACTTGTGGAAGACATTCATATAATTTTATGTTTTGATAATGAAAATGAGATTTTACTTGATCCGACACTAAGTTAACTCAAAGGGATAAAGCTCTTAGGTTAGGGCCCAACCCTAGCAGCAAAGGCTCCTCTTCTTGTATATGTATGCTTAGCTTAGTTTCATAGATTCATGGTTAAATTGTCTTTAGAAGTATTTCATTGCAAGTAATGTAGATTTGATTAGTTGTTTATTAGTTTGCTTCCATTTGTGCTTTACTTCAGTAGTAGGTTAGAAGGGATAAAAGGAGCACCAAAAATATTTCAATAGGTGTCTTGGCCTCACCTCTTCCCTCAGGGATCATGATTTGAGGAAAAGACCCTTATGCAGCCCCAAAAAGACAGATTTCCATTTTCTCATAAGATTTAGAGTTTATTGTACTTGAACCAACATTTGATCAGTTTTGCAAGTGTAGGATTTAATTACCATCTCTTCCATATTCATTCTTACTATAGATATCATCCATGGTTCCATATTATTCAGCAATTTTCCTCATGCATGATGTAGACAGCGAGTTCATTAAATTATGTTTTTCTAGCTTTTTAGAATTCTTCTTGTTTACATGACTTTTTGGAAATCATAAATGTTTGATGCAGAGCAGGTGATTCAGAAATATAAAGAGATCTCATAGCAGGAAACCACCTTCCAACTTCATCCATCCATAATCATTCCTTGCTTTCACCAAGACCTTCACCAATCTCATCATTTTACATAGAAATTCCTCCAAGCATGTTGAGTGAATCCAACCATCTCCTAACCTTGGTTTTGAGTTCTGAGTGATCCTAGGAATTTTCTCACTCCATTCCACCCATCCACCACCTTCCCTAAGCCTTCCATCACCTCCAGCAACCATCATTTTTCTCTTGGCTGTATCCTGTAGAAATACAGGGAATCTTGTAGGTTTCTAGTACATCCTGTAGGTTTTCTTGTAGTGGCCTGTTTTGAGGTCGAATTGAGGGAAAACCTCTAGGAAGCCACACCAGGTCACCCAAGGGTCTCCCAAACCTTCCAACCCTGTCATAAACCTCCCAACCATCCACCAGCATCACTAAGCCACTTGCCACATCACCAAAAGAGATTAGGGTTTACACTTGATTTTCCATAAAAAGAATAAAAAGAACAAAACAGATTTATTTCAGTCCTTTACATGCACAATAGTGATGTTTGATGTATTGAGCTTCCATGCTTTAGACAGTAGCATTTCATACATGTTAGCTTGGAATTCTTGTAAATCGTAGTTTCTCAACAGTTAGTTAGAGAATGGTGTGTTTTTAGCATAGGATTTCAGGCATTTTCCTTATTGTAGTAGACAAGCTTTCTCCTAGAGTAGATTTCTCTTTCTTTCATCAACATTCAAGCTTATTCTAAATCCATAGAATTTTGGCTTGAAAACCCTAGTGGTCTCTTGCCAGATGAACAGTGACAAAAGGCAAAACCATCACTTTTACTTGTGTATACAACACTGTCACCTCCAAGTTTGTACGAACCCCGGGTTGATAAAGTAAAGTTGGTAGCTCCAGAAGTTGCAGCATTCTTGCTACAATACTGGTGCTCATCACTTTTTTGCACCGTTGCTAGGGAGGTGTCTGAGTAATATATGATTACTACTTTATTTCTTCTATTCTTGTTTCTAATATTATGCTCCTAGTTTCATTTTTGAAAAAGTAATTTAGTTTGCTTCCTTTTTCATTTTGCATTCTTTTCTTTCCTTTCCATTCCATAAGTAAGATTTCAATCAAGTAATTATCTTTTCATTCAGTCAGTAGTCTTCATTCAGTCTACAATTTCAATTATGCAATTACTTTCAAAGTTTGAAAACACACAAAATAAAACAAAAGAATTTTCTTTTCATGCCTCGTAGGAATAGGGATAACTTAGGGAAATTTTTGCCAAATATCCTCACTGCTTCAAACAACCAACCTTCTCTCTTCTTCAGTGGCTTTGAATTGGAGGAACCCTTAGGCGAGCAACCAGGCATATTTGAAGAACCTACAGGGGAAGAAGAAGAAGGAGAACCCATTCCTACTGTACCTGCGATTGAAAACAGAAATGACAGAGCAAATAGAGAAAGAGTTGAGGGTGCCTTCCTCATTAGCGAAACCAATGGGGATACTAAGATGAAAAATATAAGCCCTTATTTCCTTCCTCATTTCCATGGCCTGACCATAGAAGACCCAGACACTTTTTATTTGAGTTTACTATCATATGTTGAACCTATGACTAAACAAATTATGAGCAGAAGTCAAAACTATTTCCATCCACTCTCAAGGATGCAACTTTTTGTTGGTTCATGGGTTTATCTGGAGATAGAATCACAACATGGGCTCAGATGTAGAAAGCCTTCAACAACACATATCGGGACTACTATAGGTTTAAATACACTAAAGAGGAAATTTTTAGGATGACCTTAGGCAATGATGAATCCCTAGAGTATTATGAAGAAAGATTCCATCTTAGCTACAAAAGGGTCAGGTGCACACTTAACCCTGAGTCACTGAAGTTGGTACTGCTTAGAGGAGTAAGGGAAGATCTTCTAGATACCATACACTTTTTAGCAGGAGAGGATATTTACCAGTTACCCTATGAGGATATCAAGACTGTCTTTAGAAACCATTCTAGGGCAGCTAGGAAAAAGGGTAGGGGTAGTCAACCTATGGTCAGTCCATCCTCTTCCAATTCATCCATCAAGGGTGAAATTGGAAATATGCTGGAGGATTTCAAAAGTGAGATGCTAAAAACCCTTTCCATACAGATGGACACTATGCACATTAAGAGAAAGAAGGAGGAAGCAAAGAGAGCCTTGGCCATTTTCTGTCCTAGATGCACCAGGAGGCACCCTAGGAACAAATGTCCATTGAATTCTATTGAAATTTGCTCAGTTTTTGAAGAAAACCAATCCACAAGCAAGCGCCCCTCTTTTCCTGGACTCAAAGTTGTGTATCAAGGAGATGAAGGGGTCAATAAGCAGCTCTGCTACATAAACCAAAGGAGACCTCATGGGCCTAGGCCACACTAGCAGGGCATGTAAGGGTCCTCCCATGCATATTACAACCCCAACCAGACCACATCCATACCTTCTTGGGGACCCCCTACTCATCCTTCCTGGTATACACCTCCTCCTTGGTCCCTTGCATCTCAGTATTATTCCCAGCCAACCAGCCAGTCATTTCAACCATATGCTCTACCACAACCTTAGTGGAATGTAGTGCCCAAGGGGTGGAGGCCCCAATACAACAATGTTCCAGCTTTATTTTCTTCAGAACCTTCCCAATCATATATTTTACACTCTCCTCCCCCTAAATAAGCCCAGATGCCTGCCCAACCAAATCCAAACCTGAACAGCAGATAGGCACAACAAGTATACAGTAGAAAGACATCATATCCAACTTATGCTATGGAGATTCAGGAAATCAACTTGAGATCTGGGAGAGTACTCCCAGACAACCAACCTCTACCTCCACCTAGGGAGGTTGAGGAAGAAAGAGAGGAAAGCGTGCTTAAAGTAAATCCACCACCCTTTCCTGAGATATTAACCCAACCACTCTAGCCTACCCCAGAAGAGACTGAACTTATGGGAGAATTGAAAAACCTATGTGTCAACATTCCACTTATCCAAGCTATTAAATATGTACCTATTTACAACAAGTTGATTAAGGAGAAGTGCTTCGAGCATCTAAGGAGGCGAAGAAGAGATGCCCCTACCATTAATGTCATTGCACAGCTATCCAACTTAATGTTGGGGCAGGTAATCTGTTCAAAGTATTTGGACCCTGGAAGCCTTGTAGTAGATGTGCACGTCAATGGTAACATCATCCCACACACTTCAATCAATCTTGGGGCTTCCATTAATGTGATGACCAAGGACACCATGCTCAAGCTCAACCTCCAAGGTTCATTGAGAAAGACCACAACAGTTCTGCAACTTGCAAACTGCTCCACAGTGACCCCTGAGGGGATTGTGGAGGATGTGATGGTCTCCATTGATTCTTGGGAATACCCTATAGATTTCCTAGTTCTCCAGCCTAAGGCTAAGCTTACTGGTTACCCTCTCATCCTTGGGAGGCCCTGGTTAGCCACTATCGATGCTTACATTAGCTGGAGAGCTGGAAATATGACCATTAAGAATGGGCATATGTCCAAGCAGTTAGTCCTATACCCTCCTACTCAGCGATCTCTAGAACATGACTTACCTTTGTGGCTGGAAGAGGAGGAGGAAGATGAATTTTATTCCGCCCAACTCTATACTTTAGAAACAACCCTAGGAGGGGGACAACAGGATGAAGATGATTTGATCGAACACATACTCCAAAGTCCAACTCCTATTACATTGTCCTTAGAAGAAGTAGCAAAGGAAACCAAAAACAACCATCAAATTTAACTATGCTTAGTTGATTCCAACCCTATCAGTCTCAAAACCATAGAATTCGGCCCCAAGAGAACTTTCAAAATCAATGCATCTCTTTTTGTTCTCCAAGAAAAAAAGTTGTGCAACATGCTAAAGGAACATCTTAATGCCTTCACTTGGAGTTACAAATAAATGAAGGGAGTTCACCCCCTCGGTGTGGATTCACCACATTTATATCAAAGAAGGTTGCAAGCTAGTCCAGCAACCCCAAAGGAGGATGAATCCAACTTTAAATATATAATCAAAGAAGAACTGCAAAAACTGCTAGATGCTAGATTCTTTTACCCTATCTCAAATAGTGAGTGAGTCTCTCCTTTGGTGTTGGTTCCAAAGAAAAATGGTAAGTGCAGGATTTGTGTCGATTACAAGGAGTTAAAAAAATCCACAAAGAAGGACCATTTCCCTCTACCTTTCATCGACCAAGTGCTAGATGGCTTGGCAGGGAAAAAAATTTCTCTTTCCTAGATGGATTCAGTGGGTACAATCAAATCCAGATCAGCCTAGAAGACCAGGATAAAACCACCTTCACTTGTCCTTGGGTACTTTCGCCTATACGGTCTTCCTTTTGGCCTATGCAATGCTCCTGCCACTTTTCAGAGAGAAGTCCTAAGTATTTTTGCCAAGTTAGTCCATGATGTGGTAGAAACATATATGGATGATTTCACACCTTATGGAGGTGATTTCGAGGAGGCTCTACCCAACTTAGGTAAGGTGTTGCACAAATGCATTGAAATGAACCTGTCACTCAGTCCCAAAAACTGTGAATTCTTGATGACTACAGGGACCATGCTAGGTCATTCAATATCTCAGCAAGGACTACAGGTGGACCCAAACAAAATAGCTATCATCCAAACGGTCCCACCTCCACAAAAGCAGAGAGACATCAGAAGTTTCCTAGGGTTAGCTCGATACTACCTGAGGTTTATAGAAGACTTCATAAAGTTGGCTTCTCCTTTATTTGGGTTGTTGGCCAAAGACTCTGAGTTTGTATGGTCAAAAATCTGTCAAGAGGTCTTGGACACCTTGAAGGACAAGTTAACCACTACACTGATTCTCTAAGGCCCAAATTGGGCCCTTCCTTTTCATATTCATGTTGATGCCTCACACAAAGCCATAGGAGTAGCCCTAGGCCAGATAGATGAGAAATTTCCTTATGCCATTTACTTTATCAGTAAGAATCTGTCAAAGGCCGAACTAAACTACACAGTGACCGAAAAGGAGCTCCTAGATGTTGTGCATTCATTGAACAAATTTAGGCATTATATTACAAACTATCAAACATTTGTACATATTGACCATGTTGCAATCAAATATTTAACGAATAAACCTGATGTGAATGCCTGGATTATTAGATGTTTACTATTGTTGATTATGTGAATGCCTGGGTTATTTGATCTAACTATTGTTGATAAGCCTAGCAAGGAAAATGTTGTTGCAAACTTTTTGTCCAAATTAACTTTTCCTATAGGTGAGGAGGGAATGGTTGATGATGAGATATCAGATGAGAACTTATTCACCATCTCAGTTCTCTCTCCATGGTTTGTTTACATAACAAACTTTTTGGTATCTTCATAGTTCCCAACAAATTTGTCCTCCAAAGAGAAAAGCAAGATTGTGAGGAAGAGTGCCCCTTTCACCTGGATTGGGGTCAACCTCTTCAAACTTGGTCCAGATCAAATTCTGAGAAGATGTGTCAGGGAGGAGGAAGTCTTTGACATCCTTCTGACCTGTCATGATGGGCCTTATGGAGGTCACTTTGCAGCAAAGAGGACAACATTTAAAGTGTTACAAGCTGGGTATTATTGACCCACTCTTCATCAGGATGTGAAAAGATATACTAGTCAGTGTGATCAGTGCCAAAGGATGGGAATGCATACTCTAAGAGATGAAATTCCTCTGCAACCTCAAGTGACTTTCGAGCCATTTGACAAGTGGGGCATGGACTTCATTGGACCTATTAACCCTCCTTCCAAGCAAAAGTAGTGCATCATTGTGTGCACTGACTATCTAACTAAGTGGGATGAAACCAAGGTAATTAAGGCAGCAACAAAGGAGAAGGTGGTTGATTTCTTAGGGGAGAATGTATTTTACAAATTTGGGTACCCTAGAGAACTTGTCACTGATCAAGGTAGCCAGTTTACCTCCAACATGATTGAAGACTTTCTTAGCCAACACAATATCAAGCATAGGACCTCCACTCCCTATCACCCACAAGAAAATGGGTAAGTAGAGGTGACCAACAGAGCGTTGGAGGACATCTTGACCAAAGTGGTTAGCAGCAGTAGGAAATATTGGGCAGATAGACTAGTTGAGGCCACCTAGGCCTATAATACCACCTAGAAGACCACCACTAGATTCACACCCTATGAGCTGGTTTATGGGAAAAAGGCCCCGCTATCCATTGAATTTGAGTATAACACATTGAGGATGGCAGTCCAACTAGATCTAGACCTCAGTAGTGCACAAAAATAGAGGTTGCTCCAATTGAACGGTTTAGATGAGTTCAGAATGCAAACCGTCCTACACATAGAGGCAACTCAACTTCAGAGGAAGATCTAGCATGATAAGAACAGCAAGGATAAGCAATTTCAGGAAGGTGATTGGGCTTTGTTATATGATTCTAGATATAAAGACTTTAGGGGAAATTTAAGTACAAGATGGTTAGGGTTTTATGTTATAGAGAGATTTCATGATAATGGTTCAGTGCAGATCAGAACCATAGATGCAGAGGCCATTCCTTTACTTGTTAATGGGAACAGACTGAAATTTTACAAGAGGCAATTGTCAAAGCAAGAGTTCATTGATGGTATCAATAAAACAGTGATGGTGGTGGAGCAAGTTTCAGCTCTTGCCTCATCAAGTCACTAAGAAAATAAAAAAGAAAAATAAGGACTCAGGTGAAAACCTCCATGAGGCACCTGAGTCCCACTATTGGGTTGAAAACCTCTTGGGGCGGCCCAATGGTGTCAATATATATATATATATATATATATATATATATATATATATATATATATATATATATATATATATATATATTAGAAAAAATGATATTTGGGTGAAAACCTCTCTTGAGGTGCCCAGGGCAAGCAACTAGAATGAAAACCTCTTGGTGGCAAGCTAGTTGTTTCCAAAAAAAAAAAAAGAGAAAAGAAAAATCGTGAAAAAAATTGGTTGCAGTTTAGTAGGAGGACGATCAGAGAGAAAAGGAGAATCGAAAAGGGACCTATTCCACTCATATTTTTTATTTCCCCATTCATTATCATTCATCACTCCACCATTTCTTTCATGTTTTTCACTCATTTGCCTCACTTTGCAAGGGTACTGTGTTTTCTACAGGATTCCCTATAAACCTACAGGATCCCTTGAAAACCTACAGGATGATCCTGTAGGAATTATAGTGGCTTTGGAATCCTAAAATGAGTAACCCTATGGAAGGGAAATGACCTGACCATGTCAAGAAAATTAAAAAAAAAAAACCCTACATCACAACTTCATTACCATACCTCTCTCCACCATGATCACTCCTGCATCCATCATAAAAAATCAGTTTGGAAAAGAAAAAAAATCACAGTCTTCAAAAGAAAACAAACAGGAAAATGAAACAGGGAGAAGAAGGGAACCACACCTGAGTGTACTTCTCGTTATTCACACTCCTATACCTCCTCTCTATCCATGTCATCATCCTCAAAGTCTCAGCAGTGGAAATGATTAAAAATTATGAGTGAGAAGCAACTACAGGACATCCTGTAGGAAATAGCAGCCTATCCCACAGAATAAAAATCATGAGTTGCAGCAAGCTTCCAGTATGAAGATCCAAGGGCAGAAGAAGCTCTAGAGCACTAGCACCACCATCATCTTCAACACCAGGTACCTACACAACAAGGGAATCATCAGTGGGAAATAAAAAAGGAAGGAAAAATAACATGCAGCCAACACACATCAAGCACCTCATGTCCTCAACGAACTACAACAATGTATTATCCCCACAGGTAAGTATCTCACTTCACTCTCTCATTTTCATAATGTAGTCAAAATATGTAAAGGTTGTGAGCGAGTTGGTTTATAAGCGAAGGGTGGCCAGTTAACTTGACCACCTTCGTTCAGTCAGCGAGGAAAAAACAGTTAGTCTCCGCACACGTGGCAGCAGTCAAGTCAAAGAAAACAAGAATGAAATCAAAAGCAGTTGAGACTACGGATGCCTGAAGTGGGAGTTGATTACAAGGAGAGGGGAATGATGAGGTGGTAGTGGGGACCAACGGTCCAAAAATAGAAAAAATCATACCTTGATTGCCAGCACACCACCTCACTCAACTCAACCATAAGAGGAAATAAACATTGATCCCCATGCACTCATGCATTCATCTCCTCGAGGCTCACTCTAGAAAAATCACTCTCATACCCAAGCAACCTACAAAAGTGAAAAATTCCATATTTCTCCTATGCAAGACTTCCTATAGGATCACACAGGGAATCCTACAAGATTGCACAGGAATCCTACATGATACAGTTAGGCAATCTACAAGATTGGAATAGATCAGTTTTAGAGGGGAAAACACAGGGGTTGGCTACAACAAACACCATGAGGAGGTAGGCTCTGCATTTCCTTCCATTTTTCCAAGTGAATAGAACATAAAAATCTCCTAGTTTGAGTGAATTTGATAGTTGTGTATGGGAATTGTCTCCTCAAGTATTTTAGTCCCATTTCCTCCTGCATTAAAATTTGTATCAATCATATCTGCTCCTAAATTCACTAGAAAAAATGACAAGGGGGTTTAATATAAGGGAGCCCATTAACACCATGAGGATTCACCAACACCCTGATGTGCTAGAAATCTTCACGAGGCATAATTGGATGGGGTATTTTGAGAAATTGAGGGGGTATGATGATGAAGTGGCTCGATAGTTTGCTCTCTCCTTGATTCCACTAAACAGGACCCATGCCACTATTGTGGTGAGAGACCTCTCCATAGATCTCACCACTGAACTCATAGGTAGAATTACCACACTTCCCCTAGGAGTGCCTTGGAGAAATGAAGACAAGGGAGATAGCTAGATTTCCAAGAAGAAATTATTCTTAGAGGGAGAGGAGCCCATTGAATACAAGAATGGAGTAAGGAGAACAAGCCTACCATACCCCTGGAATGGGGTAAGCTACCACCTTATAAAATACATGTCATGTGAAGGTAGGTATAGTGTGGTTTATGGTTCACTTTAAGCTCCTTTAAGAATTGAGGTTTGGAGTAGAAACACCTCCTCACCACAGGCCCAGCATACCATACTTCCTTCTGTAATTACTGATAGATACAAGCATAACGGTGCAGGAAGGAAATCACCAACAATTAGCCCACCATGGGTTAATTAGAATCATCATAGAAGATGCTCTCCAAAACCTCAGAATTCCTATCCAATGGGAAATTTTTAGAGACATGTAGACATATGAGGATATCAAAGCCCTCACACATGATATTAGCCCTATTGTTAGTGAAAATGATGAAGAAGAGACCGAAACAGATGGAGAAGAAGCAGAGAGGGATGAAGAGGAGATAGATAACGATGAAGAGGAGATAGATGAGGATGAAGAGGAAGAGAAAGAGGAAGAAGGTGATGAAGAAACAGAGGAATATGTCGAGGAAATTGATAAACAAGATGAGGATCTAAAGGGGGAAGAAGAGGGGAAAGGCATAGGTAAAAAGGGCAATGGAAAAGAGGAGGTAGAAGATAAGGAGGAGTCACCTAGGGTGTCTCCAGAACCCACTGAGAGAGAGGCAGCAACTGCCCTCACTACCCTTAGCACCCCTATCAAACAAAAAGGCAAAAGACAGAGGCAAACCCCCTTATACTTCAAAACAAGGAAAAGTACAAGGATAAGGCAGGGAAAACCCCAAACTCCAACCAGGGTTCCCATTGTTATTGAGGACTCACCTAAACAGTAGGAGAAGATGACTCCTCTTATAAAACATCAAGAAGAAGGATCCGCAACACTAACCTCCCCCAAGTCTCCTATCACCTATGCGAGAAGGCATGTAACCAGATCTACCTCATCCAGAGGAAAACACATCCTACAAGATACACAACATGACCTACAGGAAGTAGAAGCAGCCCTACAGGAAAATCTACTAAACCTACAGGAAACTCAAAAATTGGATGAGGAAGGAAGTAAGCAGCCAAAAACAAAAAGAGAAGACCCAGAGCTAAGGAAACTTAGTCCTCAACCTAACCTTGACTCCTACTACAAATTTATTGAGGGGGGAAGGGTCATTCCACAAAAAAATTCCATTCCATTATTCTTTGAGCTTGAAAAAGAAAGAGCCAAAACTCATAGATGGATGTAGATTGCCATGTTCAAGGGAGTGGAGGAAACTGGTCACATGGAGGAGAAGCTTAAAGAGATGTGAAGGGAACTAAGTAGCTTGAGGGATAGAGAGGCCATCATGAAGACTCAGTTGGAGGTAGAAAATGCATGGGTGAAAGGATAGTTGCAAGAAAGAGAGAATCAATTGGCATCCATGGCCAGTCTATCTTTGGAAGCAATCCAGTGCAGGATGCCAGCTAATTCCTATGCACTATACCTTAAGGAACAGTGGTTGCAGTTCCAAATCAAGACCTTAGCACAGAGAGGCACTATGCCATTCCAGGATTATAGATAATTCACTAATCTTTGTGATCAAATCACATTGGAAGATAGGGCAACGATGTCTGAGTTCTACTTGCATAACATGGCTTTGACAGATATGAATGTATGGGACCCTAATGAAAAGCTAGGGGATTTAGAGTCGATGGATTTAGAATCATGGACGAATCATGAGAAAGAAAGGGCTGTAGAAATGAAGAGGATATTGGCAAGGGAACAAATAGAGCCTCTTATGATCAAAGCTAAGCAATCCAATCCAATGGTTATCATTAGCACACATAATTTAATTGCAAATGATCCTCAACTTGCACCCAGGTATCTTACTGCCCAAGAGCAAGCCATTACACATTTTGAGGACATGTTCAGATTGTTAGGGGATGACAACATGCAAGCTTGCCTAAGGAGATGGAATACTTTGCCATACAGTTTGAAGATCATAGAGTACCACTCTCCTCAAAGGATGAGAGAAGCACTAAACAGGACACCCATGTACAAGCAATCCATCCAAAGGCTCAAAGTCAATTGGATTGGCTTGAGACTCAGTCCACCACTGCTCTTGGGGATGTTAGAAGGAAGGAAGGAAGAAGAAGAAAGAAAGCAGTGGGAGGAGGTAGAAAAGAAGGCAGGATTCTATGCACAAGAAGAGGAAACCACAGCAGAAGCATGGGATGTCAGGGAGGCCACTAGAGCTATGAAAGACATGGATATTGATTGAGTTGCTCAGAGGATGAGAAAAACTTTCAATAGGGGGGTGATGATGACGCTCATAATTGGGTAATTATATTGGCCTTAACTCACCTCCTAGCTAGTCAAATCAACTCTTCTCACAATTTATTACATGTTTTGATTATATTTTGTTTAATGAGATGAGTTAAAGTGAGATATTATGCCTAGTGGACTAACATGCATTGAATGCATTTTTGGAAGAGAAAATCAATTAATTTTGGCAAGACTAAGGTTTGAAACTCGAATGGTACAAGGGAGAGAGATTGTAGGAAATAAATCCTCTTCATTTACTCCTCCCCCATTCAAATATTCCTCCATTAATCACACTAGTTCGGAGTGCAATCAGCTAAGTCATGAAGATCAAAAGGCAGTCGAGCAAGTGATATAAAAAGAGTTAGTTCATCTCTAGTTTGGGAGCTGAGCCTCCCCAGATTTAAGGAAGTCGTTGGGGACTTCAGTTGTATAAATAGAGATGCCTAGAGCCTCATTAGGATTCAAATTTTTTTTGTAAAAACACTAGTTATTTTTTAGCTCCAGACTTGTGGAAGACATTCATGTAATTTTCCGTTTTGATAATGAAAATGAGCTTTTTCGTGTTCCGACACTGAATTAACTCTGAGGTTTGAAGCTCTTGGTTTAAGGCCCAACCCTAGTAGCAAAGTATCCTCTTCTTGTATATGTATGCTTAGCTTAGTTTCATAGATTCATGCTTAAATTGTCTTCAGAAGTATTTCATTATAAGTAATGTAGATTTGATTAGTTGTTTATTAGTTTTCTTGCATTTTTGCTTTACTTAAGTAGTAGGTTAGAAGGGATAAAAGGAGCACCACAAAGCTATCAGTAGGTGTCTTGGCCTCACCACTTCCCTCAGGGATCATGATTTGAGGAAAAGACCCTTATGCAGCCCCAAAAAGACAGATTTCCATTTTTTCATAAGATTTAGATTTTACTGTACTTGAACCAACAATTGATCAGTTTTGCAAGTGTAGGATTTAATTACCACCTCTTCCATATTCAGTCTTACAGTATATCTAATCCATGATTCCATTTTATTCAGCAATTTTCCTCGTGCATGATGTAGACAACTAGTTCATTAAATTATGTTTTTCTAGCTTTTTAGAATTCTTCTTGTTTACATGACTTTTTGGCAATCATAAATGTTTGGTGTAGAGCAGGTGCTTTAGAAATATAAAGATATCTCATAGCTAGAAACCACGTTCCAACTTAATCCATCCATAATCGTTCTTTTCTTTCACCAAGACCTTCACCTATCTCATCATTTTACATAGAAATTCCTCCAAGCATGTTGAGTGAATCCAACCATCTCTTAACCTTGGTTTTGAGTTTTGAGTGATCCTAGGCATTTTCTCACTCCATTCCACCCATCGACCACCTTCCCTAAGCCTTCTATCACCTCCAACAACCATCATTTTTCTCTCGAGTGTATCCTGTAGAAATATATGGAATCCTATACATTTTCCTATAGTGGCCTATTTTGAGGTTGAATTGAGGGAAAACCTCTAGGAAGCCACACTAGGTCACCCAAGGGTCTCCCAAACCTTCCAACCATCTCCTAAACCTCACAAACATCCACCAGCATCACTAAGCCACCTGCCACATCACCCAAAGAGATTAGGGTTTACACTTGATTTTCCATAAAAAGAACAAAATAGATTTATTTCAGTCCTTTACATGCACAGTAGTGATCTTTGATGTCTTGAACTTCCATGTTGATCCAAATGGATCATAGAAAACCCTCTAAGTCTTCAAATTCTTATAAAGACCAAAATTATCGCAAAAGAAGAACTCTTAGAAATGGCGGATAACACAATCGAGAGTGAAGAACAAAGAAATGACCAAAAAACAGAGTATCGGCAGTTTAAACAACTTTTCACAGGTGCTGTCGGATCTAGCCAATCAATGGTCCAGATCTGATCGGCATATCGAAATCGGCGAAGGCAAGCAAAGGCTATCGAAGATGTATAAATGTTGCGATAGCGATCAGCGAGGTCAACAAGGAACATCGATCAAGCGCGTAGATCGACGACCCAGGTTAACCCGCCATATCGCATCGACAAGTTACAAGGGAGCGCTTACAATGGCTTGGGGACTATGCGATTGCGATATATATCGCATCGAAATATCACATCAGAGAATTACAAAGGAGCGGGGCCGATAACAAACGTGACTTGCGATAGCTAGACCCGATAAGGTTACAGATGATATTTTATATATTTTGAGATCCGGAAAACAACATTTTCCTATGTATTTCACATTTCCGCTAAAATGAATGAAATACAAAGGAAATGTGCCGATGTGATGAAACCAGACTCAAAAGGGTTTATTAATGTAGTTGTATATTATTTCAAGTCTGGTATGAGCCATTTTGCAGGATTTTCAATGTTTTAATATATTTTTCAAATACAAAGGGAAACCACGGAACGAGCGGTATTTCAGGCGGGACGCAGGTGGTAAGTGGTTTTAGCCGAGCTCCGCCTGAGCCCATACACTGGCTACCACGTGGCCAGGCACTGGAGAGAGAAAACCACCCTTTTTCGGGTGGTTAACACCCATACGCATGAGTCACCCGAAATGAATCTCAACCGTTGGATCTGGATCACTCAGATCAACAATGGAGATGCGATAAGTGATATAAAGGCGGACCCAATAGGAGTATAAAGTGGATTTAAGGATATTTGAAGTCCAATAAATGACAGTTTGGTGAATTTTCCTATGCTTTTAGTGTATTTCTCTGTGTAAACAAAGAATGCTATTTTTGGGGATTTCAAAGGCCCGATGGTCCCTTCCATTGCAGAACAGGTGACCACCTTCCTTGAAGACATTATGCCATGATTTCTAACGCTCAGAAGGGGATTTGAGCAGATAGAGGTCGGGAGCCAGAGAGCCCGAGAAGGGGAAACGAACAGATGGCGCCAATTGGATTTAAAGCCACAGACTAGCAAAAACAGAGATAAGTAGTGCTGAGATAGAGAGAAAACAGAGATAGAGAGTCAATGAGGAGAGTTTGTGTACTCAGAAATACTTGGGGGATTGTCACACGGAATCTGTCAAGGGTGCGGACACGACTGACCTTCCTAGAAGTCTAAGACATTCTAATGACAAACAAGACAAAATGGAGTGATCTTTCTCTAAATACACCTTTTACAACATGAAAACTACAAGTGTTTAGGCTTACCTTATTCCAAAACGCTGTTGTTGAAGTCCGTTCTTGACGATCCGGATGAGCTCCTCCTTCAAGTCAATTCCTGCAACCACAAACAATCAAACAATTACCAAGCACTTGCATTTCATATAATAAAACATATATTCAACATGCAGACCAAGGAACACATGAAATAACTCATTAACACAAGCTATTGAGAAAAATAAACCAATTTGTATTAATAACGAAACAAAGAAACTCTTACAACCTGGCCTTGGTGTTGTGCAAGTTCCTCCCAGGGTCCATCAAGGGTTTTCCTCTACTTTGACAAAGCTCACCCTCTCCCAAGTAGAATCAAGTGAAGACAATCTCTCCTCACAAAGGCTCTAATGGAAGACCTAAATCCTGCAGCATTTACCCAAAGAAAATGTATAGCTCCAACCTCCTCTCCTTTTGGCTCAATGCCTTTATTTATAGTGCTGTAAAGAGGTTATTCAGGTCCACTATCAATGGGATCATCCCCCTCTATGGGTGGGATAGCTCCCTTATTGATGGGATAAGTTCCCCCTTAATAGAGATACATGAACCAACTGGAGGCGCATCCATTTCATCAAACCGACCTCTAGAATGTTCTAGAAGTAACCACAAGTAACTTTTTCAAGATAAAACTCGCGCATTTTGCCTTTTACAGAGGGACGCACCTGTCCCTTAACATACAGAGCGTCCATGGACGCGGATTTTGTGAACATGATCAGCGTCCCCGCAGGTAAGGCTAGAGAGAACCTGCGACCCCAGAGATAAACATAGTTTTTACAAGACTTTCTCTCTTCTTTGAGTTTGAGATGGATAACAGAGGCATGAGACTTGCCTAAGAGGGTAGCATGACTGTTGATTTGAGCCATACTAACTGTAAGTAGTCAAGGTGACATTTTTTAGTGTAACAGATTGCCCCCTAAAGTGCGAAGCCTGGAATAGAATAGGGTTTTGTAATTCTAGGAAGGGTGAAGCGCTTTATCATTTCAAGGATTGCCTTGTGGATGGCCTGGTTGGAACCTGCAATTTTCAACACAAAATACATGGATAAGATTATATCATCACTGAGGTAGGCATTCCCATACTCAGATTCAAAACTTTAACTAATGGACTAACTATTCTGATACAGGAATGATCTTGCAGTACATCATTTTTATAGACTTTTGTAGATACAGTATGGACGCAGCCATCTGTTTATGATAAGTCTACATAGACAATGAATACAAAACTCCTCGCAGCCTGGATGGTAGAAACTAGATCCAGGGTCTTCACTTCTACTTCCCGAATTGGTACGATTCTAGCCATGTGATTAAATGATTCGATGTCGAACATGGTAGAAACCACTTGATTACCAGTCAATGATGTAAACTGTTAACAAGCGTGAGAGAAACCACCAGTAATGTCAATGGTTCTCAAAGTACCAAGCACAACCCGTGAAATGTGAATAGATGTTTTGATGTCGAACACTTCACGGAATCCTCTGATCGAAAGTCAATGATGTAAACTGACGTCAAAGGCGAGAAACCTGCCATTGATGCATGCAGACTTCAAGGTACTGTCGATTCCTAAGTCATCTTTCTAGATAATGTGTCGATGTCGATAGAAAGCGACCCGTTGCAGGCAAGCCCGCAACACGAAATCATTGTTCAAGTTGAAGAAATGTTGCTGTAAGGACTGACTCAGGGATGGTCAAATGGATGACAAGTATTTTGCAGATGAAAGTTTTGCTTGCAGACCTCTTGAACACATAACGACACGACAGATGGCTTGGTGACGAATAACTCAAAGTTAATCCCCGGAACCCGGTTAAAGACTTTCAAAGTGATTTGGTCAACTGTGAGGTAAAAGATTTCCCAACCCAGGTGAATGAAAAAGTGTCGTGTTCAAGAGTGGTAATAAAGTTTCTTTTGAGACAAAAGGTGACAAACAGGTTCATTCTTCTCTCTTTTCCCCCACCATTTCTGGCAAGTACCTCTTTATTTTTAACAAGCTTGAGGAGGATAACATATGCTTGATTATAAGCTCATCCTTCGGACGAGTCCAACCTAGTTTAAATTCGAACCCTAGGAAGGAGTGGTTCGTTCCTGTTTGTAATTGAACAGGTCCTCTACTGTAAAAGTTTAACGAGCCCAGTATAGGAGAAACTCGGCGTTTTTCAATTTTAGAGAGTCTGAAAAAACTAAAGGAGACTCCACGTTGAACTTTTTCGTATATTTGTGTCCCTCAAGCCCGAAAAAGTATAAAATAATACCTGGGGGAACCGCTTGATCTTGCGACCAAGGAGTACTTTCATAATAGTGTCGTTGACCTGAAAAGTAAAAAGCGATCAAAGACACGTCGTTTTATTTCCTTATCGAGTTTGAAACGACAAAAACCCGGCAATCTTTTCCTGATTTTGCGGTCAGAAAAGAGCTAAAAGGGGACCGTCTTTTAATTCCGTTTTAACGAGTGAAAAAGAAACACTCGGCGATCTTTTCATGTTTTAGGAGTCAGAAAAGGGCTTAAAAGATGACTCTGAAATTTTGTTTGTGAAAAATTACAATTTCCCTCGAAATCCCTTCGTCCTGCACAAAAGCGACACATTACTCATACCTGTTTAAAATAGGCAAAAATACATTCGAAAACATCTTTTCATGGTAAAAAATGAACTAATTCATCCAAAAAACCTATAAAAAGACCTTTTACCATGTCATTTTTACCGTTTCACTGTTGAGGTTGAAAAAGGAGCTTTTGACAAGAAACTTCCCGTGGTTGCTGCGGAAAATCTGACCGTCGGAATCGAACGCCGCTTCACCGAGGTATTTTACACATCCCACTCTTCATTTTTATCCGTTTAGTTTTTTGTTTTTGGTCTCTGTTTCATTTTTTGGGGGGGTTTTGGATTCAAAATGCGCCCCTCGGCGGACGCAGGTGCCCTTCGGGTGACCTGCGTCCCCCGACTTTTTCTCACACGGGAAAAAGGTCGGGGGACGCAGTCCGCCTTCAGGCGAGCTGCGTCCGGACGCCCTGTGCTACAAAGCCGGGGTGCGTCTTCCGCAAAGGGCGCATTTCAAAACCCCAACTCTCTCAAAAAACCACCAAATTTGCTCAAATTAATTTCTAATTGACTCTTTTGATGTGCAGGACCTAAAACATGTTAGACTGGAGAGAGAGAGAGCACGTAGAGGACGATGAAGCTGCGATTAACCACCAACCCTCTCTGGATGCCTTAAGAACATGTGGATTGTACAAATATTGGACCATACCGGGCATGAGGGGCCAGGTAAGATTTTTGGAATGGCTGGTTGAGCGATGGAACGTTCAAGATCAATGTTTTTACATTGGAGGGCACCAGCTCGAGATAGAGCCCTCGGATGTATACTTTCTCACTGGCTTGCCAAACAGAGGTGAGCAACTCAACCTTGCGGGGACCAGGCCGGGTGGCCAATCCCTTGATGATCTCCGCGAGAAGTGGTGCAGACCAGGGACTCGCCATAAAAAAGGCGTGGAGATAAAGCACATCGCTCTGGCGGAACTTAGAGTTATTGCATTTACGGTCACCAGGATTTGTGGCGCGGCCGCCTTGCACATTGCCTCCGGATCCCAAATGCGGATGGCAGTTGACTGTTACCAAGGCACCATCTTCAACTGGTGCGAAGCTGTGTCGGCTCATATGAAGAGCCAACTAACCAAGGCAAAGAACGGACGACTAAAAACTTTTGGATATGGGCCTATAGTCGTGAGCTTTGCCTTGGAGAGAGTTCCTATGCTGATCCCTCAGCAACTCACTGTTGATGACTTGGGTCCTCGGGAGCCAAAGCTTGTTCGATGGGTTGCGGTGATGGCCCGGCATCCTGACGAGGGTGCTGCAGTGGTTCGATTCTCAGACAGTTACTTCGACTGGCTAGAGGGCCAGCTTTTTGTGATACAAGACTTTCCATATGCCGGAATGGATTTCAGAGGTGATCCGGACATGGTTCTTCCACAGGGAGAACAATGGGATGACAGAGGTACTTTCATTTTCACAAGTTTTCTAATTATGTATTTTTATTTTTCATATATATCGTCTCAAAGTAACAGTAAAATTTTAAAAATGCAGATGTTGGACCACAGCGTCCAGCCAATCTCCGGCCTTACGACAGACGACATCCAGCTGCACCGGCACCGGCCCCACAGGATGCGACAGCAGAAGTACTAGCTGATTTGGAGCATGATCTAGAGCGTCTCACGGCAGATATACCTGAGACTACTATGGACGATATTCCTATGAGGCTTCAGCGCTTCGTAGTCGCGGTCCCTGGACCGTTTAGGAGATTTCTGCGCAAGGTAGCCCGCGCAGTGGTGTCGTACAGAGAGCACCACCAGTGATTGACTAGTCACTTTTGTAGTCACATGTGACATTTTTGACTTTTTGTACTATCATTTTGCCGATCATAAGGTGTGTTAAACCTATGATCGAAGACGATGTATATATTTTTGGACACACTTCTATCTATATCTATATATCACTATTACCGGCTTATCTTGTTTAACATGTATGATGAAATGTCTTTAAATTTACTTGCATGATTATTATAAATGTCTGTCCAACACTCGAGAAGCAATTGCATCTGCTAATGTATTCAAAGACCTTGGAATATGTTGATATTCAATGTAATCAAATTCACGTTCCAAGAGACGCACTCTCAAAAACAACCTTAATAACACAGGATTTCTAATGGCATAAACTCTATTAAGCTGTAATACAACAAGTTCAGAATCTAACCTCACTATCAAACGTCGAATTCCAAATGAAATAGATTCGGATAATAATTCAACCACTGCACTGTATTCTGCAATGTTATTCGTTGTTTGACCGAGGCTTACCCCATGCATAGAAACTAACTCGTCAGAGGGTGAATAGATAACCCAAGCTGCGGAAGAGATATTCCGTGTACTACGACAAGCACCATCAGCGAATCCAATGTATGTTTGGAGAGGCGTCGACATCTACAATATCAAGAGTAAAACCAAGATAAGCCAGGATAATGACGAAAACCACACTTGCTAAGCTAAGCACACTGACTAAACTAACACACTTGCTAGCTAGAAAGAAAATCTAACCTATCTAAAAATTTCTCCATACCCATCATTTTAAGCATAATACCTCTTTAGGTAAAGTCCATTTCTGGGTTTACCCAAAGAGTCCCCATCAAAATCAACTAACTCATAAGCCCCTTTTGCTAACTTTCGCTTTACAATGTAGGGCCCATGCCACATGGGAACGAATTTTCCAGCACCTAGCTTATCGTTCGCTTGATCATATAATAGTACTAGGTCTCCTTCCGAAAAACTTCGAGGGGTTACATTTTTATCGTACTGAGCTTTCATTCGTTTCGCGTGAGTCTCGATGGCTAAAGTAGCGTCACGTCGAGTCTCATCTAATTTAGCCAAGTATAACAACCGTTTCTCCTCTTCGGAAGTAGCTGGAAGTAATTCGACAGCCATTTGAAGTGATGGGATTTCGCACTCAATAGGTAACACAGCTTCTAAGCCATAAACTAGCTGAAAAGGGGTGAAACCTGTTGAATTTTTCACTGAAGTTCGATATGCCCATAGCGCCGAAAATAACATGTTATGCCAATTCGTTCGATGGATACCAATGATCCGTCGAATCATGACGACTAGAACTTTGTTGATTGACTCAACCAAACCGTTGGCTTGCGGATAATAAGGTGTAGAGCTATCGTGGCGCAAACCAAGCTGGCTTGTAAGCTCAGTCATCATGACATTTCGAAAATGGCTTCCATGGTCCGTAATGATTGCTTGTGGGACACCAAACCTAGTTATGATATGATTGAATACGAAAAGTGCAGCTGTCTTGCCGCTTGCGTCGAATGTAGGCATCGCCTCGGCCCACTTAGTAAAATAATCAACCGCAAGGATGATATACGCATGCCCCCCGGCCGAGTGAGGGTTACAAGTAATAAAGTCAATGCCCCATTTGGCGAATGGACCAGCGGCAATTATAGGGTGGAGAGGAGCAGGTGGAGCGCGCATCTTTCGATCAAACACTTGACAGTTGTGGCATGTTCTGACAGCAAGGATACAATCTTTAAACATAGACGGCCAGAAATAGCCAGCGCGCAACACCTTCTGAGCTGTGGCATACCCAGACATATGACCGCCACATGCTCCAGAGTGACAATCATTCAAAACTCTCTCAGCCTCTTCGTGAGTTAAACAACGTCGAAAAACTAAGTCTGCCCCCCGGCGATAAAGTGTATCTCCAATAATTCTGTATTGCTGGGATTGAAACCGAATTTTTCGACGGTTTTCCTTGGAAGCTTCAGGCCGAAAGGTTTGGGTTTGGAGATAGATGATTATATCCCCATACCACGGATCTACAGTGCTAATAAGAAACAAAGATTCGTCCGCAATGGACTCCTCTGCCACAGTCTCTGTGTCAGCACTCGGGAAATCACACATCAATTCCGCGAAGACTAAAGATTTCTTAGACTTGGACTTCTCAAACTCCAAGTCGAACTCTTGCAGGATGACGATCCATTTAGAGTACTTGCCCCCTAGCAGTTGTTTTGTCAAGATATAAATCATAGGGTTGCAATCCGAAATAACAGTAGTTTTGCGGAGAAGAATGTAGTGACGAAAACGCTGGACAGCTTGAACGGCTGCCAGGGCCAATTTCTCCACATGTGAATATTTTAACTCAGTTGGATTTAAGGTTCTGCTAAGGTAATATATCACATGCTCTGCCTTGAATTCATCTTCTTGAACTAACACCATTCCAATGGTGGAATGCGAAGCTGCGAGGTATAAGAAGTAGTCCTGGTTGTAGTTGGGAGGATGCAATAACGGTGCATGGGTCAACGCGTGTTTTAATGCATCAAAAGATTGTTGGGCAATCTCGTCCCAAAAGAATTGTGCGTTCTGTTTCAACAACCGTGTAAAACCTTTAGTGACCTCGGCGTAGTTTGGGATGAATCGGCGTAAAAAGTTCGCTTTCCCTTGCAAACTTTGGAGTTGGCGCAAACTCGAAGGAGGAGGCAATTGATGATAGCCTCGACTTTCGAGGGATCGACGCGAATGCCGGTTTTGGAAACAACAAATCCCAGCAATCGACCTGTTTCTATACAGAAAACACACTTGTGGGGATTCAACCGAATTCGATAATGCCTACACCTCATAAAGATTGCTCGTAAATGGACAAGGTGATCAGCTCGGTGTAAAGAATGAGCAGGCAAATCATCGAGATAGGGTTGCACAATGTGCTTGATGTCATGAAATGCATAAGACATGGCCCGTTGAAAAGTAGCACCGGCATTCTTAAGGCCAAAAGGTAATTTGCAATAAGCAAATGTCCCCCATGGACAAATGAATGCCGTTTTTGGTTGATCGGCAGGTAGAATATTGATTTGATTATAACCTGAGAAACCATCCATGAAGGAAAACATCTCACTTCCGGCACAATCATCAATAATTTGATCGATATAAGGCGTAGGATAGTTGTCTTTTGGACAAGCTCGATTGATATCCCTATAGTCGATACAGATTCTTATTGTTCCTTGTTTTTTATTGACGGGAACAATATTCGATACCCAATCCGTTAACGGGATCGGATAAATGAAACCTGCTTTCAACAGCTTTTCGACTTCTGCTTTAATCGCAGCCGCTTTTCGAGGGTGAATCTGACGCAACCGTTGCCGAATGGGTTTAGCATCCGGGTAGGTTTTGATTTCATGAACAACAATGGCAGGATCAATTCCCGGCATTTCCTCGTAAGACCAGGCAAACACGTCGCGGAATTCTTGGAATAGGGCCTTGTAAGTTTGGATTTCTTCTTCAGTACATGCGGCACCTATATGAATGTTCTCCTCGATTCCGGGCTTCACTGAAATATCAATGGGAATAGTACGAGAAATATTCCCTAAATTCAGCTCTGAATCAGAATGTTTCGTTGGATCCTGAGCGTCTTTGACATATTCAGCGGTAAAGATAGATGAAAAATCATTTTCAAATGCATCATCCTTAGGTAAAAACGAAGATCTGTGATGGAGATCTTCCCATGGTAGATCATCTACACTTAGGATTTCGCGAAGTTGTTCGTCAGATGACACTTCTTCGGGAAACGTTATCCGTTCTAAGGGTGAGGTGAAAAGTGACTCTTCACTGACCACATTCATTTGGTCGGTTGAATGAAAGTCGGTAAAAGACATAAGAGCTTCATAAGCAATCTCATACGGACTCAACGGCATAACATCACCGAGTGAGTCTAGCTCAGAGTCAGAGGGAACATACCAAGGATCATCATAAATAATGTTTTCTGACGTGATCATATGAATTGTTGCGAACGAAGGGTCTGCATTGAGTGGAGGGAGAGGAAAAGTTCCCAGTAAACCGGAATCCTTAACTAAACCTACACCAATGTCCCTATAAGGGATTGTCGTTTTACCAACATGCTGGATAGTTTCTAAAGAGGTTGGGTCGGATGAAAAGTATGTCAGCTGATCAATAGTCACGATCTTACCGTTATGTGGAAACTTAATGACTCTGAAGACCGATGAAACGACCGCTGTCATAGCATATGACCAACTTCGACCCAAAAGAAGGTTGTAGTCTAGAGGGGCATCAACCACTTCCACATCCAGACTAACGGTTTTACCTTCGACCCCTATAGGCAATTCTTGTAGAATACCAAACGGACGGAACCCACGGCCATCAAAGGCCTTAAGGATGGTGGGGGATTGGTTCAACGAAGGAGAACCAAGCGATCTCCAACATTGAATCGACATAATACACGTAGAAGCTCCCTCATCAATCACAGTCCGATGAATAGGCCTGTTTTTGACTATCACTGGAATTTGGAAAGCCATTTGATGGGGGAGACGCGGTGTACTACTTTCTAGATCAAAGATCATTAGGTTCGGGTCCTGAACATCGACAGCTCCAATAGCCGACAAAAGCAATTTTCGTTGCGCTGGACATGATTGCAGCACTTCGAGTGCCGACATTGCTGAAGGTGAAACAGCTAAGTCTTCAACAATGTTGTAATTCTGGGCTGCTCTCGCATGTGGATTGAAAGCAGACCTTCGAAGTACACCCTTGGCGGGCGGCTTAATCACTAAGTCTGGGTTAGGTTTTTCGATCTGTAGTGGATCGGAACCAGGAGCTGAGGTTGATGGGTTAGAGTGAGAAGATTCTGCTTCTTTACCATCAACAGGAGCCTTACTACCATAATCTTGCGATCGAGTCGCAATCCTGACATGAGACATCATCAAAATGGGTTCTTCACTGGCATTCGAAGAAGAACCTATCATCTTATTCTCCTGCTCTGGAAATGGATTTTTTAACACAGCAGGAGTGGGAGAACCTTTGACTATTTTCACTACCTCGGCCCGATGAGGGCAGTCTCTCGTAAAATGATCTTCTTCACAAATGAGACAAGGATAACGAGGTTTGCGCTTTTCGTCATTGGTTTCCGACTTTTCCGTTTTCTCCTTTGGAGCCTTGTCTGCTTTAGCCTTCTTCTTTCCTTTCTTCTTTCCACCGTTTTTGGATTTGGCCGTAGATGACTCTACAGCGTGAATGTCGGCGGTAAGTTCAGGAGGAGAAGACTCTCCTGTCGGAGAATCAGGCAAAGTGATAATTGGAGTATTGGAGGTCTTGGAAGACTTCTTCTTACTCTTCGTAGTCACGATACCGATCATACCATCAGCGGCATGAGATCCCGAAGGAGCAGCAGCGATTTGGTTTGACTTTGGAAGATCCGGAATTTTCTCGTGTAACGTACCCGACTGAGTGTAAACTAAGTCAAGGTATTGTGCCTGAGCAATGACTTGCTCCTCAGTAACTACTCCGGCCTTAGCTACATCTTCAGTAATTCTTGGTAATAATGATTTGACAAACCATTCAGCTAAGATTTGGTCCGGGATAAAAACTTTCACTAATCTTCTTCGACGTCTCCACTCATGGATGTGATCAGAAATGTACGTGGATGTCGATTGTTTTAGCGAAGTTAATAATTCTGTACCATTATCGTATCTGACTGGTAACTGAAAATGAGTTAAGAATGAAGTAGCTAACTGGCTAAAGTTGTAAAAAGAAGCCCGTGGCAACTCAATGTACCACTTGGCTGCGAGACCAATGAGTGTACGCTGGAAAAGACGTAAGCGGATAGAATCATCTGAGATGGAATTTGATGCACACCAGAGGTGGTAAGTCATCACGTGATTAGACGGATCCTCTCCAGACTTACCTTCGAACTTGGGTATATCGCTGGGCAACTTATTTGGCATTGGCGGCCAGAACGGAAGATATTGAATTGGATCGTTCGTTAGGCGCGTCAAGTCGGGTAAATCTAAAGTCGCAATAAACGGTAACTGCCGGTTAGGATCTCTAAAACTCTGAGTCACAATACCAGCCCCAGGAGGAGGATATCCAGGATAACTAGGAACAGGAGTCGCATTTGGGATATTATATCCTCCTGGAAAACCAGGATTAACCGGACCGTACTGGGGTTGCTGAGGTGGTTGATAAGTGTACCCAGGATACGGTTGATACTGGTAAACCGGTTGTTGGGCAGCTTGCCCAGGTTGATACTGTCCCTGGTACGGAGGTTGAACAAATTGAGGTTGAGTAGTAACAACCGTACTTGTACCAGGTTGGCCTGCAGGCATCTGGACTGTGGTTTGAACCGTGGGTCCAGACAACGGTACAGATGTCTGAGGAGCGGTTACAGGGACAGTAGAAACCGGAGCTGCCGATACTCCAGAAGTAAGCATGGTAGATGAAGCGGTAGTTGCTGCAGCCGTGTGAGGTGGAGTACTAGGTGCAATTGGCGGCTGAGTAACTACAGAAGTTACAGGGGTCTGAACACTTGACTGGACAGGTTGCGGTTGCTGGGGTGGACCAGGAACTGCAGGTTGTCCTGCTTGAGGTACCGACTGTATACTTGGTTGCGACATCTGTTGACCCTGTGACGGATCCCATGTTAACATTCCAGGGTATTGACTCGTAACAGGTTGAGGATACTGAGATCCATAGCCGTATTGAGGATAGGGTTGATAACTGTAAGGTGTAGTCCCATATGATTGCCCTTGAGGTGGTTGATAACCTTGACCAGGGTATTGACCCGTAGGTTGATAACCTTGAGGTAAATACGAATACTGGGGTTGACCTTGACCTTGAGGTTGGTATCCTTGAGGTTGATACCCTTGGGGTTGATACCCTTGGGGTTGCCATCCTTGAGGTTGCCATCCTTGAGGTTGATATTGATACTGAGGTTGACTTTGGGGTACATATTGAGGCTGGGGTTGATACCCTTGGGGTTGATACCCTTGAGGTTGCCCCCCAGTCACAAATGAAGTACCTTGAGGTTGCCCCCCAGGCATTAACGAAGGTTGCCCCCCAGGCGGTAATTGGCCACCTTGAGGTTGGTTAATGGGAGTTGAACCTGACATCATATAAACGTTACCTATACTCAATGGTACATTACCACTGTTTCCAACTAATAACCCATGATCAACAGGTTGAGGAGATGCTCCCGCAAAGGTACCAGAAAGTGATTGATACCCAGTAGGAACAGAAGGACCGCCATGTAAAAATGATTCAGTACTTTGTGAAAACACAGATGACTGACCAGACATATTTACAGGAGAATGAATTCCTCTAGGTGGAACCGGAGTACGAGGTGTAGAAAAACCTACTGAGTTGTCTAAAAAATTGGTTAATGCAAGGTACCAAGATTCACTTCTAGGAGGACTGTAAAAGATGGATTCACGCTCCCTTAGATCAAGGGTAATTAGATCTTCAGAATCAGAAACGCCTATTTCTTCCTCTGGAACAAGTTCTTCTATAGCAATTAATCCAACAGGAAGATTTTCGGTGATAATTCTTTCTATTCTTGGTGAATCAGGAACACTAGGAGTTGGAGTAACAGGTTCGGAAATTTCAGGTTCTTCGCCTGTTTCACTGGCAGATGAAAAACTACCAGCAAGCTCGGAAACTGTAACAGCTTCGGGATTGTAACCTGTTTCTAATCTTTGGTAATCTGGATGGACTACCAAAGAAGATTCTCCTTCTTCAGGTGAACCTACTCTACTGCCACTAGGAGTTACAAGGACCTTTAAACCCTCTAAATTACTGGGGTCGTCTCGAGGAGGTGAACCCCTAAGTTCACGGGATCTTCTCAACAATTCGGCCACAGAAACAACTTCAGGAGACTGGCCCGCAATGCGACGGGACCTTCTCGGTAATTCCGCCACAATTAAAGATTTTAACTACAACACACGAAAACAAAGTAAAAAATTTCAAATCAAACCACCTAAAGTCTTCTAAAGAACCAATCAAATTTGAAGCACACGCCTAAATAATCTAGAGCGTCAAACCACACACAAACAGTAGTCTTCCGGACCAAAAGCGCTAGTTGGTGATTAGGCCCAACCTCGCAGGATTCAGTACAGAAATAGTGGGTGGAACAGTTACCCCGGCAACCTGCTTAATGAATAGACTGGACCAAGTTCCTCCACTTTAACCGTCTCGAAGTGAAGCGAACCCCCCAGAAAATCCAAGTGAGTATAACCGACGTCTGCTCCAGGTACAGTGGGACCTTCCCTCCACCGTCACCTTGGGTAGAATCCTAGATATTATGGCCACTAAGGTTACCAATCACAACAATTACACCTGGGGGAACAGTCTAAACTCCGACAGCACGCAAGGGCAGAGTAGCAAGCTCCAATCCCCTTACCGGCTCCTTGACAACAATCCAAGGTTTACCGATAAGTGACCCCTGGCTCCTCGACAATGGTTAATCCGAGGTTTACCGTTTGTAATACGTACTGCCTGGCGTCGTTCCCAACGAGGGAGGAATGATCCCCTCACTGGTTCGGACACGAGCTCGTGTTTCTCCTTTAAGAGGAGCTTTCCCAGAATGTAACTGAAACAATTGGATTTGTTCTACTCAAGATAGACTATCTGTTTGGTTTTGTAGTCTTGGAGAGTTAAGTACTCACCTACTCCAAGACCCTAGCCTAAGCTATGTTGGTGCTTCAGAGCCCTAGAAAAATAAAGATTACTAGATTGATTTTAATTTAAGCGTTACTTTTAAGGTTGTTTCTTAAGTCAAAAGGTGATGGAAGTGAAACTAGTGGTGTGTTGACTCGACTCGAAACCACTACAAAATGCACCTAAAATGATTTATCCACTACTTTACTTTTTCGATGAATTGCTTAACTAAAAAGTTGAGAGAATGCAATCTTTATAAAAGCAACTTCTTAATTGAAGACAATCAAAGAAACAATTCGTTTTTCTTTTCCAAGCATAAAAACATAACTTCTCTTTACATGCACGAAAAAACTCTTTTCTTCTTTTGAAAACAAAAAGCTACTTGAAACAAGACTTTTTAAGAAGATGTTTTTGTATTTTTCTTTTAATAAAGCAAGTAAATCTAATATAACCAAAAATCAATCTTAACAACTCTTAAAATCTATGAAAATGCACTCATAAGCAAACTAAAGGCAAATTTACTCTAAGCAATCTTAACGAGGCCAAAACTAACAATGATTATTTCTAAGGTGTTTTACTTGATCACAATCAAATCAAGGACTAGCTTATTGCAGAATCAAAAACTAGCCAAAACAAAATTCTAATCTTTTTGTCCTTTTTGAAAATGGAAATCAATACTTTAAAAACAAGCAATGCGAAATTTGACCCAAAACAACTCAAATGACAAGTTGCTCAAACAAGGAGACTTTACGACAGGCTCAACTTCTAAGAAGGTTGACTAACCAGAGATATCTAAGGCTGGACAACTTTCTACTATCAAAGTCACTACAAAGCCTTTCCAAAAATCAAACCCTAGGTCTAAACTTCGTTGAAAACCACTAAAACACTCAAAGCTCACAAAACTAGTTCAGGTGAGAATTCTTGACAGGGTACTAAAGGATCTGGGCAGAAAACACTAAGGAAAAACAAAATCTAAAAGTAATTTAAAGCAAAAATGGAATTTTCTTAACTTTTACAGGAAGACGCAGGCCACCCGTTGTCACAGGTGCGGCCCCGCACTGTGCAGTCGACAACAGCGCGTCCAAGGACGCACTGTGCAGCACACAGAGACTGCGTCCTTCTGGAAAAAGGAAGAAAAACTAAAGCCAACTAAATCTACAGCTAAGCCACCCAAATACTAATTCTCACAGTCAAAAACCAGAAAATAAAAATGATTTTCTCAAAGCAAAGTTCATATAAAGGAAAAGACTCTCTCATTAATGGATTCCCCAGCGGAGTCGCCAATTTGTCACACGGAATCTGTCAAGGGTGCGGACACGACTGACCTTCCTAGAAGTCTAAGACATTCTAATGACAAACAAGACAAAATGGAGTGATCTTTCTCTAAATACACCTTTTACAACATGAAAACTACAAGTGTTTAGGCTTACCTTATTCCAAAACGCTGTTGTTGAAGTCCGTTCTTGACGATCCGGATGAGCTCCTCCTTCAAGTCAATTCCTGCAACCACAAACAATCAAACAATTACCAAGCACTTGCATTTCATATAATAAAACATATATTCAACATGCAGACCAAGGAACACATGAAATAACTCATTAACACAAGCTATTGAGAAAAATAAACCAGTTTGTATTAATAACGAAACAAAGAAACTCTTACAACCTGGCCTTGGTGTTGTGCAAGTTCCTCCCAGGGTCCATCAAGGGTTTTCCTCTACTTTGACAAAGCTCACCCTCTCCCAAGTAGAATCAAGTGAAGACAATCTCTCCTCACAAAGGCTCTAATGGAAGACCTAAATCCTGCAGCATTTACCCAAAGAAAATGTATAGCTCCAACCTCCTCTCCTTCTGGCTCAATGCCTTTATTTATAGTGCTGTAAAGAGGTTATTCAGGTCCACTATCAATGGGATCATCCCCCTCTATGGGTGGGATAGCTCCCTTATTGATGGGATAAGTTCCCCCTTAATAGAGATACATGAACCAACTGGAGGCGCATCCATTTCATCAAACCGACCTCTAGAATGTTCTAGAAGTAACCACAAGTAACTTTTTCAAGATAAAACTCGCGCATTTTGCCTTTTACAGAGGGACGCACCTGTCCCTTAACATACAGAGCGTCCATGGACGCGGATTTTGTGAACATGGTCAGCGTCCCCGCAGGTAAGGCTAGAGAGAACCTGCGACCCCAGAGATAAACATAGTTTTTACAAGACTTTCTCTCTTCTTTGAGTTTGAGATGGATAACAGAGGCATGAGACTTGCCTAAGAGGGTAGCATGACTGTTGATTTGAGCCATACTAACTGTAAGTAGTCAAGGTGACATTTTTTAGTGTAACAGGGATCCAAGTAAAGCCTTGTTGTTTTGTATCTGTTGTGTGAGACTCAAATTGAGCTCACATTTTGTAAAACTCTGCTCTTGAAGACATAATAGAGAGGTCACCACTGAAGGCTGGACCAGGAGACGTAGCCTAGGAGTTTTGGGTGAACTCCATATTAAATTTGTTGTGTTATGTGTGTTTGTCTATTATGTTTCTTTAACTGCTTCATTGCCTATATTATTCGCAATCTTATCGATCTGTTGCACTAAGTAATGTAGGAAAATCCATGCACATGAGTCTGTAATACCTTAAAATTAATCTAAGATCTTCATTTTCAAATCAAGTGGTATTAGAGTTTTAGGTTTGCTAAGGTTAGACAAGCTTGTGCTGGATTGTTGAATGATAACTAGGTCAAAGCTCAAACTAGGAGAAGGAGAGCTTGTTGAGACTAATCCAGAGATTGGAAGAGTCTACGCTCAGAGGAGAATGGCTGAAGAGATTCCCTTGGGATCAGAACCTCAGTTCATGGACAGTTTCATGACCATGAGAGCCATGGTGGAAGAGATGTATCGAGAATTTAAGAAATGTCGAGGTGAAAGCCCTTCAGCATCTCAAATAGGCAAAGGAGTAGAGGCACCTCTTCTAGTTGCCCATTCAGAAGGCAAAGGGAAAGGGGAAGATCCTTCTCCATCAACACCTCCTTCTAGCCCTGAAAATAAAAAGAAGAAAACATCTTCGATTAAATTAGATGTAAAATTTGATTTGCCAATCTATGATGGAGAATTAAATACAGAAAAGCTAGGTAACTGGATTAGACAGATTGATATATATTGTAGGGTGCAGAATATCGATTCAGAAAGGAGAAAGATTCAGATGGCCAGCCTTCGCCTTGGAGGAACTACCCTAGTATGGTGGGAAGGTAGGACACAAGCTGATTTGAAGAAGCATGGTAAAATTCTTTCTACCTAGAGTGAATTTGTTTCTGCAATTAAAAAACAATTCTATCCACTAGCTTATATGTTGCAAGCAATGATGATTTGGAAAAATCTTCGCCAATTAAAGGGGAAAAGTGTACAAAGCTATACCCAGGAATTTAGAAAAAGAGCTTTAATTCTAGGCATTTCTCTAGACTCGCCTAAAACTTTGTTGAAGTATATAGGTGGTCTGCATAGCTATTTGAGGCACACCATTCTCATGTTTAACTATACTAGCATAGATGAGGTATCAGTTCAGGCTACACATCTAGAGGCTAAAGGCAAGAATGTGAACCCAGAGATTGGGGGATCATCAAAACCCACTGCAACCAAGAACAAGGAAAATAGGAAGAAAAAATGGAAGGAGAGGAAGGCAAACGTTGTACAGAAAGACAAACCTTCATGCACTCACTGCATGAAGAACGGACACGATGATGAACACTAATGTTCTTTGCATCTGGAGCTAAAACCAAAGAAGTTCGGTGGTAAGAAGAAGAAGACTGCTACTGCTATTCAGAAAAACTTGGGGTCAGACTCAGGTGATGAAATAACAGTCACAACCACAGGTATAAAAGGGAAAAAATCTGAAGCATCTACTGGTAATTATGCACAATCTATTGATAATGAAGATAATGAGAGGAAAAGACATGAGCTTTTTCATATTAGAGTTATTTCCAAGCACCAAAAGAATGATACTTAATTTGATAGTGGTTCACAAGCAAGCTTGATTTTTGAAACAATTGTAAAGAAGTTGGGCTTACTAACAACACCTCACAAGAAGCCATATCCATTAGGTTGGGTATGTGATAAAGCAAAGCTACAAGTGGCTAGACAATGTAAACTTAGGTTTGCTATTGGGTCAACTTTTGTAGATGAGGTTGAGTTAGATATAGTTACCTTGGATATATGTGGTATTGTTTTAGGAAGTCCATACTTGTATGATAGAAAAGCCATTTTCTATAGAACTGAAATAAGTATCAACTCAAAAAATATGGAATAGAATATATTGTAAGAGCTCATCAGCTCAAAAATAACTACATTCTCATTAACTCAGGGCAGATGAAAAGAATTGTAAATTCATGCAAGCAATTTTTACGAATGGTTGTAAAGGAAAAGAATCATGATAAAACCAATGTATTTGAAGGTTGTGATGCTAAACAAAAATCTGATTTAGAAAAAGTTGTTTCAGAATATGATATCCTATTTCGAGAACCTAAAGGTCTGCCACCCAAAAGGGAAATTGTACATGATATTCATTTGCAGCAAGATGCTTCATTGCCTAACATCGGAATGTACAGGTTATCGGCTTTAGAGAATGCAGAGATCAAGAAGCAGGTACGGGAGCTACTCGATAAAGGTTTCATAAGACCAAGCACATCTACATGCGGATCTCCAATTGTGTTGGTGAGAAAGAAAGATGGTTCATGGAGTATGTGCATTAATTACAGAGCACTAAATAAAATAACGATCAAGAATCGTTATCCTCTTCCTCGCATTGATGATCTATTAGATCAGCTGAAAGAAGTTTTTTACTTTTCCAAGTTGGACTTGCGTAGTGGCTATCATCAAGTCAGAGTAACAGAACAAGATGCATGGAAGACTACTTTCAAAACAAAGCAAGGGTTGTATGAATGGTTGGTTATGCCTTTTGGCTTAACTAATGCTCCTACCACTTTCATGAGAGTTATGAATGATGTACTCAGGCCTTTTATTGATGATTTTGTAATTTTATATTTAGATGACATTATTGTTTTCAGCAAAACATGGGAAGAACATCTGAAGCATGTAAAGCAGACTCTAGATGTTTTGAAAAAAAGAAAATCTCTATGTGAAGTTATCAAAATGTGAATTTGGCAAAACATATTTAAATTATTTGGGTCATATTGTAGGGGGTGGTGAATTGAAGATAGATCCCTCTAAGGTTGAAGTCATTGTGAACTGGCCTAAACCCAAATCTGCTGCAGAAGTTAGGAGCTTCCTAGGAGCAGCACAATATTGGAGAAAGTTTATTGCTAACTTTTCCTTGATTGCAGCTCCCTTAAATTCTTTAACAGGATTGAACAAGATGTTTCAGTGGGGAGGCAAACAGCAGAAAGCCTTCAACACCTTGAAAGAATAAATTAGTATAGCACCAGTACTAGCATTGCAAGATCTTCAAAGACCATTCGAGATTGAAACAGATGCCAGTGACTATGCCATGGGAGCAGTGTTGATGCAACACGGTAAAACCATATGTTATCATTCTGATACATTTAATTCTGCAGTATTTAATTACCCCACATATGATAAATAATTTTATGCATTAGTGCAGAGTGTGAAAAGTGGAAACATTACCTATTGGGCAAAGAAACAATTATACATACAGATCATCAACCACTTCAATATTTTCACTCACTGACTAAATTGCAACAATCAAGAACAGTTTCATCTTGTCATTAGATATAAGAAAGGCATACACAATAAGGTTGCAGATATGTTATCAAGACCAATCATAAATGCATCTACTATACTTAAGCATAACTCAGTATTGCATGAAAGCTACATCGAACAATATGCTCAAGATGTAGATTTTAAAGATGTATATGCAACTTTAATTCATGGCAAACAAGTAGAAGAATTGGATTATCATGTTAAGGACCAAGTCTTATATCATTTGGGAAAGTTATGCATTCCTCAAACTAAAAGAGTTAACATAATCCAGAAAGAACACACTTCTCTAATCTCAGGTCATTTTGGTGTAAGTAAAACAATTGCATAGTTGCAAAGGTTCTATTAATGGCCAAGAATGCATGAAACAGTATCTAGATATATCAAAGGTTGTACCATGTGTGCTAAAAGCAAGCCCAGTAATAGAAAGCTAGGCTTGTACAATCCACTTCCAGTTCCTTCTCGTCCTTGGGAAAGTGTTTCCATGGACTTTGTTGGGGGATTGCCAAAATCTAGAGAAGGTCATGACTATTTATATGTTATTGTGGACAGGTTCAACAAAATGTGTATTTTAATACCTTGTAACAAGTAGATTACAGTTGAACAAACAGCAAAGTTGTTCTTTCAGCATGTATGGGTTCATTTTGGGTTACCCACTTCCATTGTATCTGATCAAGATTCTCGATTTGTTGGGAAGTTTTGGTCAAGTCTGTGGGAACTGATGGACACTAGACTGAAGAAGAGCACAGCCTTTCATCCACAAATAGATGGCCAAATAGAGGTGGTCAATAGGACGGTAATCCAGTTGCTCAGGGGTTATTGTAGCAAGTATCCCAAGCTTTGGGATGAACATTTATGTTATGTGCATCATGCTTACAATCGTGCTAAACACTCTTCTAAACGGAGATCTCCTTTGGAGACTTGTTTTGGTTTTACACCAAGGTCTCCCTTGGATTTTGTCTTTAGTAAAGACATAGTAGTTGATGGACACAGTGATGTGGATAAAGCAACCAATTTCATTGAACAGATCCAAGAAATTCACCAGGCAGTGCAGGAACAGCTGGAAAGAAGCCAGGCCAAGTACAAGGCAAGGCATGATAAGCATCGAATTGAGCAT